>VXAL01002744.1:69139-154910 GCA_013399475.1 Chauna torquata | reverse complement strand
AGCCGGGCGAACCCCGCGCTTGGACGCGGCTGCTCCGGGGGACGGGGCTGAGCTCGCCGGGTCGGACCCCGGCCCGCGGCGCGTTCGGCCCCGCAGTGGGGGCCCTGCGTTCGGGCAGCCGTGGCGGGGGGGCGAGGAGGGCAGAGGCAGGTGTCACGGTGACTTGCGCTGCCCGCCTTCCTGGTCTTGTGGTGCTTTTATGGGTAAACAGAAGGGGGTTTAATGGCCCTCTGGTTTTTTAGCTTCTGAGGTATCATGGCTTTGCACTTTCTGCCATCAACCGATATTCAGCAGAAACTTGCTTTTCCCCACATGTCCACTGAAGTTAGCCTGGAGCAGAGGTTGCCAAAAAATTGAGCAGCTTTGTAAGTCTGCCTAAAATGCCTTCTCTGTCAGCTGAGGGGCTCTCTTTAGTTTCCACTTTTGTAAATGCCATCTTTGTTCTTGTTCTCCACTCCTCATCTTCTGGGCTCCGGCTTCTAATATAAAACCCAGAAAAATAAAAAGCCCTTTGAAAGATTGCTGATCTTCATTTGATCTGAAGAAACGCAGCAGTACATGACAGTATAGACAGGTAGATTAGAGATGGGCTCAAGTCAGACCAGGAACTCGACTTGCAATGTGTCATAGTCTCATGGGCTCTCAGAGGGAGCATTTTGTTTGTCTGGATGTCCTCCCAGTTGCTCACTCTTGCACCGAGAGTTATTGATTTGCCTTGACCCTCTCTAAGCTCTCCTGCTGTCGCTTGAAGGAAACAAACTGGGAACATGCTGGTGTTCAGGTTCCAGCAGCCCTTTGGGAACAGATGTAAAGAGCCCTCGAGTCCTCCACGGGAGGGTAACTGCTGTCTCTGCTACCTTGATGCCCATGTGTTCCGTTTGGGCTAAAAGAGGTTTGAAGTCACGACAGTCATCAGCCTCCACATTTTCTGAAAGGGCAAATTTGTAGTAATATGATCCAGAAAGGTGGAGGCAGTACGCATTCAGAGATTTCCCTACTAGCAGCAAGTAATTCGAGGATAGCTGCACATAAGGTTAGCCTCACTCTGAATGTCCAAGCACTGAGCCTGACTTCCAGAGGTGCATAGCATTTGCAGCTGGTAGAAATCAAAAATGTCATTAAAAATGAGTCTTCCAAAGTTCACTTTCTTCTTGTTGGGAGGAGCAAAAAATGGGAGAATAGAGGAATTTCCCTTCCCACTCCTACTCTTAACATGGATAGACTTGAAAAAAAGTCCCTCCCTGGGTTCACGAAGCACAGTTCAGGACTCATTTCGGAAATTTCAGCCCAATTCCCTCCTGTCTTGGGGAATACTTGCAACTGAAACTGCCAGCAGAGGCAAGCTTCACAGTTCACATCCCATCCCAAACTCTGGTCAATGGACTGTAAAGCCAGTACGAGTTAAAGAGGGTAATGAGGTAGGAGAAAGTGTCACATTATCAGGAGAACAGCACTGGGACTGTGACCCTGCCACTTCTATCTGGGTGCTGCCTACTGCTAGGTGTCACTGCCAGGCACAGCCGCCTTGAGTGAAACGCGTACCTGATGCCCTTTCCCCACCGGGCTATCCTGTTCTGCCGGCCCCTTCGCTATTGTACCGAAATCCAGCCTCATCCTCGGGGTGTGTACCTGGTGCGGGCGGTAGTGGAGGCTTGTTGCAGAGTTGCTGGCGTAGCTTAGGCTAGCAGCAGGTATGAAAAAACCTTCTACAAGCACTAGAGCAGCAGGAAATATACATGATGCTTTCCTTCTGAAGACTGTGAAACATTTCAGAGATGATAATTCACTCTCTCAGCACACTTGTGAGGCAGAAGAAACCAGGTACTAGAAAGGCAAATGCCCAGTGCCTTGAAGATCAAGTCAAGATCTAGCTGGTTCTTTGATCAGGAACAGGTTTCTCTTCCTCCTCTGAGGCAAAGATATGGTAACAACCCAACCGTTTCCCAGTCCCAAGGAAGCAATGACTTTTAGCTACACCACAAAGGAGTGGCACCATGGTGTACGCACCCAACCCTTCATTTTTCTTTCAGTCGCTGTCTCCCACCAAATTTCAGTTCATGCTTTGTCTGTGTCTCCCTCCTTCTCCTGACAAAAGTGGCAGAAACAAATGACCTGGAGACTTGTATTAAAGTCTCCAGGTCATTTGTTTCTGTCACTTTTGTCACCAGCTAATTACTTTAAGAGGAGTAAAAGGTTGATCCTACTTCTGTTTTTTTTTTTTTTTTAAAAAAAAGACAATAAAGCCTCCTCCTGGGCACAGAGAAGCAGTTTAGCTAGCTAATGTCAAGTGCCAGCCATTGTCACCTTAGCACAGGATGTATGCCTCTACTCAGCAGAGCACAGCCCCATCCACATTGTCAAGACTTTAAAGTGATTTCCAGTTCCCCTGACATCTTTCTCTCCTTTTCCTCTGTTCCTAGCCAGTCTCTGTGGTGTCTGTGCACTTAAACATCTAACAGTTTCATTCCAGATTTCCATCAGAGCTCCTGCCAGCCCTCAGTCTGAGTCAGCTGATACCACATGAAGGCTTACTGTGATTAGGGAGTGAAATGGGAGCAGACTTTACATCTGTAACTCAGCAGTTTTTCAGTGTGTGGATAGTCTCTGAAGGGGATTTCACTCATCACTGTTTCCTTAATAGCTTCTTTATTTCAAAGTTGGTTTTAGGTATTTGCTTTTCCTTAGCTGGGACACTTCTGGAAATGCTTTTTTTTTTTTTAAAAAAAGGATGGGAAAAATCTCCAATAGCTTATTTAATGAAGACTGATTTGAGCTTCCACCCTAGACCAAAAAGCTAGGAGCAAGTTGCTGAAGTTCTGTTTGTGTTTATCCTTGTTTATTGGAGTGTGGAAGAAGAACAAATTGTTCTCAGGGCACTGTTCAGCTAAGGGCTCTTCTTTCTAAGGAAGCAGTTGTCCTGTAATATGGAAAGATTCCTTGCAAATACTTAAAAACAGCCCAAAACACCTGAGGTTTTCTGATGAAATCAGAAAGTCTGTAGCTGGTCTCATAATGTTTCCAGTGCAGACTTCAGCTATGTGAGGTTTGTGAGAATGCTTAGCAGGGAGGACAGACTGAAGTGACTTCAGGCATCTCTTTAGCAGGATGCAAAACAGAGTGCTCTGGGGAAAAATGTATGTGTGTATGCTGGACAACTTCCTTGAACTCATCCTTATTCTCTTTCTGCTACAGTGCAGGTCCTGGTGGATGGAGCTCCAGTCCGGATCCAGCTGTGGGACACCGCTGGCCAGGTAAGCTCTATCAAAGGTGCTGTCAGCTCTGGTCCGTGGGACAGGGACCATTTGCAGACTTTTGAGGAAGGCAGTGTTTAAGTGGGAAGGAAGGAGATGCACTAGTCCAGCATCAGCCATTCCCTGGTATGGCAGGTAGAGACTGATGAATGACAGACTCCCTCAGCTGAACCGTGGCGTGGTCAGCATGATGCCTGTGTGCTGTCCTAGTTAATGTGTGAAAAAATCTCTGCAGTGTCACATTGTTCAGTCCAGTGAAGACTTTTTTCCCCCTCCATTCTCTACAGGAGGACTTTGACTGTTTGCGCTCACTTTGTTACCCAGACACCGACGTCTTCCTCGTCTGCTTCAGTGTGGTAAACCCAAGCTCCTTCCAAAACATTACTGAGAAATGGATCCCTGAGATACGAACTCACAACCCCCGGGCCCCGGTGCTGCTAGTGGGGACGCAGGCAGACTTGCGGGATGATGTCAATGTCCTCATCAGCCTGGATCGCTACCACGTGAAGCCCGTGCCCCGGCCTCAGGCAGAAGGTCTAGCAGACAAAATCCGGGCTGAAGCCTACCTGGAGTGCTCAGCATTGACCCAGAAGAACCTCAAAGAAGTGTTCGACATGGCCATTGTCAGCGGTGTTGAGCACAAAGCACGGCAGGAAAAGAAGATGACAGCCAAAGGCATCAAAACTCTCTCCAAGTGCCGCTGGAAGAAGTTCTTCTGCTTTGTCTGAAGCTGCTTTGGGGTGAGGGGAAAGAAACACGTGATGCCAGTATTGGTCCGCGCCTTCTTGGAGTGACTGCTCCTGTGGCCCCAGCAAGGAGGATATGATAAGCTGCTGGGCTTGGAAACCTGGCTCTTGCTGAGTTATAGTATGAGATGCCTGGGAGACATGAACTGGATTTCCATTGTGCCGGCACGTGGAGTGGTCCAGGCAGCTCTAGTACCTGCTGGTCACGTCTGTAGTGTCCCAGACTAATGGGAGCCTTTAACACACCAAGATTCAGTACTGCAGAACAGGCAGGTTCCTTACGTTGTTCAAAATGGCCATTTTTCTGTCTGAAACTAACACACTTTCAGAGTCCTGACAGAAAGTGAGTAGGGCAGGGGCAGTTATGGGCGGCTGTGGTGTGGTCAGACACGGGCTGCTGAGTTTGTAAAGCAAGACTTGGTTTTCCCCTCTGATTCTGCTTGCCCAAATAGGTAGAAGTCACTTGGCTGTGGAAAAGCAGCATTCTTTATTAAAGGCCCTGTATTGTGAGTGCCCTTGGGAAGGTTTTTCCTAAATAAAGGCTGTTAGCTGGCTGAAGAGAAAATGCACTGGGAGCTGCATTGATTCTTTAAGCAAAACGTTCTCTGAAGAGGACTCTGGACTCCAGTGAGTGCCAGTGCAGTAGCCCCATCTGAACAGGCAGTCGTGAACTTGGAGACCTGTTTTGAAAGGCCTTTGTGTGTGTGGTGACATGAGAGAAAGAACGGGTGAGGAGCAGCGATGGGTGGCTCTGCATGACGGAGACCACACTGTGTCCGTGAAGGGTTTGTAACGCTGCCAAGAGGGGAAATGTAGACGGAGAGGCAATGCATGTAATGAAAGAAAAAGAGAGAAGGTAGAAAAGGAAGGGAATAAAAAGGAAAAAGAGATGGAAGGAAGGAAGATGGAGAAGGAAAGAAGAATGAACATTGTTAAATGAAAGCTGTAGTTCTACTTAGTTGAGGTTCAGGGAATCTTCTAGGGACCGGGAAAATCTGCTAGTGATCTCACTTTCACAGTAATATTGTCCATACATTAAGTTTTGAATTAAAAGCAGGGGTTTGTAGGGAGATAGTTCCTCTTGGTCAGTAAAATCCTGAGTTGCAGACTTAGGCAGGAGAACAGAATTTACCTCGTGCTGTCCTTCCTGAGGTTGCAGAACGGGAGCGGAGGGCTCAGGGCTTCTTTCTGTTGTGCTTTCCTTTCTTAAAAATCACTGTTTGATCTGCTGAAATCAAAAGCAAAGGAAACCCGTGAAGTTCCTGCCAGAGAAAGATGTTTGCTATGTTTGCTCCATTGCCTGCTCCCCTGTTTCTCAGGGGATTAATTTCCCAGTGAGTCTACTCACACTTTATTGCAGAACTTGCATCGATTTCTAAAACTTCTCTCACAGAGACATTTTGTATGGCTTATGTAGCAGAGAGTACGACAGGTCTGTCAGCAGTGCTTTCAACACTCAGGGGCTTCTCTGCATCTGGTTGTGACCCATCACTTTGGGAACAGTGTGGAATAATGTGGTGTATGGAGATACAGTTGTGGATTGTTTGCCCTGCACCAAAATCATACATACTTGGGCCCATACAAAAACAAGCACAAGTAATGCAGCGTGGCTCTGGATCCAAACAAAAGCCTGCAAACATCTCCCACAACTGTATCTTTTTGTGACACGGCTCACGTAGTCCCCAGGACGTGACACAAGCCTGCTGTCCCCCTGGGTGGTCTGAAAGAGGTGGGCAAGTCTTCTTGCAGAGGGCTGTGGCCCACAGCGGTGGAGCTGCTTGTAGGGTGAGGCTTAGAGACCTGAACAGACCCGTGTGTCAAAACGAGCTGCGAGTTGACAGGACTCCCCCAGCTGAAATGCCATCCGGGTCCTGTGAGGGGTCCTAAGATGGAGAGCGCAAAGGCGCTAGCTAGAGTACCACTGGTTCAGTGTGCCTGTTGGGTCTTTTCACATTTCTTTAACCTGTGAGACCAAGGGCTGTGGTGTGACCTGCTGAGGAGCATGCCGTCCTTGTACAGAGTAAACCCACAGGTGCAAAGAACAGCAGCCTCCCCTCACGCTGGGGAGGGCAAGCGTTGTCCTGCAGTAGCTTGGTATAAAACAGGGATTCTTTCATTCTGGAAAAGAAACTGTACTGAGAGCTGCTTTCTTCCGCTGTGATTGTGTCGAATATCCGTTCAAATAAATTTTTTTTAACGTCTGCAGTTTGCGTTTGTCATTTTGTCAGTGCAAAGTAAGCTGGGCCTATAGGTGGAGGAGGAGTTATTCCATTTTACTGACAACAGGCTAGGAGCGGAACTGCCTCACATCTCCTTCCTTGTCCTAACCCCCACTGGCAAGGGTAAAAATCCCCCCACCGCTGAAACTCTCCGAGGTGCTCCTGTCACCTCAGGTAACGTTCCTCTCCCTCAGCAGCCGCTCGGGGTGGAGGCTGCCGGGGGGGATCAGTAGCAAGGCCGCACGGCTTTCAGTGCCTCTTCTCAGCAGCCACCAGCCAGGGACCGGGCTGGAGGCCCTCGCAGCACGCACTGAGACAAGCCCGTATGGGACTTGCATTTGGAGCCTGAATAACAGCACACTGCTCTGTCATTAGATAGACTAAATTACCCACCAGCCTCATTTAGTTTCTTAACTTGGTAGTTAAGCACTACTCGAGTGCCGAAAAGTTTTATCCCTGCCACATACAACACAAAGGCTGTATCCAAGGAGCTCACAGGGCTCATCCTTTCAGCTTTATCGTCAGCTCCACAGGTATGTAAAAGCTAAGGAGGGCTCCTGTCTGTCCACATTTGGGGCCCCAAATGCAAAAAACATAGTGCACAGTGGAGCACAGGTAATGAGCACGTGAGATTCAGAAACTAGAAGGGAATAGGGAGTTACTGCTGCTAAAAGATGATTTGGGATTTTTTTTTTTTTTTTAACAAGGCCTGAGACCGCTCCATCCTTTTACAGCCTGCTGTTTCCAGGTGTAAAGCAACCTGTGGAGTTATTTGGAGCCAGCTCCCAGCTTTGCAGCTTCCCAGCATTCAAGCTCACAGAAAGACCTGTGAATGGAAATACCAGGAAAGTGTAAATTAACTTCACATGGAGTGAGTCATTCCACTGAGCCATATCCTGTCATGTGCACAGTAAGCACACTAAAACTCCCTGAAACCCGTAAGCCCAGCCGAGCTCCTGGGAAGGGTGGAGGTGAAGCTATCTCACTCATTAAATGGAGTGTCCTAGCAAAGCCACCTGAGGCTCTCTATAGACAGCCTTGCAGCACTGGACCTGTGCTGCTACCTGGCTCCAGTACAGTTTGGGCTTGTTTCTGCATTGCAGTGCTGCTTGACCAACCTGTATTTTCAGATGATGCTGAGAGCACAGGATTGTTCCTGGGAGACTGTTGCTAATACAAACCATCCCACCAGGCTGGAAGAAGCTAGCCAAGCCCACTACTAGGCCAGCGTGATTCCACATAAATGCCACTTACTTTAAACCAGAAGGGATCCTTATTTGATCTGATTTGTTCCATAGCACAATGATCAGCATCAAATGCCAAAAAATGTGTGTGTAGAGTAGAGACTCTCTAGTAACTTCTTTCTTGCTTAGGTCTCTGACTTGGATCCTGGTCAGCAGACTCCTGCACAGTCCTGCATCCAGCAGAGTAACTCATCAGGGGGTTCCCACCAGTGTGAGCAGCAGTGCAAGTCCTTCAGTACAGGTAAGGACCACGCCATGTAATTCTCCATGAAGCCAGTGTGCTAGCTGCCACTCTCAGCTGCCAGCTCCAAAGGAGCAGAGCTCTGATGCTCTGCTGTCAGCAATGGCAGGGACGTGGTGTGGAGAGGACTCTTTTGTTTCCTTTCTGTGTATGTAGCACACCCTAAAAGGGCTTCGCTCTGCCAAGTAAGTTCCCAGCTGGCAATGCTTTCCTGAGCTTCCACTAAACCTTGACAGGGAATTAATCCCCAAAATAATATCGAGTTTCGTCTGACTCAACACAGCCTCCTTCCAGAGCCAGAAGGGCAACTCCTAAAGGTCCCTTCAGGAGAACTTTATGCCCTGTAGGTTATGTACTATTTACTTTGAAGGGACAGGCTCAATTCTTACAGGTTCAGGAGCTGACATGAGCCCAGCAGCAGGGACAAGCAGGGGTCCCTGAGCCCTGCTGAAATGCAATTACCAGGGCATGGCACCCTCCCCCATTTCCTGAGAGGGGTATGACTGCCTTAACAGCCTTATCGCCTTCTTAACACCCCCCAATTTAATCCTCAGGTGCTAACTAGCTTTTTTCGTCAGATTTTCTAAGGGATAAATGTCATTAACCTTGGAGCAACCATATCCGGCTTGGAAGCAGGGGGCAGGTTGACTTTTCCCAGCTGCAGAGGCAGCACAAGCAGCCTGCTTTGGCTCTGCTCCTGGTGCCCCCTGCCCCTGACCCGTGCGAGATCAGTCCTCTCATGTGGATCTGGTGGCCTCCCGGAGGGCTGCACAGCAGCCCCTGAAGGAGTGGCACCAAGCAGAGGCACTGCTCAGACAGGCACTGGTGGCAGAAGAAGTGTTGGTCCTCTCACGGCCCATGTGTTGGTGTGGCTGCTTCTCTTTCAACCCTGCTGAAGGTCATTTGTGCCCAGGAGACTCTTTGGCCTGCTTAAAAATCTTGGCGCTCCTTTACGTTGTTGCCTCTCTTGGAGCCATGCTGAATCACGCCTCAGTGCATCCAGGAGATAAGTCTTTATACAAAGAAACCATTTGAATTTTACCAGACGAAGAAGATGGAAGATGCTGGTGAAGACCCAGCTCGCAGCATGCATCTGCTCCCTGAAGAGGAATCAAAGAGCTGGCCCAGCTGGCACCTGGGCCTCCTGGAAGCTGCTTACTCATGCATCTGCCGAGTCCAGCCCTGGGCTCTCCGTTCCCATCATATAAATACAGCATTGTACTTGCAAAGACCTATTGCACAAGAGATCAGGGTATGTTTCAACGTATCCCTGAGACAGGTTCCCTCGGCTGCAGCACCACGTGATGCCTGTTCCCAGGGTGACACCATGCCCTTTCCAGCTCCCGGACGGAGCTGCTTGGCATCCAAACTTGCTTGACTTGTTCTGGAAGAGCAGGAGGAGATGTGGGTCCCATCCTCCCCCTCCATCCCCTCACCCCCAGCGCTGCCCCTGGGGCAGTGTTGTGAACTGAAATACACCGGTTTCTACTGCTATGGAGGAACATCAGGTGTGGGAAATTTGGCTCGGGGACAAGTTTCACCACGAGTCACTGAGCCAGGCTTTTCTTTCCCATGAGATAATCTTGGGCGGGGCAGACAATCTCTTAAAATTAAAATACAATGAAAATACATGGGCTTCCCAGGGTTTAGGGTAAATCTCTCTTTCCTTGTTTTCTCAGAAAGCGAGCCAGGCTCTGCTGAAACCTTCCCCAGGCCTGTGGCGCAGAGGGCAGCGCTGCACCTAGGAGCCAGCTAGGCTGGGCTTTCTGGCCAGGGGCTCGTGCCCGCTGCTCCCCGCAGCTACTGGCTGGTGGCAGGAGCCATCCTGTGAGACTGTGGCAAGGGTGGGACAGCTCAGCCTCCTATGGAGGCACCTCCACGGTCCTGCAGAGGTGGACGGATGTGGCAAGTCAAGCAAGGGCAGCTGAGCCCCCATCCCACAGCATCCCCCACGCGTGGGTTTCCTGCAGGCTGTGCAGCCCGTGGCATGGTGGAGCTGCTCCTCAACCATGAGCAGAGCCAGGCCAAACGGAAAGAAGTCATGGGGCTGAGGACTATGCCCACAGTGTTTCCACCATGCCTCTGAGCCATAGAGCTCAGTGGCAATGGGGATGGAGGGAGAAGCCAGAGTGTGCCAGCTGGCATCCTGCTGGATGCTTTGCTGTTTTGAGACCTCCAGCCCTGGAAACCACGTTGGTTTCTCATCCAGAGGGGACAGTCAGTGCCACGTGTTGCAGCAGGGCCCCTCGTGAGAGGACTCGGCTCTCCCAGCAGAGGCTGGGTCCCTGCGGGGCTATATGGGAGAGAGAGGCTGGGAAAATGCTGCTTGAGCAGCGCAGATGGGCTTGAGGCAGTATTGCAGAGCATGGGCTGTTCTCCTGCCGGGAGCCCTGGGTCCCTGCAGCAGGCTGGGAGGCAGGAGGAGCATGGGGGCATGGGCAGAGCTTCAGAAACTGCGCATTCATCTTCCCTGCCAGTAAGCCAGAAAGCGCCTGGGGTGGGATGATGACGCACTGCACACCTGAGATCGTTTTCATGGGAATAGACCCGTGAGAGACAGCGAGAGGAAGAGTCAGGGAAACTCTCCCAGCACTTCAGCCAGTGTCAGCATTCACGGAGCAGATTTCACAAGATAAACAAAAGCCTTTAATAACCACAGGGGAGCGAGCCTTTGAAACTCTGTGCAATCCCTGCCAGGAAAGCAGAGCTGCGCTGGAGCCACCAGCCAGCGAGAGCCTCGGCGGCTGCAGAGAAAAAAGGCTCGCAAAAACCAAAACGTACAGATCTGAGTGTGGGTACCCAAGCTGTGCTCCCAGCTGTGGGTAGTAATATGCACAGTGCTATATATAGTGCCAATGAATATTCATGCCCTTTGCTAAGAGGAAGCAGAGGAAAGATGTCAGCCACCCTGGAATATTATCTGGGCAGCAGCATATAATCTGAAGGGAGGGTAGGTGAGGATATGTTATGCTGTGATATCTTCTATAGGGTGATTGTTTTTGTTTCTTGTAAGCCAAACAGATTTGTAGAATAACAAGAGTTATTAGCGTATAACAGTAAAATCTTACGTGTATGAGACTCCTGTCAAAAGACTCTAAGTAAGTCTGAAATACAGGGATTATGTGCTAACCAGTAAAATACAACTGTACCCTGGGAGGAGCATGACATCCTGAAACACCTGGTTAGCTGCCTTATGAGTACCAGTAAGAGCAGGGGAAAAGAGCTTCCTGGTTCTGCCCTTCCATACGGTGGATTTATTCACTGCCTCCAAACATCTCTTTTGAGGTGATAAAGGCACTGCAGTAGGTGCCGGGAGAGAGGAAAAGTCTAAATATGGTTTTAGTCACCAGCAACTTGGAAGTGCTAACCCAGGCTTTAATGTCATTCTCCTGTGTGGTTTTGGGTGAACGACTTTCCCTTTTCCATTTGAAAAAGGGAGCTACCTCCCCTCAGTGGAGTATGATACTAACTGATATTAACTGGTCTTCACAGGGTGCCGTAGTGGAAGAACATCACGGCATTTCCCCTCATGTTCCTAAGAAAGGGAACAAAAGCCCTGGGATGTGTCCAGACACCAGTCTCCATTGCTGTCTTTTCTGAGTTTAGTAGATCAGGGAAACCAAACACTGTGATTATAGCTCCAGCTTTTGGGTTCTGGCAATTAAGGGAGAAATGCAGTATTCATTTAGAGCAAATGTCTCCAACTTTCAGAGCTGATGAAGGAAACCCAAAACCCCATGCTCTGGAAAACTAGGAGATGATTAAAAGGAAGCCTTATGCATATTGCTTCTTAAATGGTACATATGCCATCTTGGTGATGTGGCAGGAGAGGAGGAAGAGTGAAATGTGGTACTTTCATACTGCTGGTACTATCAAGTCCCCAGGGAAAAGAGAAGAGATGGACCCAAAACACAGAACATAGGGCATTTGCGTTAGGATCTGCTGATTCTACCCAGTGCCTGTAGCACAGGCAGGCCTATGTGAGCACGGCCATGGCCCAGACAGATGAGAGGCCACCATGGTGGAGGTCTGGGAGCCCAGCAGCAGCAGGAACTGATCCTGAACAAGATCAGAACTTTCCAGAAATTGTGGGTGGAGAACAGCATCCCATCCTACCTCTATCATGTTGTAAGATGCGGAGAGGAGGAAGAGGAGTTCTGACTTTTGAGACACCTCTGCGTAGTTTAGGAGAGCAGATCAGCCCGAAGAGAGCAGCACAAGTTTCAGAGCAGGCCAGCTTTCTGGGTAAGCAGCCGACGGCTGAAGGCTGTGCTGCTGTGCTGCCACAGTACCCACCGTGGCTAGGATGAGCTAGCTCCCAGCCACCAAGCTCTGACCAGCGAAGGAGGTAACGGCACGCTCCAGAGTCCAGCCTTCCTCGTGCCTCATCCGAATGAAGCCGGCCAGTAAAGGGACAGCTTGCTTCTGCTGAGGGCTGACTTCATTGATGCTGCCCTTCCATGTTTTGTTAGCACTCACTGAAAATCTCTGGCCACATCTGTGGTCTCTACAGGACTCTACAGCAAGCACTAGCTGCTCTCCCCTAACCTCCGCTCTGCACTCGATAGAGCATAACAGTAGGAAGAGACCAAGTCCTGCTCTCAACCCTCCATCCTAGAGCGTGGCTTTATTCGCAATTAAAAACTACATCTCAGCTTAATTTTCTTCCCACACTTGGCTGTACTCTATCTTGCCCCCATCTCAAAGAGGCATGTCAGTCCTTTCATATCCTCAATGGAGTTCACAGAGGTTTGCCAGCATTAATCAGAGGCAATTACCTCTGCATCTTTAGGCAGGGATATCAGACCCGAACCTAGGGTGATTCATCACAGGATCGCTTCCCCCTGCAAGGTTCTTCCAGACATTTCCTTCGCCTGGAGACCTCAGCGCCTTTGGTCATTCCACACTTAGGAAATTCTCCTGGCATGCAGCAAGCCCCATGTACTTCACATCCCTGTCTTTTCACCTTGCCTGGTGGAACTGAGAATAGGGTTACAGGCTGGTTCTGGCCAGGAATTATCTAACCAGCATTTTTGCATTTTGATAGATTAGCTTTTTCCAATGATTTTTGGGGTGAAACAGTCCTGTTTTGGTGAGCTTCCACTGCAATGTAGACAGGGCTGCTGGACCACAGACCCATTCTCAGAAGTCAGTCTGGATGAACCCTGGAGCAACCCAACCACACTGACCACTCCTGACTTGGACATCTCCAGGATTCCCATCTTCCTGCTGAGAAGAAATGAGTCGCACCTCCAGCCCTTGCAGCTCTGAACCTCGATGCCCTAAGAGCCCTGGCTGGAAGGAGGGCCTTCAAGATCCCTTGGCTATGTGGGAAGGGACTCCCTGGCTCCTGACATGAAAGCGATCCCTTAGAGGTGAACAGAGCATGATGCTTATTTAGGAGAAAAGGGGCTCATGGTTTCCTAGAGGGAATGTTTTCTATCTTAAAGAAATCCTGGGGTTCTGTGTGGGTCATAACAAAAACAGAAATACATGTGCCAGATAAGAAATAGAGTTTTAGCCAGCTCTAGCACTTGGAAACAAAGTGAAATCCGTTGACATTATGCACAATATGAAGTTATAATAACATTAACAACCTTTAATGTTATTATTACTTACTAGTAAACATTTTTGTTGTTAAACTCAGCCTGCCAACATAGACTTTCTGAGTGATGGCTGTAGGCATCACCCACTGAGGCCCGTGTCAGACTTGTAGAGATCCCAGCTCTGCAAATAAACACCCAGGTGGCCCCAGCCCACCTACCTGCACGTCCCTCCAGTGCTCCAAGCAAGCTTTTGCAGGAGAGAGAAAGAAATCTGGCAGTTCAAAGGGACACAAACCTCCAGTACAGCCTCTCCAGCTGGTGAGGGAGCAGCCTGCCATACTATGAAGTGAGGCTGGGCAAGTATGAGTGATGGGTGCCTGCTGGGGTAATGCCATGAGGACCAGTCCCCCCTCTATTTCTTCTCTTCTCCTCCAAGCAGTCCACCAGCCAGGTTAGATTTCTGTTGTTTTGTGATAATTTGAATGTGCTGCCTGTACATCTGGCATCATTTTGCTGTTATACAAATACACAAATACACTGGGCTAGTGTTCTGGGGTTGAGAAGGAAAAATGAATAGGACGGGAAGCAATTGACTGAAAGTAAACCATGTCTCAGCAAAGACATGACAGTCACTAAGGGATAATCCAGTTCAAAAAGTTTTACAGCCTCTCCAGGCCACCACAGCTGGGGTGAGCCCTGCCTCATCAGTGCTGACTGAGTGGGGTATGACTGATTTAAGCAAAGCATTTATCTGCAAAATAAATACCGCTCTGGCTGTAAGGAAGCTGCCTGGTCATAATGGTGATCGCTGACTGCCAGGTTGCACAAGAAGTTGGTTCTGAAGTCAGCGAGAGCAGCGTGGTGAACACCCTGAGATGGCAGAGCGTGGCCAGGCAGCAGGTCACGTCCCACAGAGTTGTCCACGTTCTACCTAGCACAGAAAGGCCGCGAGTCTCAGTAGGGTGAGTAGTGAGGGAAAGCAGATAAATGAGGCAAAAATGCAAATGTCTTCTGCATGCTCGCTCAGGACGATGTGCTCAGCTGTCAGCAGAGAGGGCAAAACAAATGAGTAGTTACCTCCATCTCAGGGGTACTGCCAGTGACAGAGAAATCTTCTGATAATAGGGACAGATTTCCAACGAAGAAAACAGTCCTTTCTTTGACTGGCACTTTCCTTTTTGCTAAAACCTGTTCTCATCCTCTTAATCAGCTCCTGTTCTTAAAAGGTGGACAACATCCTCCTTACCAGCAGGAATTATCTCTGTGTTATGAAGAGGACAGTGACATGAAAAGCAGACTTGTCTGACAGGGCAAGCCTTTCCATCAGAGCAAAACACTGTGGTGCATGATACGCTGCAACACTGTTTTGGTGCCCATTGTTCCTTTGCATAAAAGTCTTTGAACCAGAGTTAGTAATTATGGGAGCCGCACTGTAGACAGCTCCTCAGCCGCTGATGTGTTTATCAGTGGAGCATCAATCTGACTTGCTTCCAGGAGGTAAAGATGGCATGGGGTCATGCTTGCGTCAGCTCATCAGCCGCGTACGGCTGGGATGATCTCTTTTGTCTCTGTGAAGCAGACGGCATTGGTGGAGTCTCCATCCCTGATTTAAATAGCTGCCTCAATTCAACAGTGACAACATGCAAGGCTTTAAAGCTTGGGGATTGACGATGCATTGCAAAGGTGCAGGACTGCTTCCTGCCACTTTTAGGAGGTTGAAAACAGAGGAGCTTTTAAACTAAATGAACGAATAGATCTAGCTAGGTTAAAATACATGTTGTCATGAAAACATAAAGGTTTGCTTTCCTCTCACCCTGTCTGAACTTTGGCTGAGTGCTGCTGCCAGACAAGTGACTTAGAAACAATCACTGGCCACAGCAGGATGCTCTTTGACCTCTACCCTCAGGAGGGAGGAACAGGGATGCTCGGGCAGCAGCGCAGTCCCTCTGACTTGCCCTGGGGTGAATCAGCAAGTCTCAGCCTCCTTAGACACCCTAAGGATTTCTGAAATCTCTCTTCTTACGTGAGATTTATAGCTAATCCTAAAGGGCTAGAAGATTCAGTGCTCTAATCACCAGATATGTGAGTTGCTGCAGTTTGAGACGAACTGCAAGGAGAGCTTGAGAAGTAGCTGCTGGCTGTCCTATTCACTGGATTCTGAGCTTGCTCATGCTGGGGGAGAAAAGGAACTTTTTAAGCAAAAGAAAAATTTTTGACACAAATTAAATGGGTATGGACTGGACAAAATTCAAGGCAGGTTGGAAAGTAGAAGATGGTTCCTTGGTCACAGAGCCTGGAGGTTCTGGAGAGGTTTTCAGCTGGAATACTGTGAGGACAAACCCCTCCCCTTGAAGACCAAGTAAATCTTGTTTATGAAAACAAACAGATGACAAAGGTGTCGAAAATAGAACGTAAGTGGACATGAGTCAGGAGGCCCTTTCCAGCCCTGCATTCAAAAACAGTTTCAAAGGATTGCTGTACCTTACAATTACTACCAGGCTGGGGACGGCTCTCAAGCTTTGCCCAGCTCCACAACACTCATCTCCATGAGAAATTTGGACCATACTATGTGCAACGTGTATTGCTGCGCTCTAATTGTAGCACAGACAAGCACAGACTTGGCCAGGAACCGAACACAGCTTGTCTCATTGCTATCTGTCAGTGGACAGTTTTAAGAAGCAAGCACCCAGGCATTGTCTCTTCCCTTGTAACTGAGTCTTCAGTCGGGAGCCAGCCTCTCAGCCATCACTTATTTTCCTGGGAAAACTGGGCAGAGAGCTGATTTCCTTACTGCTGGGGCTGGGACAAGGACTCTGCCTCCAGCAGCCACCGACAGGTCTGGGCTCACAAAAATCGACCCCAGACACTGGGGATGGGAGCACAGCTTCCCAGCAGACAGCCCCGAAGCCACATCATGGAGGCAGCAGTCTTTGCTGGTCACAGGGAGGTAGCCAGTCAAGCTCAGAACGTATTGAGGCAAAGTTGTTTTGTCCTCTTCTCCAAGGAGATGAAAGGCACCTTGGAGAGCAGAGTTTGGTGTTTCACTGTTTACACGTGGGTCTGAGCAGCTGCAGCACTGAGAGTAAGCTGTGACAGCGGGCAGAAGCCAAGGGCCGTGTAACGGCTTGGCGGGTACCCATAGCTGCCCTCTTTTACTTCGCATGTTCAGGCTCAAGCAGAATCCCAGCTCAACATCAAGTTTCACCGAAGTCGAGCAGAGCTTCCTACAGTAGCTGCAGATCGGCCACAAGTGCCCTGCGAGGGCTTCCTGCCAGCCCTGCACGTGACTGGCAATAACACACCAAAGGATGCAGCAAGGTTTTGTTAGGAAAGTCACCTTTAGACTTCATCAGCTTTGCTGAAAACACCATTAAGCTGGGTGAGAAGACAGCTGGGTCATTTTTACCTCCACATAGCTGCTGGGTATCCCCCATGGATGGGAACTGGAGTGCAGGTCTCACGTAGATACACCACGGTGACATTTCTTTATCTTGAATTTTTCTGTGGGACACTCGACTGAAGTTAGCTTTCTTGGAATTAGAGGCACCATTGTTTTGCAGCTGAGGCACATTTTCAGTCATTAGGGTTCCCACGGTGCTTCCTGCAAGGTTTGCAAGTGTCCCACACGGTGCTTTGCACGGTGCCAAAATCTCCTCAGTGGTTCAAAATTTTATTACCTCTTCCTTTCCTGACATACTGATGCCTGGTGCAGAAAGGGTCCCAGGGACATTCATAGCAACATGCTTCCTGTGTGACCGGAGAAAGATGCTATCTGACTGTCTGGTGCTGTTATATCTGGATTGTACCACATGGTCTGAGTGCTTCCAGACATCTTGCAATGCATATCAGAAGTCCCACCTGCCTCCGGGAAAAAAAAAAAAAAAAAACCTGACACAGAAGAAGGGAGTGCTGAGAGTCAAACAAAGGTAGAGTTTATGGGAAAGTGAAGGGGAGGGGGGCAAACACGAGGAATAGGAAGTCAGGCTTTGAACAAGCCCTGTCACGCCCCAGGGACCTGTTCTACCTGCCCGCCGTGTGACCACAGCTGTACCTGCCCAGTGGCTGCGCTGGGAACGGGGACGCGCAGCAGCGCTGGAGGAAGGGGCTTCGTTTGGCACGGATGTTCCTGCAGGGCGGAGGGAGCCAATATGCCTGGCGGTGAGCACATTAGTCACCGCAGCCCTTGCCAAAGGCACATGGCGAGCATCAGAGGTGGCTCTGGAGGGGAACGACTGTTTACGTTGACATCTCTTACGGGGCTTGGGAAGCTCTTTGTGGGATGGTAACAGAAGAGGATGCAGTAATCTCTGACTTAGGGGTGCATCCGGTTGCCAAAAGGGACCGGGCATATTCACAAGTCATTGCAGCTTAGCCTCCGTTCCCCTCTTACAGAAGAGAAACAGGCCCCCTACCCAGAACATCTGCTTTTCTCCTGCCCTACAGAGCGTATGACTCTGGCCAAGCTCTGAGCTCAGTGACAAGAGGCAACACTCAACAGAAAAAGCAAACACCTGGGCACATCACCTGTTCTCCACGTCAGAGCAGAAGCAGCAGACTCCAAAGGCAAGTGCAAACTGAGCTTAACTGTTCTGTGTTTCATTAGATATGTATCAATGAGGCCATCCCTGGAGGAAGTCGTTAGGAGCTATAGAGCAGAAAGGGCATTTGTTGGATGGAGCGAGGTAGGACATTTATCTCCAGGACATTTATCTCCGAGGAGGCAAGCACCCTGTGCTCCCTGCCACCCTCTTTCCCCCCTGTTTGTCAGGAGACAACCCAGCCGGGCAGTCCTTGTCCCAGCCACTCATGTTAGCTGTGCAAAATAAGTGGCCACTTTTGCCCCAAATGTAGGTTCTGCTTGAGCCTTCACGCCGGGGCTGTCACACCCAGCTGCCTTCTGCTGCAGAAGTCCCGGCATCAAGGCAGAAGCTGCCACGGTTCTACACGCGCGTTTCGCCACCACCGCTTCCCGGCTCCGTCCCCCCGGCCTGCTCGGAGCGGGCTGTCGGAAGAGTCTGCAGCCTGCAGCCGGTTAATCACGCACAATTAACATAAACCTGACTGCAGTGGGGAATAAATGAAAGCTGGGAAAGCCCCCTTTTCCCAGCAGCTGGATGAAGCGATTTATGGAAAGCCTGGAGGCACGGGGAAGAAGGAACCTTTCATGAGGTTGCTGGTCCACATGAAGGGGTGGGCGAGGGCAGTCTGGGGCAGCGCTCCTCTCAGCCCCGGCACCTAGTGCCAGGGCAGGACAGCAGCTGAGCCGCCTGCCCTCAGCATCAGTGCAAACGGCGCGGGGGAAAGCTCTCCAAACCACGGGGAGGGCGTGGAGGCAAGACTGCAACGCCATTCCCTATCTGCAGGTGAAGACACACCGAGCAGGATGTGGCTTCAAGAACAATGAGCAGAAGCTGGATGCAGCTTTCTAGAACCTCAGTCCAGTGCTGTAGACCTGGGGCATACCTGGCCAAGGGAGGCTTTGGGGCTGATGGGGATAGTTTGACGTTTCTACATTAGCTACCCCAAAAAGCACCAAGGTTTCTGTTTCTACAGGAGCCCAAAATGGTTCCTCCTGCCAGCTCTGGTGCCCCAGGGAGCTGGTTCAAGGAGAGGTACTAGCAGGATACACATCCCTTAAAATGGGTAGCTTTTTTCCAGCACGTTCAGGGGGCAGTGCTAACAAAAAGAAGGCAGCCGCAGCCAGGGATTACCCCTTTGTTCAGCAGCCCGGGAGAAGCTCAAGTGTATTGTGAAACTTCACGTGAGATCTTAGATCAGCTCCTTTCATCCGCGGCCTTGCAGAGGAAGAAGAGTCTAGTGGTGAACAAATACTGACGAAAACAAATAGCTATTTTCTCAGTGCTGAGGCTTCCGTCTGGACCTCACCCAGCTGCCCCAGGGCTGGCCAACAGTGGAAGTTTCCCTCATACGCGACACTTTTAGTATTCAAATGGCAGTATCTGGCTTTACTGACAATTTGCAAGCAGAATCCTTCAGATGCTTACCCATTTTCCTGATGGCCAGGTAGTTTCATGGGTTTTACAGCCTTGTATGCCGCAGTAGTGTGACAGGAATGCAACAGAAAAGGAAGAAGATAAAGTCTTGCTGTCTGAGAATGTGCGTATACAAGACGATGGGAAGAATGATATTGGGCACACACGTTGTGCCAGCTCTTCCCTTTATCTACGGGCTTGTTCTCTGAGTAGATCCTGTCTCCGATCCGTCTCTTAGCAGCTGAATGGGGAGATAAATGAAAGGAGGGTGGAAATTGCATGGCTGAGCAGCTGAGGGGTGGTGGAAGGAGCAGTCAGCAGAAGACATGGCAGGAAAGAGGCAATTCCTGGGTACATGTGTTTTGCATTTAAAACAGATTAGCTCAGGCTTCAGGGAAAGGTAAAAAGAGCTCCCCCTCTCCCAAAATACTAGGGCAAGAAGGAAAGGAAGATTTGTTGACAGGGTGTTATTCTACAGCATGAGCAGGTATCGTTTCTAAATATGAGAAAGAACCAGTTCAAACTGGTTTAACAGAAACTTCGTGCACCAAAAACGTCTAGCGAGGGCATTAAAAGAAGAGCTTTGCATCCTCAGCAGAAGCTCTGTCTGCTCAGCTGCGGAGCCACAGGGTCCATGCGATGACCCCACCACTTCCCCCCAGAGGGGAAGAAGACCCAGCACACGGAGGACCCACAGGAGGCTTGGGAAACTTACAGCCAATTTTCTGCTCTTCTGAAGGTTGTATCAGCTCTCCCCTGCCTCCTAGGTGGTGGCTATGAGGCTTGCAGGCTGGGTGGAGTATGGCAACACGGACCGTAACGGATGGGGAGGAAGGGAACAAGACCTCACAGTTTACAGGGCTCGTAGATGGCCACGGCACCGCACACCTTAGTGCCTGACACCTGCAGCGCAAGATGTCTCTGCTGGTTTGGCGTTACAATGTCCAAGTCAACACCGGGCAGGACATTAAGATATTGCTGCACCCTCTTGTGGACACCTCAAAGGGGCTGGCAAACCACTTTGGGAACCTTCTCTGGCTGAACAATAACCCCCAAATGAATTAGAAAACACATCAGTGCAGCCGGCAGCCTGCGGTGGAGACGCAGGCAGGAGGCAGGCAGCAGTGCTCGGTCCCTGGGTGCAGCTGGGGAGGGAACGGCTCCCACCATGCCTACGTGAGAGGGACGCTATGGCTTAATTTAAAGAAGAGTTTCAGGCTGGGGGAGTCCCAGCAGCTAGAATTCCTGGACCAGCACAGCCAGTGCTTTGCTTCAAGAATGACTGCAAGTATTTTTTGACAATCTTGAAGCACGCGGCATGTGGGTCAGGTGTGTCAGAGCAGAGAACAAAGACACAGACACCTTGTCTATGCTGACATTTGTGGAAATTTCCCCTCTTCTTGCTAGAGCGCCTGGATGGCTCCACCAGAGCTCTCAGCCTCTGCAGCTCACGTCAACTGCTAGCTGTCATTTTGTATAACCCCTCATGCAGGCTGGCTGTGCGCAACTTGGCGAACATGGTAATTAAACGCTGGGTCTTGCCTCTGCCAGAAATCTCCTAGAGCTGTTACAGGAACCAGTGGTGAGTTTCAAAATTCCTGACACGGCTGCAGATGAGGACATTTTGGAGAGGCAATCACTGATGAAGAGCCACAGAAACTCCATCACGCCTAATGTGGCACCTTGCCCAGGAAACAGTTGTTTCCCTGTGACACTGCTCAGCCAAGCTTCCTTGCAAAAAAAGCTCCTCCATACCTTTCTACAGTGCATGTTGCAGAAGAGACTGGATCTGTTATAATTTCTTTTAAATAAAGGTTGTCATAGCTGACTGTATTTCCCTGTGACTACAAATTATTTAAGTAACACACAGCTCTGTGCTGGATGACTACGGGAGAGTGTTCCCAGTTTCTCTCTCCATTTCTTCAAGGAGAAAAAAAGAGTGTCTGGGAAGCTGTCATAGGCTATTTCCCACACAGGCACTACTTTAGCAAGCAGTGTTTGCTTACTAAATTCTGGAATAGCCGTGACACTTCGAATCTGGATCTGATCTTATTCTGGAAGAATGCCTCCAACTAGGACAAGTGTTGTACGATACGGGGTCCAGTTGATGCCACTGCCTTGCAAAAAAAAACCCGGATCAGTTTTTTAAACCCCTTTATTTAATGTTTACCAGCAGTTCACTTACTCATTTAAACCCAAGGAGGCTGACTTACCCAAAAGTGGAAGGAAAGAGAAGGGCAGAGCAGTGGACCCTGCCACGGACTTGCAATGGAGCATTGACAGTTGCATCCTTCATCCGAGCAGCCTCCTGATGTTCACCCCATGTTAGTGTTCTTGAGGCTTGAGTCATTGTCAGTTCAGGAATCCCAGAACTGGCTGGAAAACATGCAGCACCATCCTCTTGCTGGCTGCACCCAAAAAGCTCTGCCACGCTGGCCCTCAACTGCTTTGGCCACCTAAACCCCTGCACTGGGGCCAGAGCACCCTGGAGGAAGGTCCAGGTTGCCATGGGAAGAGGTGGTCCTCTCCAGTGCTAGGTTGGTACCACGTCTGCCAGCGGGGAAACTGGTTGTCTTCCTCGGAGAAAGGGGTAGTGGAGATGGGCTGCAGCCCACAGTGCCAAGGAAAAGCCCATTAGATGCATATACAAGCACACTGCAGGAAGGCTCCTATGCACCTTTCTACCTTCTCCCACAGCATTAAGAGAGGTATTTTGGATTGTTCAAAAGCAGATGGTGAGGCAGAGAGAGTCTGAACTTCCTTTAGGACCTCTTCCCCTTTCTTGAGTCTTGGCTTTTCTTCCTGAACAGGACAGAGAAACCCTGAAAAGAATCCACATTTTATAATAACTTTTCCTTTGGTTTCTACCTTGAGAAACCCCAGGTTGTCTCCACCTTGGAAGGCTCTGTGGAGAGCTGGTGCGGCTGCAATAGCTGCTTTGCTCACATCTAACTGCAGAATGACTTTGGTTCTTCTTCAGTTGGGAGTTAAAGGGCTCTGAGTCCACGTTTAGGAGCTCAAAGCACTTGTCAGTAGGAGCAAGTCCGGTCATTCCTGGTGCTTTCAGTAATGGTGGGGGGACAACTTTCAAATTTCTCTTTACATTTCTGCACAGCTTGAAGACAAACCCATTCCTCCTTCCCCCTGGTTTTAGATCTCTCTTGATAACCTGAATGAACTGCTTGACCTCAAAGCCAAAATAATTTCTTCCTTAAGCAATAAATTAAGCCAGAGAGCTGAAGCAACTTATCAGAAAGTATCACATCACCGCGGCCTTTGTGCAGGAGACAATATTCTGGCCTGCCACTGTGGAGCCATCCCATGTCGTGCCAGGGGCAGCTGCTGTGTTTACTTACAAAGCCATTGTGCCACAGGGAAGCCGGAGACACCTGATATTTAACTGTGAGCTAATGCTTCCTGCCTCCAGCCCGGCAGCTGCACAAGGCGTCCGAGGACTCCTCGAGCCCATCGGGGTTAAGTCACTCAGAAGCTCAGGCAAGCCCCCCTGGCAGTCAGGGCGAGGTGAGCAAAAAGCTCGGCTGGACACGAGCAGCTCTGTGGTCTTCCTTCTGCAAAGGCGGAGGCCGCTAACGAGTCAGACCAGACAACGCGGAACAGGCAGCAGGTTGCCCTCGGCGGAGCAGCACAGCCTGGCAGCAGCTCCAGGGGCTTGGGAGGAGCCCACCACCCTCTCCAGACCCCCGGGACCCTCCTGGCAGCAGCACAGCAAAGCAGCTGCAGCGGGGCAAGGGGGCTGTGCCCCACAACAGCCAACGCCTCACACAACGGCTCCTCTCCGGCTGCTGCCAGGGGTAGGGCCAGGACGTCCTCACCGTCGGGCAGAACTAGCGAGAGCAGCGCAGTCTGCAGCGGGGTGCGCAGGCTGGCAGCGGCGGGGTGTCCCCGCACGGTACCACCCGGGGAGCGCAGGGCTCGGGCACGCAGATGCACAGCCGGCAGCACCGGGGCCCGCGGAGGCTCTGAGCTGCCCTGGGTCGCGTTGCGCTGGCATCCTGGCACTCCTCGTGCCCTCCATCCCAAAGAAGCTTGGAACACAGACATGCTTTAAGTGAATGACAGCGTAACGTACGTCGCCTTCTCTCTTTAAATATATCAAAAGAAGCAGCCTTGTTTTGCAACACCCACGCCACGGGTTACGCACTCCATGCCAGGACCTGTGACCCCATCAGCTGGCCAGAGTGCCTCCTGGCACGGCCCCTCAGGGCACACGGGGTAACGTGGGTGTAAGCAGCTGGGCAGGATGGCTGGTGGAGGTCAGGCATGAGGGGAGAAAGGGCAGTGAGGGAGCAGAGTGCAGGGGAGAAAGCCTTCCCGGTGTGGAGCAGCGCTGGGACGCGCAGCGCTGCCGGTTCGGTGATGCAGGGGCTGGGCAGCCCAGTTTTAATGCACTTCCACTGCCCATTAGCTAAACTTACATTGCAGTGCCTGAGCGATCACCAGCCTGGAGATGTAGCTGGGGCAAGTCCTGTTTGAAGTGCAGTGTCTGCTCTTGGTTTCAGATCAAAACCAGTCTGACCAGCTGGAACCCAGTTTCAGGTTACACCCTGCCTCATCTCTGCCAGACTTAGTGGGCAATGATCTCACTGCCAGCACTCCCCAGGCAGGATTGCTCTCTCCGGTTAACCCTACCTGCTGCATTCACCTGTTCACGCTGTGCCCCCCGCCCAGACCTCCCCAAACCACGGGACTGTGGCTGCAGCAACACCTGCAGATGAAAGGGTGGAAGATAGCAGGCATGGGAACGGTACCTTCCCCCTCTGCGGGTCATTGCTTCTCAGACACCACTCCCAAGTCAGATAAGACAAACAATTCCCTTTTATTGCAACTTGTATTATCAGAGTGAGCGCACAAAAAGTAAATCAACATGGTAAGTTTATTGCATAGGCTGTGGGAAAACAGAGCGATGGAAGGAATGATATGAGGCAGACCGTGAAAAACCATGGAGGAATCTGACCTGCCCCAGGGACACTGGGGCAGATGTCCATGAGCTCGAGTCCTGTTGTGACAGGGACAAGCATGCAGTCAGATTGCCACCAGTCTGTGGGCAGCAGTTTCTTCCCTTCCAGCCCAGGCTCTGGCACAACGCAGCAGCACTCCCAGAGCCGCACATGGGAGCTGAGCCATGCCCTGAGCCATCAGCAGAGCCTGCCAGAGCCACTCTGCCCTCAGCCCTGAAAGAGTCCAAGCATTTAAACTAAAATCTGTACATAGGTTTATGCTTTCTTACGCACTCGACATCACACATGCACGCACACACGCACACGCACGCACACACCCGATTTCCTCTCTCTTCACAGCAGTTTTCCAGGAGCAGCAGGCACAGGGGGTTCAGGGACTGGTGCCGACCCCACGCCAGACACAGCGTACCAGGCACTACAGAAACAGCAGCTTTGGCCCACAGCAGAAGCCATCAGCAACCAGAGGCACCACAAGCCTGGACGCTGGAGATGCAGCCGTGCAGAGCTGGGGGGCACCCTGCTACATCAGCCTACGGGGGAACGCACGGGACCTCGGCGAGGTGGGGATGTCACACGCTGCCACGGGGCCAGGGATGAGCTCTGGACCTCCCGGGGCTGGGCTCATCTTGCACCGGGAGGGACAGGCCAGCAGGAAGGAGGACATCTGGGGACATTAGCTGGCCATGCCGAGCCTGCTCCTGCTGCCAGAGTCTCAGGTCAGCAGCTGTGTGCTCGGAGAGGGCACTGAAGCTGAAGTAGCAGCACAGGCTTCCTGGAGGGAGCAGCAGCCACCAGCGCTGCTCGGTGGCACGGCCAGGACCATGCAGATGGCCTCAGTGCCTCCAGGGACCCCTCTGGTTCCTTCAAGCATCCCTTCCCTCACTGTGCTTCTCCCCAACAACCTCTCCTTCCCTTGCTCCCTCAAGGATGCTTTCCAAACCCCGAGCAGTGCTTTCCCCCCGAAGTTTCTGGGCAGTCCCTTTGGGAGCACAGGGTTTACCGCAGGCAGCGCTGGCTGGCACCACAGCAGCAATGGTCCCACTGGCCATGAGGGGAGCTGGGTCCTCCCCTCACCATCAGCAGGAAAAGTCGGGACATTCCGTTTCGTTTCATGTGAGAATAAATAGATATTTTGTCAACATGTTCAGGGTCAGACTGAACACTGGAAAAGCAACCAGGGCAACTCACGGAGAGAAAATGGTGGACACATACTGTAAGTAGGTGGCTGTAACTTGGCAGCCATGCAGAAAAATTCTAGGTGCGCTTTTCTGTTAAAAAGCAAAGCCCAGTGATTAAAACAGGTATTTCTGTTTCCTTCCATCATGAGAATAGGAAGAACCAGAGAGTGTCACGGAGCTCTCAGAACAGGTCCAGCCAGTTACCTGAAGCACACAGCCCCCATGAGGCTCACCACGACCAGGAGGACTGCTGGAAGGCAGGGCCACCTTGCAAAGGTCTGGGGGAAAAGGTAGAAAATATGAGGCTGGGTGGAAGGAAGTGGCACTGCAAACAAAGAATCGCTGGCTCTGGTGAGCTTGCACCATTCACCAACATGAATGCTGCACAGATTCAATCTCAGGGTCCTTCAGTAAGTAGAGCTGAGTTGTGCTCCAGGTTTGAGCAGGAAGAAAGTTGTCATTCAGAGTTTTCACTGGATTGTTTGAGGTTAGGAAGGGATAGACGTAAGAGAGCATCAAAATGCTCACAGGTCCTCAGTCCAGAGAAGCCATTTAGCCAGGACAATCACAACCACTATTACTGCCAAATCATGGCTAGATCTTGGCCTCATGCTACAAATGTCTTTTAAGAAAAAGCGCCCTTCAGGCACAGGCCCCTGTCTAAATACAAAACTCCAGAAGTTCATGGGAATGCCCCAATGTGTGGCTAGAGAGAGAGAGGCTGTAGGTCAGACTGGTTTGGTGGCACCGTTGTAAAACAGATGCTCAGTGTCCTCTGTGGTGGAGAGGGTGGAGTTGGTAGCCGTGGCCGGCTGACGGCGGCGGCTGCTCTTCCTCCTGTTCTTCAGGAAGAAGTAGCCAATGATCGCCAGGACCACCATGATGCAGATCCCAAGGAGCACGGCGATCACCACCTCGAAGGCACCTGCAGGGGATACGTGAACGCGTTAGGAGGGCTGCTCCACGAGCTCTGGCGCAGCACGCGCTGACAGGAAGAAGCAAGCGCAAAAGCTGCTGGAGAAGTTGTGCTGGCAAAAAGGAGAAGGGGTGAGCTGACAGCCAGGTGGTCACTGCAAAACTGGGTGAAGAAGAGAGAAGACAACCCCATGGCATAAGGTATGGCCAGGGTATAGCCATCCTCTCTCTGTCAAATCACAGTTCCCGTCATTTCTCAGATCCACCACGCCCTCTAAAGGCTATTCGGTGACTTCGGCATACTCAGCCATTTGACGCACGTATAAATATCAAACACTTCTCTAACTCTTTCTTCATACATCAGTGGGGTGGTCATAGAGAGCACCCCCCTGGTTGGGATAATGCCACGGGAGCGAGCTATGGTGGATGGGCTGGGTTTGTGGGGAAAGAGCTCTTAGCAGTGCTGTAAGCACACAGCAGTCAGCAGTCTTACAAATGACCAAACTCTTGCGTCCTTGATGGAGATGATGTCAGACATGATGTGTTTGGGAGCTGGGGTGAATGTGAGGGTTAAATCACTCTCTAGGGTTGAAGAACAGAAGTGTATAATTTCCGTTCTCTAGTGAAGAAAGAGGCCTTACAGCTCCGTGGTGAAAGGACACCAAGCTTAATGTGCTATTCTTTTAAGAATTTGTAATTCAATGGCTTTGGTGTTCTTTACAATTGTAGAGAGGAGGTACAAGCTCATCATATTTCCCCACAATCTAGCACCCAACATTATTCACATACCCACTTGGGCCTTCTTTTTTTTTGCAGAAGTTAGCAGGCCTTTTGTAAACCTGGCACTTAGGAAGAATTTTCCTTGCCATTTTTTGATGTTGAACACTGCAGCATTCATGCATGTTGATGCAAAGGAAATCAGGAGCCTCTGCTATGAGCTACTGAGTCACAGACGAAGGAGAAATTGGACCAGAGATGCACAGTCCACAGAAGAATCTGGCCACTGCTAGTATCCCACAAATCCCACATTCATCCCTCGGCCTCAGAAGGGGCATGGGGAATAGGAGAGAAGGTTCCTATTTCCAAGGAAAGGCAAAATATTTTTCAGGACAGGGTGAAAGAAACAAACAAGTTCCGTATGAAGAAATGTTACTCACTTAACATAGCACTGTGGGGCTCATACGATTCCCATCTCCGGCCAATGGCATCTGCTTCTGAATTGGAAGCAGAGAGGGGGAAGAAGTTTTACAAAGAAGGGTGGGAACAAGGGCTAAGACAGGTTTCTGAGGAGTGCATTCCCAGTTCTGTGAAGCGACTGAATGCATACAGCATCCTTTTTGACAGGCTCTTTTCACAGGGCAGGCCTGTGAAGCACAGTCTAGCTGAGACTGGCACTTCAGAAAAGCAGCAACATGCTGCCTCCTAGCAGACGCAGTTTGTCAGAATTGCTCCTGTTTCTGCTGTTGGTCTCCACAGCAATACCCGTGGAGCACTACAGTGTGAAAGTTTTTCCTCGTTTGTTTAAAACTTCTGCCTAATATTTGTCATTGAGGATTTTCATTTCTCCCCTCCCGCTTGTGGAGAACTGGAAAGCTAGAAAATTACATTCTCTTTAGGGAGGCCATACCATATCTCCGGCTAGTTTTGTTGTGCTCCTCTGTACCTTTTTAAACATCAGCACCCAAAACATTTTTCCAGCTCTGAGAAATGACAGGCTGCACTGCAGAAAGATGCTGTAGACATGCGCTGTTCCCCATAAGCAATCCGTACATTGCAGAACGCTGTGGGGCATGGCCAGGATTTGAGAACAGAGCTGCTTTGTCTGAAGGCTCCCAAGCCGCTGCCTCTTTGTCACCACAGAGCTTAATCTTGAGGGATTTTCCAAGTTTGATCAGTAAAACTCCAGCCCTCGCTATGTCTGCTTACTTGTGATGCCTGAACAAGATTTCATGCACTCTCCCTCTTCTTCAAAGTTGTTCTTGTTGCCACCACAGCCTCCATAGGTGAAGCGGTTGCATTTCTCGGAGAATGGGTTATAGTACCAGCGGGGGATGCTCTCTGTGCACTGTCCAGTATCTGGCAAGTCCACGCAGTGACCTGGCAAAGCAAGCGAGAGGTGCTCTAGCCCAAGCAGCATGTTCCTAGAGCAGCAACATCTGCTCACGACAGAAAAGCACAAGCACCATGGCAGAGGGCATCCGTGGTGAGACTCGTGGCTCTTGGATGCCCACTGCCCAGATGGCAGATGCTCAAATTGGCATTGCCAAGGTGAGCTGCCACTATGAAACAACAGAGTGAAGAAAAAGGCAAAAGCTGGCCCATGTCAGCCTAGGTGCTCTTGACAGTACATACCTTGCTTACGTGTGACATTGATTTTCTGCAGTCTATTGAATTCACGGGCATCTGCAAGAAAAACATTTCATGTTATAACTTCTCTCGCTAGTTGAATACAAAAAAATAAAATGAAAAAGATGCTTCCATCCACACAGATATGGGCATACAAGGCTTTCCTGCACATTTATTTGCTATCACAAGCCAGGGAAAGGGATATGTAACCTGAGGTTCTTAGATATCTCAAGGCTATGAAATGAACATGGGAAAATAAAATGTAATAACTAGAAACTATACCCAATTTCAGTTCCACAAATATAGAGAAGAAACTAAGAAAAAGAAAGGCTGCTTTCTTAGGCTTTTCCATCAAGAAAAATGGGGAAATTATTCTCACTCCAGGTTTTAAGAAGTATGAAAGAGCACAAGTGTAGGACATGAGAGGTCAAGAGAGATGAATCATATGCTCGCAGCCTAGAAACGTGACAAAATACTCACAGATAGGGAAGAGATTATGGGAATTCTGTGAGAAGAAGGAAGGAGGAAGGAGGGATTACAGACTTCGGCAGCTTGCCACTGTGCATTTATATTAGCATAATGTGAGAATGTTGGGGGGATTGTGACATTGGACAAATTGGGAGAAATAATAGTTTAGTTTCCCATCTCCAAGACTAGGAGAGCAGGTAAGGTTGTTCAGAGATAAAATATTGGAAGGGGAAGGGAGGACAGGCTCTGAAGTCTTACAGACAGGCACAGAGAAGAGAGCAGAAGGAAACATCCCAGCAGGAAGAGCAGCTGTAGCAGTCAGCAGAGATACAGATGGCAGAATCTGCGAATACGACAATACTGCGGGAAGGGCTCATGCAGGGTCAGGAGTAGGAATATAGGGCAACAAAAAGCATTAACAGATGCAACTTACATTGTGCTCATCCCTGTGCAGATACTAAGTTTTCTAGGCCAGAATTTGAAGAACTTACATTGTTCACAATACACCTCGTCTGATCCATCAGCACAGTCTGGAGTTTCGTCACACTCCAGATAGGCATCAATGCAGCAGCCATCCTTGCATCTGAAGGAGGGGGCCTGACAGTTCCCATTGCATACTGCATCAGAAACAGTTCAGATAGTTCATTAAAATTCGTTCTTTCTCCCTGCCTCACAGATGCTTTATGAAGGACTTAAAAGCTGGTGATATGGCTGGCAAAGGTCTCTCTTCAGCGTCTCTCGACTCAAAAAAGAAAAAAATCATTTCTTGTTTATAAGCCAAGCACTCCTCTGGGAACAGCCATGTTTCCTCTCAAAAAAGAAGCCCACAGAAGGTGGAAGCAAGACGTGGTAACGCCCCAGCCACCACGGGGACATGGTGGCTAAAGACCCAGAAAAGGCTGAAGTACTCAGTGCCTTCTTTGCCTCAGTCTTTACTGGGAAGGTCTGCCCACAGGCCTCCCAGGTCCCGGACTGAAGGGCAGAGTCTCGGGCAGTGAAGCCACAGCAGAGGAAGATTGCCTAAAAGTTTGTAAGTAATACCAAATGCAGGACGCAGGGGACACAATGCCATGCAGGGAGAGCTGGGCAGGCTGGAGAAGGCTTTCAGCTCTGCTCATGAAGTGCAAAGGCAAATGCAAAGACAAAGCAGCAAAAACAGAACAACCCCATGCAAGAGCACCGTTCGGGCACCAAGAAGAGAGAAAGGAGTTCTGCAGAAGAGGCCCTGGGGGTCAGGACGGACACGCTGGACGTGAGTCAGCAGAGAGCTCTTGTGGCAAGGATGGCCAACTGCACACCAGGCTGGGAGAGCCAGCGGAGACGAGCGGTCATTCCCCTCTGCCCCAGAGGTGGCCCCAGTTGGTCAGTGCTGTGCCCAGGTCTGAGCTCCCCAGTCACAAAAGACACTGGCATACTGGAGTGAAGCTATAGAGTCTCAGCAAGAGGTTGGAGCACATGACCTAGCATGAAGTTACGGAAAAGACAGAGAAAGACTCTTTTTGGAGGTGCACATTAGTAGGATGAGCAGCAACAGACACAAGTTGCAACAAACTGATTCAACAGAAGGGAAAAAAATATAATTAGGGTTGTCCAGAGAGAGCATAAAATATCCTTCCTCAGAGATACCCAAAACCGGCCTGGACACAGTCCTGAGCAACCTGACATGACTCAAAGCTGGCCATACTTTGAATAGTGGGTTGGGCCAGATGACCTCCAGAGGTAATTTCCAACCTGAATTATCCTATGACATGAAAGTGAAGGGCTTGGTAGAGAAATTAGTGTCCAACACCTCACTTTCCACGCTGAGTGGAAATCAAAAAGCCACAGGAATGGATATGAGACATTAAGCCTGAGCTTACAGCAGGATTACACAGGGGTGCAGGAGGCTTACCTGGCAGTTGTCGCCCTCCAACAGCACCTGAAGAGACAAGGGGAAAAATAAAATAAATTTACCACCACATCACTTTGTCCGCTTAGGATCAGCTTTATATTGCCTTCATGTTTCAGCTAATACATGTACCTTTTCTGGAACAACGACCTGTAGCAGTGAGGGCTGGAAAGATTGAATTTAGGTTTAGGATGTGGCATGAAGATTTGGTGAGGGTTTCTGCAGCCAGAAACACACCATGGACACCTGGTCCTGAAGAGACTGTGCCAGAAGGAGCCAGCTCTTTCCACTGCCTGTCCTGGCTGGTTACACCAACAAGCGGCCTGCGGTGCCGCTTGATGCTGACTGAGGGGACCTGACCTGGCGCTGAGCAGGGGAGCAGGGCTCCAGGAGCTGGGTTGGACACATCAGCACCGTAGGACTCCCCATCCATAATTACCCTGGTCTCCTCAGCTCTCCAGACTCTCCCTCGAGCAGCAAGCCAAGAAGCTGCAGTACCTGCCCACAGGGACATCCCGGTCCTATGAGAAAGAGGGGTCTGGTTTTTGAAGCAGACTCACCTTTAACATTCTTGCAGGCGAGTTTACACTCCTCTTCCCGTAAGTAGTTATTCTTGTTGGGCTTGCAGCCACCAAAAATGAACTCCTCGCACTGCTGAAGAGTTGGGTTGTAAAACCAGCGTGGAAAAGAGCCACGACACCAACCCACCTTCTTTGGAGACAAGCAATGCTCTATCAGGAAAGTTAACATAGAAGGCTCTGGTTAGCTTGCTTTACATTCACATACACAAAGGAGAAAATCTTACAAAGGAAAGTTTGTCAACAGTATGGATATTTGTCTGAAAGATTTACAAAATCCTGAGTGGCACGCAGAAGGCAAGTAGGGAATCACGTTATATGTTTTCATATATGAGAGGCAGGGTCACAAAATCAAATTAGAAGGTGCCACAATCACAAAAGCACACAGCACAGAGCTCACCTGTGAAACTCCTTGCTTCAGGATGCTACTGCTGTGCAAAGATTCATCCATGGATATTTAATACAAAGATATTCTCCTTTGCTTAAAAAGGCTGCAAATTCCTTGGTGACTAGCCAAGCATACTAGGGGTTTACTGATAGCATGTCATGTTCTTGCTACTGTCAAGTATCAAACTCTGGACACTGTTGGATGCAGTGTAGTGGATTTGTGACAGATCTTTACAGTGACCTGATATGGCTGTTGTTATATTTTTATGGTACCTGAGGCAGAAGAAGAGATTCTCTGCTTAGCTACTAGTCAGCAATTTGTTCAAGAATTCTTTGCCCCTAATGCAGTTGTAATGCTGAACATTTTGATCATTAAACAAGGCTGTTAAAGTAAACCATATAGATAAAGCCAGGGCAACTTTGAATGTCATGCAGACAGCTCCACCTGTCCTGTGGCTTAAGGGAATTAGGCTCCTCACAACAAAACCGTGGAGTCAAGACCTTTTGGGTTCTCCTCCTCTCTTACACCCTCAGATGTACTCCAGGCTCCAGCCACTCTGGTGTTACCCAGTAGCGGGGGTAATGGCACGCAGAGGGGATCGGATTATTGCAGGCCACCTCTTCTGCAAGAGGGTGAGAAAACCCTAAAATAGACCACTGTGAATGCAGAGACCTTCCACTACTTGTCAGGAGTAGGCTTTTACTGGCAAAAGTTGACATGCAAGCCCAGTTTGTTGGCTGTGCTCTTTTCCCATCTACCCCCTGAGACGAGCGCTGGCAATGCCAGAGCAGCAGCCAGGCTTGGGGACTCCAGCTAGACGTTCGTGGGCTCAGGCTCACCTTCAGTCTGCTCAGAGTTCAGCACCATGATGGTGATGTTGGTGAAGTCTTTCTGCTGGGCGGTGTCGGTGACAGTAAGCTGGAAGACGTAAGTGCCCGCCTGTAGGTTGGAGATTTCTACCTGGTCTTCTTCCTGCTTCTGAGAACGCAAAAGAAAGGCTTATGAAGAAGAGGCACATGTAACGAGGGGGTGAGTGAAGCCATGCAAGGCCCATGCTTCTGCTGCATTAGGAAGAAAGGAGCTTGGCTGGAAACCCCCACGCAGAATTTTGGCATTAAAAATGTCCCAGTGCTATACAGTCTCCCCAGATCCATGGGCTGGATTCTGACTGCTGGTACCCAGCTGGAAGAGCAGAGCTAAAGAGTGCCACAAGCCTCTTTTACAAAATTAGAAATTTTGTATCTGGGGATATTGTGAAGGCACATGGGAAAACAGAAGTCTTTGGAGAGAACTAAAATACCTGCAGTTTTTATTTTACTTCTTTAAAAATGAAACTTGTCAGGAATAATTTATTTAGCACATAAGAAATAGGTGTATTTTAGAAATATATACCCTTTTATATTGAATATGACAAGTATGTTTAGTTTCAGAGATGGAATAGACTGCATATTTCTTTGCCTGCTAAGAGGTTTCTAAAAGAGAGGAACTTATTTTGTCAGAATAGAAAGCTTTGTTATTGTTGACACAACCTTTTTGCCAAAGTTTTTTGACAATGCTGGGCCTCCACTTCTATGCTGTTTCTGCCTTTTAATTACATTTCAAGACAGTGTTGCCATATATCATCTTAGTGTAGTTAACACACTAAAAACACATTAGCTTAATACTAAGGACCAGTGGTAAATTTGTCCTGAAATTTGCGGCTGGTGTCATGCAGGAGATCCCATGGCCAAACAAAGAGCAAAGGCAGGCTTGTTCATCAGGCAGAGCATTTTGAAATGCAGCAATTGCGATGTCTCTAGGCATTGCTCTAGAATACTTAACATAAATATTTTTAATTGTCTTCACATATTTCCTACTCTTCCATACCAGATTTTAGGAGGTCAGAGGAGTAAAGATAAAGATTAGAAAAGGAATACTAATAACAGATTAGTATTTTTTGTTTTGGTTTAGGTTTTTGGTTTTGGTGTTTGGGTTTTTTTTTTTTGTTTGTTTTGTTTTTTGTTTCTTGTTTGTTTTTCTGGTTGTTTTTTCCTGAAAGCTGCTCTGGTTGGGCTAGGGGAAAGAAAGAAGGAAAGCAGCATTTCCAGATTTCCACAGCCCCCTCAGCACCCTGGAGCTAGATATCGCTGGCCTTCAAAATCAGCTGTAGGCCTGGTACACTCCTTTGCTAATTCTCCCAGAAGGTGCCACAAGAGCTTGATACGAGCTCCAAGGCTTTCTAGAGCATTTAACAGCAACCATTTGCTCTTCTAAAGCCACAAGTCACATTTAACACCTACAAGATAGTGTTCACACCCCAGAGATCTTGGAGCTAGTCAGGAGACATGGCTTCTGCTCCAGCTCAGCTAAACCTGGAGAGCCCAACCTAGGGCAGAACGCAGGTGACACTGAACAAGTTGCTTCCTTCATGTATCTCCCTACCTTCATCTCCACAGAGGGGTCACCGAGGATCTGTTTCCATTCATAGCTGACAATCCCACGGTCATCTGTGCTCTCTGCACCTCTCAGCATCACTGGCTCCCCGGGCTGTACCCGCATGTCCATGCCAGTGCGGGCTATCGGAGGACGGTCATCTGTGGAAGAAGAGCAGAGCAAGGCTTGGGTAAGAGGCCAAAGGGTCCAGTCCTTGTCTCCATCATGGGAAAGGGGGACTCTTCCAGGCCAAATCAATACAGACAGCATCCACTAAAAGGAAAACACTTTTATGCAGCTATGCTTTCTGCAGCCTGAGCAAGCGACAGGCAGTCGGTACCGCTACTGCTGCCCTCAGTAATTTAGTAACTGCACAACCCACTCTGGCAGTGCCTTTGAGCCACTTGTGCCCACAGGAATCGCTGGAGAAGGGTGTCCCTGTGGCTACAGCCACCGTGCTTCTAAGTCGGACCACATCCTCGCAAAACAGCACAGAGCAATCTCCACCCTGCCACTTATGGAGATGACCTGATGTGGGTGTTAAAGAATGTGGAACGGACTCTCATCATTCCTACCAGCAGCTCTAAGCGCTGTGCTGCGTACTTAACAGAGCTGCGCAAGGCAGGGTTTGGGTGGCAAACAGCCCTCCTCCACCTCATGTTCCACCCTGCTCTCTGACACACATGCCTTCAAAAACGCACTCAAATGCCATTCACACCATCATTATTTTTGTGCCATTCCATGGATTAGCTTACTAGCAGCCTCCATAGTCCATTGAACACTTTTCCAAGCTGTGAGTGTAACAGATGAAAACCGATCCCTGCCCATGCCAGCGAGATCAGACTACGCAGTGACACCATGAGCCTGACTCATAATCCCTTTTGGCCTGAATGTCTCCTGCATAGCTCAGACCATAAAACTCCACCTGGTAGTTCCCGTACCAAGTCCAAGTCTCAATGTTCAAGTTCAGCCCAAGCCTTTTGGAACGGCATCAATTTTCATTTTTAATCTAGATATGTCACTCTACCATTTTTATACAACTGGGACTGAAGGAGAGGATTAGTGCCCAAAGCCTTTGGAAAACTATTCCATCAGCTAATTACTTTCACTGTTACAGACCTGCTCCTAATTTCCTGTGTAAGTGTTTCTGGATTCACGTCCCAGCTGTTGCCTCTTACTAGAGCCTACTGAAGGGACCTGTAGTATAAGGCATACATACAAACAAAACTGGCATTTAAAACAACCTACGTGTAAGTTTTTTCATCTATAAATTAAGTAGGATAGAGGGTTTTGCAACATCTGTTCCAGGTCAGACCACCCAGAATCTACTATTTTCCAGTAACTTCTGACACCACAACCAAGTGAAGACATATTAGTCCCATCCTGGTCTTACAAAGGCTGCTGCCACCAGAAAGTCACAGGTGAAATAAACCTTCCCTTGTTTACACCTTTGGGCACTGTGCTCGGCCTTTTCAGATGCAGAATCGCCGAGGGTATCTGCGTACCGGCCCTCCCAAGCTGCCTCTGGAGCCTGGTCCCCAGCCGCAGACCTGCAGCTTTCCTCCCTCATCACCAGGCTGAAGGGGCTGCGTTTTTGGCATGTGAGAACAGCTCGGTCACTTCTAGCTCGTGCAGCTGTAGGGCTTCTGGTTAGCTTTATCGCACTGATCTGCTCTCTGCAGACTGTCACCGGCTTTATCTTTCGCCCATCTTCTCGTGTAAGTATTGGGTGGGAACACCATGGGATGAGGCTTTGACAAGCTACCACCAAAACACGCAGAGGACTGGACTGAAAGAGGCCAGAAAGTTGACATCCGCATCACAGGCGGAGGTGCCCACCCCGGTGTCCTTTGGCCTTTGGGTGAGGCATCGCTCCCTGCTGCTCCCTCCCCAGGGCTGCATGCCAAAGCGATAGATCCTGCCTCGACCAGGCACAAAGTCTGCCGGAAGACACCAAGCTGGGCTGGGCAAGCCTGGCACCTCTTGGTGTGAGCAGGGCTGGTAGAAAAAATAAATGGAGTTTCGCTTTATTTTCAAGAGATCTTGCCAAGGGCCACAGGAGCATTCGTAGCCAAAAGAACGACTGCAGCTGGCAATTCTTCCCAAACTAAACAGGGAAAAGCAGCCCCACAGCTATGTGGTACACAGCACTACGAGCTGTGGAAAGGGGGCACGTTCCTGCCATTCCTGCCAGGCAAATGCCATGAGCCTGACCCAGAGAAATGCTGTCTGCTCCCTGCCACCCTCCTGCCAGGGTGAGCCCATTAGGTGGGGGCAGTTGCACAAGGGAAAGACCAGTTCTTCTGCACCACAGAGGCTGGTCATTAACTTACAACAACTCCAGATCACATTTTTCCTTGACATTTTTAAGCATGTACACCTTAAAAAAAAAAAGACAAGCCAGACGTTTTACGACAGATCGATTTAGTTGCTTTAGGTTGTGGATTGCGCAGTGAAGTTAAAGGTTGGTTCTGGCTAATGGGTCAGCTACCTCTCCAGGTTGCATCTCTGACGAGTGAAATTCCCCAAGCCTGCTCACCCCCAGAAAACTAGAGGCTTTGCTTGTGTGCAGTGACTGCCAAGGAGGACCTTTCGCTAGAAACAAAGGACTTCGTTTTCAGAGGACTCTCTGTTTTCTCCTTGGGACATCTGAAAACTCAGCAGCTTTGGAGTATTTTTGTTACACTGACTGTATGAAGCCTTCAGTGCATATTCTCCACCTAAGCTTCATAACCAAGTGCTCACTGAACCAGGGTAAATAATCAAAAAACTGCTCTTGGAAGGGAGATTCTCCATTCAGTTCTTTTTGCTCTGAAAGGCAGTCTGAAAAATGAAAGTTGCCTTTGCTATAATGCTCTTTGGACTCTGGAAAGTTTCTGTAAATGTCTGTGATTAATAGGGAGATTAAAGCTTTATGATGCGGTTCTGTGTCGTGCTCTTTGCTATGGAGCACCAGCTGCTGGAGTCACATCGTCAAGTGACAACTTCAGCTTCCAATCAGAAAACACATAGGAAAAGGATTTTTTTTTTAATGATCCTGGAGAAAAACTCGATAGAGTAAATCCAAAATGCTTAAAAATGAAATCCCACAAATTTAAATGCCCCATAGCGTATTCATGCTTCAATCCCTGTTTTTGTTGTTGTTGTTGTTGACTTGTTTTAAATTTTTGTCTAGTTTCAAAGCTTATACAGTGAATGGTTTGTCTGGCTTCGCCTCTACCAATGAATAAACCCAAACCAAAGTTGACAGGGGAACTGAATTCCTACAAGGGCTGCAAAAGTAAGCACAGGGGTGTGGAGGGAGACCCCAGCAGGGACCTCGCTGCCAGGCAAGGCAGGCACCAGTGAAATCCTGCAGGAGAAAGCAAAGCTCCCAGTTTGAGGATTTCTCTTCTGGAGCTCACATATAGCTGTTGCCCTCGAGACACAAGTTCTCAGAAAATCAGATTTCCTCCATTCCAGCGCTCGGGAGATCCCTGGGTACTTGAGACTGTAAAGCAACACTGAAAATACTGCAGAATGTGCTGAGATTGCCATTGCTTGTTTATTGTCACCGAGGGCTCCTGCAGCCTGCTTGTGTCCCCAGCCACAGCTCACAAGCAAGATGAGTGATGCTAGCGCTGGGGACACTGAGGCACGGCGCGGGGAAGGACCTCGCTGAGGACAAAAGCCACCTCTCACAGCCACGGGGCAGGTCAGCAGTAGAGGCAGGAGCAGAAACAAGGCCACCCAAATTCCAGGCCAGTGTCCATGAGACACACAACCTCGGAGGTTTCGAGGCACCCGCTGAGCCCGGGCAAGCGGGCAGGGCAGCAGCCCTGCTCCCCCGTGAACGCCGAAGCTCTGCTCTGCTCTGCCCTGGCTGCCAAGGCAGCCATGCAAAAGCGAACAGCTCACAGCCAGGGCTCTTGCAGATCTCTCTCATCCGCACTAGGGAACCCTGCAAGGTTACAGGCGAGGTAATGAAGAAAGATGCTGCGGTGGTGTTAATTTGCCTGAGGAAGGGGGAAGGGGGAAGGCAACAGAACTGTTGCCTGGAAAAAGAGAAATGTGGACTCTTTCTGCAGGGATTTGTCCTGGCTGGGCAGCAAATACAGCCACGATGAGGCCATAAAGTTTTTCAACAACTCATGCAAGACAAAGCGTCTGTCAGGATTAGTTTCTAGAGGTTTGTGTAATGGTTTACAGGAGGAGCACACAGCAGGTCAGCTTCACCTCTCTGCAGCCACGCAGGCAGGGAGCTGGACCAGTCTCCAGGGGCCTTGCACTACACATTGGTCTCTGCATCGGTGCTGTGGACCGAGCCTGCAGCTCCTCCTCTCCCCCTGTGCTGGGCACCCAGGGATGGTGACTGGACCAGACCTTGAAGGTGGAGGTCGGCTTGGGGAGCTCTCCGTTGTGAGTGTGTCACCAGAGTTGTAACCTGCAAACCTCCATCCACGTACAGGCGGGAGCCGGCACCTCCTGCACCCATGTTCTCCGCGCTTCCTGTCTCCCACCCACAAGCTCGTCTCCCACTCAAATTCAGAGTGTCACCGAGCATTTCTCAACCGCCACAAAGGGTTCAGTTCAAGAAACGGACGAAGGTTCAGGGAGGTTATTTTCTAGTTTCACACCCAGAACTGGTTTGCCCAGACCAGAATAAGCTCCTGGTTACCTAAACAAAAACGGGCTTCGTTATTACTGACAAAGTGCATGGTGAGCCTGCCCCTCCCGAATGAGCCAGGCAGAAAACTCGCAGCAAAGTTCAGGCTGGGAAGTGATTTAAGGGGATAGTGCCTTTTAACAACACCATCAGAGGCTTCGGGCCATACATGAGCCGGGGCAGGCAAGAGACAGAACCAAACTGCCATCGCCATCTTATACAGGACTCAGACGCAATTGTTCTCCAAAATACTGAAAACATACTTAGACGATGTGCAGATGCAAGATTGCCGCTGTGTTCACTGCTGCCAGTATCCACAGATTTTTTTCTGAAGTCATAAAAAGCCAGGATTAGCTGCAGTGGAGTAAATCAAGGGTGCCCCAGTCCCTGTGCTGTTTCCAGTGGTCTCTCTGTGTGTGCTCAAGGAAGAGCAAGAACGGGGCAAGGATATGTGATGCTTCCCCCATAATACTCTCCCAGCTTTCAGCTACTTCCATCAGGCTCAGGAAGCACTGCAAAATTAAATTTGTCTATTCAGCAGTCCCCAGCTGTGCTCTCACTCAAGTGTTACCTTGTCTCGTCTTGAACATATATAAACCTCTTAATTCAACAGGCCTGCTCCCGGTGGCAGTACTGTGAGTCTTGCAATATGTGGCTTTTTTCTTTAATGTCACCCACTGGGCCTGCTAAACTACGTAAATCTATATTTCACTATTCATTAGAAAAACATGCTTTTAATCCTTATTTTCGCAGAGACCGTCTGGAGATTGCCACATGAGCATACCCTGGAGGCTCCAAGGACACTTGACAGCACATAAAGGAAAGGGATTATAAAGCAGCGTATAAGCTTCCCGCCGTCCTTTGGAGCCCAGCCCCGGGGGGGATGATGACAACCCAGGCTCCAGAACAGCCACAGAGCTTTCCATTTTCACAGAGATGCAGCGCAACAGTGGGTCGACAGCTTTGTCTGCAGTGCAAAATCACGTCCAAGAGTTTTTTGCCTGAAAACACTTGGGAGGAAAGCCTGCACAGCTTCCTTACTCCCAGTTTCACCCTGCCTCTTCAAGCATCCTCAAGAGGTCCAGAAGCAAAACCCACGTTGAGCTTCCTTACTGCTGCCGGGTGGACACACCGAGCGCCCAGCGGTGCGTTGGTGTGGCCTCCTGCACCTCGGGCCCCCCCTGCCAGCACCACCCTCCTCCTGGGCTGACCCAGCTCCAGCATCCCGGCTGGGGGGGGCTGGAATTTTGGGTTGTTTCTTTTTTGTTTTTGTTTTTGGCTCTGAACCAAAGTTAGGATCTGCGTGCTTAACTGTCTACTCAGCTGCCCCAGGGAGGAGGGCTCAGCCGGGACAGCGTGATTTAGCCCCAGAAGCGCGTTTCCCGTCAAAGCAGAGCACGAACGCTGCAGCCTGATGCCAACATGCGGCAGCAAGCTTCCTAGTGTCTGTCGCTACAGCTGGAGACCTGCCCGGCACCCTGCGTGCTCCGAGAGACCAAACAGGGCGTAGGACCGAGCCCTTCCTACACCCGCAGCGGTACCGTGGTGCAAGCCCCACGTGAGCGAGGAGGGGCACGGCAGGCTCTCAGCAGAGTTCCTACCAGAGCATTTCTAGCGTGTTTTCCCCCTCTCGGAGCAGCCTTCCTGCTCCACCACAGCCATCTCAGCACCTCTGGAAGCAGCGTCAGGGACGGCTCACGAGACAGCACCTGCGTATCGTTGGCTGGGATGCTCCGGCCGGCAGCCTGGGTGCCGAACCTAGCCGGGGGAGCCAGCTCTGCCCAGCCACCCATGTCCTACCACGGCCAGGCGCTCGGGCTGGAGCGGCAAACAGCAGTGCTCGTGGCACAGGCAGCTCGGTGACCCGTGGAGGCTTTCTGGTGACCCGCACATCCGCGATGCCGGGCCCTGCGACCTGCCACTGCAGCCCGGGGAGGGGGGCTGCGGGCTCCTGGTACCGCTGGTCCGCAGAGGTGAAGAGACTGCGTTGCTCAACAGCACGTTACGTTTTAATCTAACCTTGTGAAATCGGGATGCACTGGGGATGATGCATTCCCTTTTCCTCCTACAGCAGAGCATGTAGGAGTTCAGACAACTGCCAGCGTGCCACCTCCACTCCTGGAGATGTGGCTTCAGTTCCTCGCTAACTGCAGCTTCTGTGGAAAGGATTTTGAGCCTGGAACGAAGGCATGGGACAGCTACTGCAGCAGGGAGCTAGAGGTTCACCACAAGGCCCCAAAATGCTGTGGGAAGCGACCAGTGGGGAGAGAGGACAGGAGAACTGCCTCTGCCATGACAAAAGCGGTCGGCCTCACAGGCTGGCACATCCCAGAAGGTCTGGGGCCACTCAGCTCACATGCACCGGCTGCTCCCCCTGGCATCTGCAGCGCTCCTCTCCCGTGCCCCCAGGGGTGGGCTGGGAGGGGCCCCGAGGAGGGCGTCCTGCACAGTACCTCCTGGCAGCCCTGCCCGTCGGTCAGCAGGTAATAAACTGGTTGTGGTTGCCAAAGACCCATTCAAGCTAGAGACTCGTTAGGCTTCCACCAAAACAAGGGAGGAAGGAGGTACTAGGAGGAATTGGTGTGTTTTTAGCGTTTCTGAACACACTGCATGTTTACGGAGATCGCAGAGCGCGTGGCAAGCGGCCAGCTACTGATCGGTTTGTTTTCCACCTGGGTTTGTAGGCCAGGTGCAAACTTTCCGAGCAGGGAAGCGGAGGCTAGGAAAGAGAAACCCACCCCCAGAGGGGGAGCTTTATAATCAGAACCCGCCCAGCAAAACCCCACAACCCCAACAACCCCGCCGTGCCGAGGCACCTCGCCGCCCCGCCGAGTAAGGAGAAGTACGCGGGTTGCGTCCTGCCTCCAGCCCCTGAGCGATTTGGAGATTAATGCAGCCCTTTAAAAGGCACCGATATTTAGAGTTTAGGGGATTTCACTTTCCAACCTTAAAAAAAAGCCTGGGGGGAGGGAGAAGACAAACAATACCTTTTTCTCTGTGTTGTCAAATATCAAAAACACAGCCTGCACTCAGTAAACACTCACTCCACCCGCTTCAAACAGGTTAAAGAATGGCTCCTGCTCCGTTTGCTAATAGGTAAACTGAGGCACAGATCTTGAGTCGATCGAAGTTAGGGAAAACCTCTGCCACGGAGGGGCATATAGAAACCCATGTTTAACACCACTGTGTCCCGGCCATTTGACAACACAGCTGCACAAATGATAGCTGGAAGAGCTGAGGCCAGCAGCTGTCAGTGCTTGCCCAGCCCCAGTTTGCACAGATCCATTATGGACACCTTACCACTAGATCCGTGCTTCTGCATTGCTTGGTAGGCATCGTAGACATCCTTCTTCAAGAAGTTGACAAAGCCGAACTTCCTGGCAAACCTGCAGACGAACGCCTGCTCGTAGAGGCAGTTGAGGAGAAAGCAGCCCCGGATGTGGTCTTCTCCTGAGTCTGGGACCTTCTCCACGAGGGCCAGGTTACAAGCAGGGTCCTTACAGCAGGCCCTCATGCAGTCCCTGCCCCGATGGACCATGGGGGACGACAAGAAGGTGGCTCCATTCTGGACAGAGGCGTCCGTGTCCAGCACCAAACCCGGCATCCCCGCCGTAAAGTCCTCCAGGCACGTTTCTCCAAAGGGTTTTGCCTCCTGCTCTTCGCCGGAGACGACTGCCGCTGCCACCAGCACCAGGCAGACCCAGAGTCCGGACTGTGGACCTGGTCTCCCTCTGGCCATCTTGGTGCCCTGATCCTCACCGCCTCGAGACCCTAGTCCTTTCCTAAAGGGAGAGAGAAGACAGGTGAAGCTGAGAGGGTTCGTGTCCAGGTACACACCACCGTGGGGCGAATGGGGACCCGGAGTGTGGCCAAAGACCAAAGGCCACGGTCCGGGTCCCCGCTCCCCCCACAGTAGCCAGTGTCCCCCCCAGCCTTGCAGCTCACCCCTGGACACACGCTCTTGGCCCCCACCTGTGTGGTCTCAGGTGGGACCGATGCTGGAAGCGGGGTGTCCCCCTGGTCCCCCAGCGCCTTCACCCCTCAGGTGTGCCCTCAGCAGCGTCTGGTGGAGACAAAGGCACGGAAGGGGCAGGAAGTGAAAACCAACTCCCAGAGAGAGGAAAAAAAAAGTCAAGTCACTCCCCTCCACGCGGCATTGCGTAAGAGGAAGGGGAGGAGAGCAGGGTGATACCATCTCCCACTCTGCTGGCAAGGGGAGCGAAGGCTCCCATGGGAGCACCTAGCACAACCCTACGCATCCGAGAGCGGTACTCTTGCTCGCACAGGTGCAAGGGCACACACCACATCCCTACGCTTCAGCCAGCCCAAAAGCCCAAACCTGTTGTGCTGAAAGCTGGGGAGCACATGTCCTCTGGTGGTAGCCCTCACAGCCCAGCGTCACCGGTGGGGTGGCATGGAGCCCAGGTCTCGCTGACCCAAAGGAGTCAGCCCCCCAGCTTGGCCTCACAGCCTGCACCCACTGCCAGGGGTTTCGTGCTCAAAATCATTCATTCCCTCGTTTTGGGACATAGTATTCCTCTTCGGCGAAAGCCCTTGGTAGTGTGCCTGGCAGCAGCCCCTGCACCGCAGCAGTGAGACCTTCTGTTATCGGCCCGCAGCCGGGCTGCGTGCCGCTGCTCCTCGCTCTCATAGAGATCAGTCACAGACAGAACACAAAGGCTGCCTGCTGTAACTTGGATCCGTTTTCTGCCTTCCTGCTTCTATTTGCGGAGCTGAGGTCAAATTGCCTTGTTCACCAGCTGCATCAGTGTCGCCCACTCCCTCTGCAAACACTCCCAAAGCCCCGGGTAAAGTCTCCTTAGCCCTCTGTCATAGTGCTTAGGAGTGCAGGGAGTGTTTGTAATTTGCCTGGACATTAAATTTAATGAAATATTGCATCACTTCCAAGGCAGCAGCAAGTGTGAGATGGTATTGATTGGCAAATCTTTGAAAAGAGATGGTGAGCAATGGCTGTACCTTGAGCAGCAGTTGGCTTTGCAGTTTTGGGGACCTTGCTGGCGTCCAGCATTTCAGCTCCTGCCGCTTGTTTCTGTCTGTGGTACCCCGATGGTGGGGAAATAAAACAACAACGAGGTTGTCTCCTTTTATTCTGCACTGCCCGAGGCACTCAAACCCCCCCCTCCCCCTTTTTTTAAATGTTTACGGAAGGGTGAGCCCCTTCATAGACTACCTTAAGGGTAGGGGGTTTAATCTCTTTTGCTTTGCTCCCATCAGTGCTAGCGTCCCGCTGCAAGCTTTTCTGCTGCTCACCATAAAAGTATTTACAGTTACTTTATATTCATTTTCCTTGTGCATTGTTGTCCTTTAATTTCAAAAGCTTCTCTCCTGTTGTCTTATTCAGGTGTATTTATTTTAATGAAATCATACCCTAACTCACTCTGCATTTTGCTAGTGCAAGCAAGCCATGATCTTTTAATGACTTCTTTAATGGCAGAGTCTCCATTGTCCCTCTGTTATCTTAGTGGCTTTTTTTCTGTGTGTTTTCCAGTTTCAGTTTTTTCTTTTTTTTTCTTTTTTTTTCTTTTTTTTTTTTAATTATTAGATGTGTTACAAAATTACATGCTATAGGCTAAAGAATGGATCACCATTACCAAGCATCTTCTCTCTCTCTGCTGGAAATCTGTTGCTGAGTACATCTTATGATCATATTAGTATTCTTCATAGGCTCACTTGAGAGCCATCTTATGAACAAGCACATCTTTTATGGATCTTGGTCTTGTTCTCTCGGCCATTTTCAGCTGGTCAGCCTCCAGCTAATATTCTTGTGCCAATTTCCTAAAAATGTGACCTTACTTTTTATATTCTTTATATTATTGAATTTGACCCACTTCTTCTGCTTGGCAGATGGGTCTGGCTTGTTTATTTGACTTTTAAACACCATGGTTTTGGTCCTCCACTGTAGGAGTGAGCATCCCACCTCTGTGCCAATAGCATTTCTAAATATGCCCATTTTTTTTCTGGAGAGGTTCAGTAATGAACATTTTAATTGAGGTTAGTCCCACGATCAGGGACTTCTGCTAGGAACCTCTCTCTATTGCAGCATCTTTCCTTCCAGCTCAGTAGCCTGCTCCCTGCCCTCCTAATCCAGAGCTCCCATCTCAGGCCTCGTCTTCTGGCAAACGAATAATTTCCTATGACTCCAGCTGAGCCGTGTGTTACTCATATTAGCGTGAAGAGAAAGCAGGCTGTGATTTTATGGCTTGGGAGTGTTTTTAAAGGGGTCCTGAAAATGAGTCATGGTTAATGTTTGTGTTTCGTGAGCTGTGTCTGCTCTCAGTCCTGCAATAATAGCTATTCGGCAGCTTACCTGGGGGGGTTAAACTACACAGTGGTTTAATATTTGACTAGGATCATTGCAGCTCTTAGACATGCACGGCTTGTAAAAAACTGCGCAGGAGCCTGTGCCACCTGCCTTGATGTGACTGCCATGGGGACCCCAGCACCCACCAGCAGGTGGGCGCCCGGCTGCCGGCAGGAAGGGAGCCAAACAGGCAGAAACACAAGCAAGGCTTGCTCCAGGTCCCCTTTGCCCAGCCAAGCGGCACCACGGCTTGCAGTGACTTCCTGACAGCCGCTTGTCACACAGGCTGCTGCAGACGGCTCCGTTCTGCTTGGCTTTATCTGGGAACCGCTCCGCGTGTAGCCAGCACTTGGGAGACAGGTTTACTTGCTTGCTTGTTTTGTCGTATTTGCCTCAGGTTAAACCTCCTGGTGTGGTTTAGGGGCGAGACCCGGATGCAGGTGACGGCACAAAGATGTGGCCGAGGAAGGAGACGGGGAGGGATCTCAGCAGGCCGTGACTAACCAACTGCCCGTCCTGCGGAACGAAGCCAGGGAAAGGATGACAGGCTGCTGAGTCCTCACCACAGCCTTTCCCAGGGCACCAAGGGCAGCTGTGCAGAGGGAGTGTTGGCCCTCCGGGGAAGTTCCTGTCTGCCGCCCTGCGTGGCACTGTGGCTCTTATTTTATTGTTGCTAGTCACGGTAAACTCTTAAGGACAAGAGCACTGGGAAAGGAAGAAGGGGAAATTGTGCAGAGACTAGTTACCCAAGAAAACATCTGCATTTTTGCCATGTCTGCGCTAGGCTTTAGGGGGAAATAGGTATGGAAATGGCTCCTTTTGTGAAGCAAAGAGCCTTCAGTTTGCAGGAAGCAGAAGAAATTTAACATTTCCCACTGAAGTCCCCAGAGGCAACCTGAGCTGTTCTTGACAGGCTGTGGGGTTCCTCGCGGCCCCTCCTTCTCCCTCACTTCCTACAGCGACCACAGCCCCTGGGAAGCTGCGGACTTTCAACACCTTCAGGCCAGCTGCCAGTGCCTCCTCTGCTCTCCCTTGTGTTTGGGCATGGAGATTTCCCTGCAGGTCCATTGCAGTGCAGTCCCTGCAAATGTAATTGCACCCTTCAAGGGGGCTGTGTCACAACACACTTCTTGGTGCAAGAACTATAGAGGCAGCCTGAAATGTTGAAAGCAGGCTGGAAAACAGGGAGGATGCCCTTCATCTCTTCAGCCACCACTTCTGTTGTCTCCAACTCTACCATTTGAGGAGTTGCATGAAAACACCAATCACGTTTTCAGCGCTGCGGGTCTCTTTCTGTAGGGGAACAGCAAAGCAATACATGAGGGGGAGCAATAAAACAACACAGATGGATTTTTCAGAGACCCCCACGTAATCCATTTGGCATCTAATTCACACTGTCAGCTTCCCCTATGTGTTCAAGGGTGGGGGTCTTCCTCCTCAGTGGAGGTGCTTGCTCTTCTTTGTAAAACTGATCTACTGGGATGTCTGAGGTGAATACAATGAGCAGAATTAATGGCCTGAATATGGAGCAACTATGGTTTACTGCTTCCGAAGCAGCAAGCACAGCTGCTCCTCACTTACCCTTCTGCGCTGCTGAGGAGCCCTTCTGGATGCGTCAGCAAGGCAGAGGGGGCTGCGGGCTGCCTCTGCTGCTGGGACAGGTCTGCTCCTCGTGGCGGTGCCAAGTCGTGCCATTTGGGGTTCCCCACTCAAATACTGATGTTGGGAGATGCTCCTTTCTGTCCCTCAGCATTCCTCCTCCTCGCTGACCGCTGAGGAGCTGCTCTCCACCTGCAGGTGGGAAGGCAGCAGTGCTGCTCGGGTGAGGCTGTGCGCTGCAGCCCCTCGGCTGCTTCACCAGCTCTCCGGGGGCTGGGAGGAGACGATGTGGTCTCCTTGTCTAGCAAGAGCTCTGGAGCAACAGAGCAGCTTGTTCAGTTTCCACGCTCCAGGGGAGACACCAGAGGGTGAGGGCAGTGGCTGGTGAAAGTTGGGCTGCGGGGGTACCAGGGCTGCCACGTGGGGCTCAGGACTCTTCTGACCTCCAGCCCTGGCTGTTTTCTGATCCATAGAGCTATTCCAGTGCCTGCTCCTGCCCACAAGAGGATGCAGAACGTCCTTACCTAGTGGTGTCGATGTAGCGTTGGTAGTTACCTCTGCTGCCTTTCGTTGGTTAACTACATGTTTGTAACCACAGGGAAAGCGATTATTTTCTAAAGCTGTTTGAGAGTGGCTCCTGGCTGTCCCAAAGGAAAAAATTTCCTCTCCAAGCTGGGACTCGAGGGAAAGAGGCCGGCCTGCTTCTCCAGGAAGAGGAGCTGCGGCCCTGCTGAATTATTGAGGGTGCGTAACAGCCGTCAGCTCGGAGAGAAAGAGCGGCACCCACGTCTGTCACAGATGTGGGATGGAGACTGTTAGCTCTGAGAGGAGAGGAACGTAACCAGATCCGTCTCTTGCACTCGGTTGCTCCGGTGTCACAGCTGTTTGGCACCGTGACACAAGTGCTCAGCTTGGTGGCCCTCTTTGATCCGGGCCCTAGACCGTCACAAAAGCCCACCTCTGCGGTACTGAATCCCACCCTGCTCTTTCCAGAGGCAAAAGCTGCCTCTTAGGGCGGGCAGCTGGTGCACCCATGGGAGAAGCTGCCTCCCTATAGGGGACAACGTCGCTCATCCTGCACGAGGCACCTGATCCCGTGCCCACAGGAGCCTCTGCCGCACCCTCGCAGAGTGATTTTACACATAGTCTTTTTGTTTCTCCCTCTTGCTTTAGTGATTAATTAGAATAGCTTATGACTGGAGCAGGCCTACTTTATCTGTAAACATATATTTCTATATTGCCACCTTCTTGTTAAAAGAATCCACGACTAAGTGTATATAACCCAGAGCAGGATAATAAACATCCTGCAGTGCAGCTCTCCTGAAGGGCCCCTGGCACTCCGCTGCGTGGTGACACGGCCCGAGCAGCACGAGGGCACCAGGGGCTGCTCGTTGCTTTGCTGATGGAGCGCCCACGGTGGGGTGAGCCTGCCTGCGGACCTTCCCAGGTGTGGTATCTCAGCCCAGTGCTCACGCTCAAGCATTAGGAGTCAACAGTGGCTCCAGCTGCTGTTGAGCAGGCAGCTGCCATTAGGGCAGGGTGCATTCCCCTCCTCCTCACACCCACCCCATGCTTCATAAATTCAGCTCAGCTGACAGGGGATTAACAGGGCAAGCTCCCTCTTCCATGTAGCGTCGAGCTAGCCCAAGGAAGAGCACTAGAGTCAGCGTGCGGGGTGGAGGAAGGGGACAACTTGCCTGCCAGCACCTTCAGCCACTGCAAATTTTGTGACTGACTGCTTTCTCTGGTCTTAACACCAGCCTGCCCGGAGTTCTGCAGGAAAATCTGTCAGCCTCTCTGGCGGTGGGACCAAGGAAAATGTAGGTTGTTTTCCCCCATTTAAAAAAAGTCAGTCTTTGAACACCAAGATAGAGCACTTCAGTTTGGAGACAACTAGATACCTAGCAAAGTGTGTCCTTTGGTCTAGATTTACCCCCTGTTTGGCCAGCCTATTAACCTTTGAAAAGTCAATAGTTGTCAACGTGTAAAAAGACTTTCACAGATTTTGCAAGGTTTTTAACTGTTAAGAGCCTCTCCTCAGGGAGTACGCTCCTAGCCTCTCACAGTATGGATTTTTCTAGTAAATTTTGGTGTAAATAAGACAGCTTCAGGAGTAAGACTAGAGGGGGGAAAAAAGTCAAGCAATGAGGGAAAAATGGGGCAAGCTTAGCAAATTAATTTGCTGACAGCTGTCTTCTGAACAGAAACTTTAGTCTGCCTGAAAAGCAGGGGACGTGATACCAGTTTCAGGTATGTTTTAGTACTTTATCCTTCACTTTAATGGTGCTGAAGCAAGCTTCGGAATCAGCATTTTGTGGAATCTTCTGTTAGAAAAAACTTTCACCTTTTTGCTCAAGCTTATAATGAAAAGAAGATCTGGAAGACCCCTGCTCTTTCTTCTACCAGCCTGTGTACGAGTTGCTGCTGGCTGTGCCACTATCCCTCTGGGCACGGTGATGTGGCTTTGGCAGGGGGACTGGGTCCAGTTTCCAGAGGAGGCCAGCCCTCAGGTTACTTACTTTTCCCACACAAAATACAAGATGGGAGCTGCTGATCAGCTTCACAACAGAAGGTCTCAGCGGGTTCACCTGTTTGACAGGGCAGCACCTGTTGTGGGTCATGGGGAGGCTCTGGGGGTGGGTGGATGAAGGGGTGTGACATGGCATCTGAAGCAAGGACAGGTTTCCTGCTGCCCTGGCACCCCATAAACACTTCTGGTCTGATTTCTGCTCCTCTGATCAGTGCTGCTCACGTGTCCTTCTAAAATGGGCTGGGGCAATAATGTTGCAGACCTTTAACCCATCTTCCAGTAAGAAAAACTGTAAACCAACAACAGTAATAAATATTACAACGACAGTTTACGATACTTCAGTAGATGAACCTGTTCACCATAAATACCTTTTTGTGAGGAGATAATGCTTTATCCCTCAGCAGGTCTTCCTCTGCTGTATGTCATCACACCACGTACTGTAATTTTTTTTTTTAAGAGCAGAGATATTTTGTTTTATCCCAGAAGCACTTTGCTCAGATGATCTCAAGTTCAGGTCACCAGGATTTCTACACAGAAATTTTTGAGAAAGCTGGAATAAACTTATAGATTGCAGAACTATATAAAATGGGACTGCTGAGTGCAAGTTCAGCTTGCAACACCACTGATTAGTGTACTGTTCCCATCCTTCTAAAAGAGTTGATGTGGCCTCCTGACTCCAGACTGGTTATCCTTAGCTGTGCTGGGTCCGGTGTTATAGCCCTAACATGGCAGCTACCATTTTGATGGGAACTAAATCCCATCAGGGTCAGGAGTTCACAGAGGCTAGCGGAGCTTGAACACCACAGGATTCAATACATCATGTACGGATCAGCCCTCTGGATTTGCACATGCACGTCAGTTACACCTGTAGGAAAAGTAATTTAAAACCTTTCTTCCCCACCTCCTGCCACTTCTTGGAGCTGACTTGCGTTAAATATTAACAAACTTTGCTCATCGGTTCCCTGCTTCACTTGGCTTCTTTTAACAGTGGATGTTATTACAACAACCCCTCTCCCCTCCCTCCCCGCTCGTCAGCAGCGCCAGTTGTGAAACCCAAGCGTCTGCTCCCGTAACTCTGCCTGCAGTGCCCGGCCGCTGCCCCGGCAGCGTGCTCTCCCCCGCCGCGCTCCCTGGCATCACCGATGCTGCCCGCCTTCGGTGTCTGCGAGGAGCTTGTGCCGGGAGCCACGAGCTGCAGAGCGACGTCGGATAAAAGAGACGGGGGAGAGCAGCCCACAGGAAGGCGAGTTCCTGCGGCCAGAGAGGAGGAGGAAGAAGCAGGGAGGATGGCCAGCGACTCCAGCGCACTGCCCCGCGTGACTTTCCAGACCCCGGAGAAGCCTGGGGAGGAATCATCACACAGGAAACTGGGCAAGCTAACCATAAAGTACAACCGCAAAGACCTACAGCGCTGGCTAGACCTGGAGGAATGGGTCGATGCCCGGCTGCAGGAGCTGTACCAATACCCGGTGAGTAGCTGGGGCAAATTGGCCCCTCGCTCGTTAGGGCAACGGGATGAGGGGCTCTGTGTGCTGGGACAGGAGAGCTTCCTCTGCCTTGTGGGAAACAGATCCTTGTCTTCAGTCTTTGTTAGGTATCCTATTGCCACCTGCTACAGCACTCTCTCTGACTGGTGTGTCCCCAGCCAGAGAAGCTCGTGCTGATACAACCAGCTAGCTACAGACTGCCTGGTATTGCACCTGCCAGGAGGGTAGCTGTTGCTCAGCGCGAGTAGCAGAACTTGGAGAGGTGTACCAAACCACACGCTGCTCGCTTCTGAGCTCCGTGTGGTCAGTGGCTTTGCTGCAAGCAGTACCTAAGCTAGCTAGGTTAGAGGTATTCAGTGCATTTTTGTCCCTTTTGGTCACAACAGTGTGGCTATAGCTGTTGTTTGAATGAGGCACTCAGGATAATGCCATAGCTGCAGCCTCTGGACACACTACTGGCAGCAGGTGAAGAAAGACAAAACACATGCTCAGATGATGTGTATAGAGACCTTACACCTTCACAAATCCCCGGAGCTGTCCTCCTGGCCTGCATTTTCCTTAGCACCAGGAACAGTCAGTCCTAAACCCTTTGTGTCTAGGTGCAGCACCTGAATGGTACAAGTATTTACTTTGAGCGTTGTAGGATATGTGACATTTTTTCTTCAGGGAGATGTGACATTGAAGTCAAGTTCTGCACTGACTGGGTACACTGAAATTTTAACCTGTTACTTTCGTTTCTGTTCTTATCTTGTACTTTGATAGATGGCACCTACACTGGGAGCTGTCAGAGGAGACAGTGCTTTTCCACATTTGAGATGATAATTCTTTTAGAGTGCGGTAAAGAAAAGGTGAAGGGATTAGCTCACATCGCACCTCAGGGTCTCAAACCCTTCTAAATAACTTGACTTAGGGTTTTTGCTTTAATCTGCAGGGTAATAGCTGATGCAGTAAGAGAACATACCTTTCTTGACTCACAATCTACTAGGCCACACATGTCTTCAACAGAAGACATAGGTGGGCTTAACAAGTTGTGTAAAACAGTTTATTCATGTCCTGGATGGGGATGGACTAAATGAACTGTCAAGCCCTTTCTGCCCTGTTTTCTGTATTCACACCCCAGCACAGTGTTAAACACATCTTGGAGATATGAGGACAAAAGAGCCGATGATTGCTTGCAGACTTCCACTCTGAGCATCAGCAGTTTCAAACGGCAATCAGCAGTGGAAGTGGACGTGCTAGAACAGCCCAGGAAAGGTGATTTTTGTGTTGTAGGTCACAATGGCACAGAGAAGTTTTTGTCTGTTTTGAGAGCACTCCAGGATGATTGTCCATGTCTGAGCACCACAGAACAATGTCAGCTCCTTGGCTAAACAGCCAAACTTCAGGAACTGTCTCTGAGGCTGTTTTTATTATTGTTGTTGCTGGTTTTGGTATTTTTGTTGTTTACTATCACCATTTTCTGTGTGATTATTTCCTACTTGATATTTGTGGGAACATACTGGTTCTCATGCCACGCTGGGAGAGAAAAATAGTTACCTTCTGTTTTAATTTGTCATATGCAAAGAACATGCAGGAGAAAACAAATCTGGAGAAAGAGGTCTTTCCGTTGGTTGCAAATGCATGGCTCCTCTGAAAATGAGTCCATTATTGTTCTTGTTCTGTTAAGTAACATCTTTAGACTTCCTGAACAATTTTATAACTTGACTAGTAAAAATCACTAAGGGTAAACTGCTCATAATCTCTTCACAGCTTAATAATTCTGAATTTCCAGTTGTTATCTTCATTTTATAAAATGATAGTAATAAGCGCTCAGCTGTATCTTAGGCCTCTTTATAATGTGTTATAAAACATTTTATAGCGCACACAGGAGCAGGTGTTATCCTTAGACCTTGTCAGAAAAGCAAAATACAGTGGTCCTGGCGAATGAAGGCTGGTCAGAAGAACAGTGGCAGCGTCCCTTGCCAACCATACCTGCGCTGGCATTTAAGGGACTGTCCCTGGGGTTGGCAGATCAGTTCAGTGAGCCTTCAGCCTGGTTGTTGAGATTTGCCAGCAAAAATGGCATTTCTGGAAGTACTTCTCAGTGTGGGAACTGGCCTGAGACGAATAGCCACCGTATGCTTTTGGACAGACCAGGCTTGCCTCATCTGGAGGTGCTAGCAAACTGCCAAACTTAGGTGAAGGAACACGCTAGTGTATATGCTGTCCACAGCCATTTTGGAGGCAGGCTAGACCCTGGCACTCCTTGGAGGTTTAGGTACGTAGGCAGCTAGGTAGGTCTGGATCCCTCTCTAGCAACATGCTCTGTCCAGCCTTCTTGTGTCAGAAATGTATCTGCTTTTCCCATTGTGGTTTATGTAGCTTTAAAAGGACTAGAGCCATTCACTGTATTTCATCCTGTTATTTGAGATGATGCTAAACACCTCTCCAACTGCTTTTATTTTCTTTAGTTTTACTGGAATCTCTTTATTTAACACCATGGCAAAGTGAAGGACAAGCAGCTCAAGGCTACGAGGACACCTGCAGATTGTATCTACCCATGTTCCCCAAGGGTGCCATTGGGTTGGTAGCCACGCCAAAATACCACTGTGCTCTGAGAAGAGAGAAATGTTGCTTAAAACATTGCTTCCTCAGAGGCAATGTCTGAGGGAGGCGGTGGGAGAGGATCCCATTTCCAGCCTAAAATATGTATAAGTTTATAATATGTGCATTTATGAAACAAGCAAAAGGAGAGAATTCAGAGTCCTACTGAGGAGGACTTCAGTGGTGGAGGCTTAAAAGCTAGGAGTGGATGCTCACAACTTGAAGGACTAAGCAAGCAAAAGTGACAAGATAGCTCTGAAGAGATGAGCAAGGAGAATTTCTGCTGCTTTGAGCAACAGGTCCTCTTGCCCTTTGGGGAATTATGGTAGTTTTAAAGTATTGGTTCAGAGAAGCTTTTCTGAGACAGATGAGGAGCACTCTTGGTGCCACCAGTAACATAACCCAAGATGTGTCTCTCTGTGGGCTACTCTCACTTGTCTAAGTCTACAGATATACACTTGTAAAGGTGTCAGAAAAACAAGTCAGGCTACCTTATTACTTGTGGTTTTCTGTGAATTGACTAATTGGGAGCTGTTTACTGTCATCAGAGTAGCTACCCAAAAGAGGTATTTTTTTTCCTCACTACATAATCCCAGCAGGCGCAAGTGAGAAATGCAGCCATGCCCTTACAGGAACAGATTGCCATAGATTGCCTTTTCTAGCACCATTCCAGTACAACTGTTTTATCAACTTCCTGGTGTATTGGGTCAACCTAAGAGATTCCTGCCAGGAACTACATGTGATGCTGTTCCAAGTCAAAGACCATTAACAGGGTACAACAGAAGTTTACGTAGTATCTTTTCAGATAAACAAATGTGCCACAATAAATGACTTGTAAGCACCCAGGTGTCCAGCAGGTCCTCCTGCCCTGCTCTGTGCACTGCAGCAAGACTGGTTAGCCCTGCTAGCCTAGGCTTCTTTGGATCCACTGACTTCCATTACATCACCTCCTTGTCAGCTTCCTCCTCTGCTCCACCTGCCCTTGGCAGTGCAATGTTCCTCAGCATCTTCCAGATACCCATGTGACTGAGTCGGAATAAACAGCACCGCAGATTCAAATGCCAGCAAGGTTAGTTCAAACACCATCTCCTGATACAGATAATCCGATTGCTATGCTATTTACTGCCATGAGGCTTTTCTCTACAAAACGAAGACTCAGGAGACAATTGGGGTTTTCAAGACCATTCCCTGCACTTGGAAGCAGGAACACAGTCCTTCTTGGACCAGAAAGCCATAGGGCTTTCCTACCTTATCCTGCTTATCCTACCTTGCCCATTTAGCTTTTTAGCCAGAGACAAAGTCAGGCTGGATCAATACCTGCTGTTTAAATAGTCACAAGAAAACTATTACTTCTTAGAAGAAATGCTGTATGGGTCACAGTACAGCATATGTAACTGTTTTATTACTAGTTGTCAAGTCAGCTGTGTAACAAAGCTGAATGCCTACTGTTTTCTACTTCCTCTATGGCTTGGTATCAGAGACTGATCAGAAGTAGTTTCTTTTTTTCCGTAAGTACTGCCTTTATTGTATAATATTTTACATGCACACCTGTAAATGCTATCCAGCAATTAGGTGCTGTGCTGTTTACTCTTTATCTTTATTATTACTGTTTACTATGTTAAAATATCACGTGTCACACTGTTAAAGGTTCGTTTTGCAAGTACATCAGAAAATACAGCCTGCCATCCTAACAGTCTTGTAGAGGCATTGTGGAGCTAAAATGTGTCTGTGTCCAAGTATACAAATGTTTCCAACTGACATTACAAGACTATTACTCTGATTACCAATGCTTGGGGGTCTCTCGTACACTAAGGGAGACTATATTAGATCCCTCTCATTCCTGTTAGAGAAAGCTGACAAAATAGTAAGTTAGGCCCTTCAAAAGCATACTTGTTTCTTCATTACTGCAAAAATCCAAAAATACCAACTATGTGAATGTATGTAGCCAAAAAGCTTAAAATCTCCTTGTATTAGTAGTGCCTCTTTACGATTAAGCCTGCTAGACTTCTGTTTGATGAACACTTGTGCACGCTCTTCATAGAAGTGGGTTGTCCCAAGCTGGCTTACATTGCGTTGCAGCTGGCAATTGATGTTGGATATTCTTGAAAAGCTGTTCCCATCATGGCCCATGATCCCTGAGCAGAGACCAGGTGTTGAGATGGGAACAGATGATGAATCAAGCTGTGTGGCAGTAGCAGACACCACAGAGGGGCTGGACTACATGCACTCTTAGTAAGAACCTCCTTATTTTGAGATGATTTGTATCTTGAACTCAACTTTGCAGCATACTTCTGCTGTAACTAGTTCCTCCTCAGCTGCACAGTTCTTCAAAGACGGCTAGAGTTCTTAAATGTTTGAAGGTTTAACTGTGTATTTTTTCCTTTTTAGCTGAGAGAGAAAACACAGGCAGGAGTTCCTGGACCAGAAATTGATCTTGAAGATCTCCTGGAGGTCCCTAATGAAGAACAGAAATTAAAACTACAGGTCTGATCGAGGGACTTGGTGACTTTAAGTTGGGGACTGCTGTCATAATACAATATAGCAGTGGTGTTTGGGTTGCAGAATATGCGCATACCATGTTGCATGCTGCTTCCCTGTGTCTTTTAGCCTGTCAAGTATAGTAAGAGTATATACCCTTTTTGCAGCTTGAGGGAAGGATCAACTTTTAAAATACTAAAATGACTCCTCCTTGGCTTTCAGGAAATCCTCCATGAATGCTCCAGCCCAACAGAGGTAAGTGAAGCATCATCAACATATATATTATGCTGGGCTGTAAGAGTGCATTTGTTGCTACTTGGCTGAATAGCCAGGATGTTACTTTGCCTAATATGATGCTGCATGTTTGTTTAATTCCTAATGGGAGGTGTTTGCCAGTTTATTCTGCTGTGTTATAAAAATATGTGTAAATCTACACGGCTGAGCTGAAGGCTGAGCAGTGGAGCAGATGAGCGATTATACTGTGCAGCCAAACAAAGTTCATTTCATGTTTTGGATGTCCTGAGGTGACCGGGCTGAGTTGCTATTTGGTCCTCAGTGTAGAAAAGGTATAAACAGCTAATACAACCATCTTGCATGCTGTTAATTAAATGCATTTTTTAGGTTAAAACTCTCTAGCATATAAGCAACAAGAATGTAGGATGGCCCTGAGATTCGATCGGGCAGATAACTGTTGAGCAGTGGCCCCTTAGGTCAGTTTAACACATGCTTCCTCCCCCCCCGCCAAGATCTTTTTAAGTCCTGGTTTTGAGTTAGGGAGTTAAGGAAATGTCACAAGCTGTCACAATGCTCAAAGGAGCAAAGCCCAGTACTCAGCAGTGTAGCGCATGCATCGCATAGCAATTGCCTTCACTGCACACCGCAGTGTGCAAACTAGGGTCCCCCACCCCTGCTTCAGTCACGTGCATTGCACGTGAACATTGTGCTCGTGTTATTCACCAATCTAAATGTCTTGTCCAGCCTTTCTATGTAGCTGTACAGTGATGAACATACAGAAAGTGAGACAGATGCATGACTCTCATTGAAATTAAACTTGGCCACAGCAATCATTGTGGATAATCTCCTAGCATGGGTTAGGCAGGCCAGGCTGGCAATAGGGAAATGGTTTTCAGTGTGTCTAAACTTCAGATCTTGGGCAAGAACCACACTTTCCCAGACAGAGAACTGAAAAGAATTTGCTCTAGTGATTCAACAACCATGAAGTGTCTTGCTGAGAGCATGGTTCTTGCTAACTACAAATGGATATTGCTGCCTCATTGGCAAAAGTATATACTTTCACCCTGGTGATCTTGAATCCAATCCCCTTGAAAGATCACAGCAGCCTGTTCACAGAAAGTAGACAGAGGAAACAAACCGGTTTCCCCTGAAGGGACTAAATAAAAAGGTATGATCCTAGGCATTTACCCACAGAGCATGCTGTGGCAGACAACCTCTGATCACTCGAGCGAGGAAACTGGGCTTCCACACAGCACAAACTGTAGCAAGTTGCAATACCTCCGGTGACCTTGCCTAATTACAAGGACATGCAGCTATCTCTTTGGGTGAAGAAGAGCTGCACAGTCCTTTACAGTGATGTTCCTTGCCATGGAGAGGGTAAAGTTTGCACTAGTCACTTTGACTTCTGCTTGGAATAACCAGACGGTCCAGTTTGGCTCATAGTCCTTGGCTGTGTCAGCAAAGTGGTTGGGGTTCATCTCCATTAACTAACTGCTCATCTATCTGGTCTGCCAGTCCTGAGCTCCTGCTCCAGGTTATCATTATTCCTATGTGTTCTGCTCCACCCCCTTCTCTGCCAGCCACTTCCTTGTAGAATTGGCACAGCTTCAGCATGGTTTGCAATCCACAACATGGAGCTTTACAGGCTCAACAAGGAAACAACAACAGGGACAGCATGCTTTGCCCTACATTGGGAGGGCAGCAGAATTGGACAGGAGGTTATGGTGGCAACAGGAAGCAGTAGAGCCTAAAAGAGACAACAGCATGTTGAGGTCATCTCAAGGTGGAACAAGCAGGCATTGGGGATGAAGAGGGCAGGCTAGCTGCTGCAGAGAAAGCAAACATGGCTGCTCCAGAGGGATCCAGGTGAGAGAAAGAAGAGGGGCTTTTAGACCCTCTTCATCCATCAAAAGGTCTCCCTTCCTAAGCTGAAAGATAATGTTTGCTTAATGCATGTCAAAACCTTAATTTCTGCTCAACATGAAGAGGAATGTGGGAATAATGCAAAAGGCATAGTACTCATTGGGCTAGTGAGCAATGGAATTAACACAACATCCTTCTTCCTACTATTCTCATTGTAGGACTTCATTACGGAATTGCTCAGTCGATTGAAAGGTCTCCGGAGAATCACCAGTCCTCAGAAGAAACTACCTCACCCATAAGGGACACCCAGCTTTGGTCACAAGAAAACATGCATCTTCCCCACAAAAATTAGGATCAGCAAGATCACTTCAGAATATGTTTAAACTTACTGTTATTGAGAAACATCACCAAGTTTGTGAACTTTGTACCAGTGGTCTGAAGTCTCCACTCCTTCCAGACCTACGTGCACAGCAGGGAGCTAAATTGTATATTTTCCTGATTCTTAAGTGGCATTTTAACCTGGGGAACAGGACAATATGTCCTTCCTTTAGTTTGTTCTAGGAATTTCCATGCTGGCTGGGGAGTGCTGAATACAATTCTCAGGAGCTCATCAAAACTTCTTTCCATCCACTGCAAGGAAAACAATGCATTTATTATCATTCATTCATCAACACGGAAAATCAGTTACTGTGAAGCTGCACCCTGTTTCAAGTCTGGCTGGGACCCAACTGTGATCTCCTACCTGTTACTGCTGTACCTGACTCTACAGCATTGCATGTACTTTGTAAGTCTTATTAAGCCTCTGTTATTCACAAAGGTTGGACAGAAAATATACAGTAGGACTGAAGGAAAACGTCCAAATGTATCTGGTCAATATTTAAGGGGAAGTCAGTGAAACAGCTGCTAAGGCTAATGGAGAGAGATTGTTTTTCCTCTTTGTGAAATTTGGACTTGATGATTTACAAGCGTCTTCTAAAGGAGTAAGGCCTGGGAATGATTTTTCTCACCATTTAAAAAGACATTGAAAAATGCTTATTTTGTATATTAAAACAGAGAAAATCAGCTACGTGCTGCTTGATTTTGCTCTCTTCTTAGACACTAAAAAAAATTGAACCGAAAACATACCTGCTCCTAATTTCCCTGCAGGGAGAATCACAAAGTGAGCCTTTTGCAGACAGGTTGGTCTCACAAACGAGAAGTCAGCAGGACACACTGTCTTGCTGCACAAACTCTTCTGGCTGTAACTAATGTGTGGCTGGAAAAATACAGAGGAAACTACATCCAGCTTCTCAGCAAGTCAGTAACTTGACACGTGTGGCAAGGAAATAAGACAGCAAATGGAGGATGACTGCTTAGGCAGAGCAGTCTCTCACATTATGTCCTGCCCCTACACTCTCATGCCTGCCACTCAAACACAGGAGATGAGTTGGTGAGCTGCATCTGGAGGGGCTCCTACATACCAGTATGTTCAAGGCTAGCTTTTGAGTACATGTTCTGTCAGACAGAGAGGGACAGAAGTGGCCAACTCTGGAGAAAAAAAAAAAAAAAAAAAAAAAAAAAGAAGGGACATGAAGGTTAGCTAAAACAAACAAGGACTCAGGCTGGACTACTAATATCTTAAATACGCTAGCTTCTTCATCTTTATCAATAATGTGGATGACTACTACCTTTTGCATCCCTCCTATTTTCCAGCAGAAGTGTCAGTGAACAGGATATGGGCTGTGTGCATCTTTCAGCAAGGACAAAATCCTAGCTGCTGTAACAACGGTGATGTAAGGGCTTGCTTCCCTTTACATGCTGTTCTTGTATAAGACAGCCTCCTGCAAGTTGTCAAGCCATGCAGCTCACAGTTGTCCTAAGGCTGCTGCTCCCAGAGGCTCTAAGCCTCACCCACCAGTTTCTGTATCAGGCCCAGGTGCACATGCCCTGTTTGGCTTAGTAAGGGGCCAATAGGACATGCCTGCCATCCTGAAATCTCCAATTTGTAATTAAAACAACAAAAAAAATTCAGTCCAGATCTGTACCTGCTGTAGATCTGGCATTGCTCATGGATTTACACCTGCTAACACTGATGTATCGCAGCTCTCAAGAACGGAAAGAAGCATACTGCCAAAGAGCTCTGACCCCTGTTAACATCACAGGCTAGGTTCAAACAGAAGTTCACGTGGAAGACCCACGTGGACAGGCCATGAGCTAAGTGTCCTAAACTGTAGCTGTAATCAGCTGCAGCACGTAAGTTCACAGGTGCCCAGATTAATGACATACTCTGCCAAGATGCTTTGTTTTATTCCACTGAGCTGTGACAACACCAAGACCTGAAGTGCCATATCTCTGGCCCAAGAGATGGATTTTTCTCTGTGCTGGGCATTATTCTGTATCCACTCAATTTGGAGTGATGCAAAAAGCATTTTTGGCTATACATAGGCAGACATTGTTAGAACCCAGGAAAAAACAGGTTTTTGAAACTCTGCTTGAGAGAAGCAATCTTTGTGGGTCCTCTTCAAGTAGCAGAAAGAGTAAGCTGTGGCCCCTGTGATGTGCACTTGTTTCTGGTACATAAGAACATCATTACAGCACAAGAGAGCACTTCAGACAAACACAATGTGATAACAGGGAACAAAGCAAGAAGATGTGGCCAGTGCTAGCTGATTTCTCAGCTCTGGTGCAAAAGGAAAAGCAATATAAGGCAGAGCAACTTCTTTTTGATTAGTTCTTAAAAGTAGTAAATCAAACTTGCTTTTATTTACTTTTTGGCTGCTCTCAGCTTAGTCCATAAGGACAGACTACAGAACATTTTGTTTACAAACAGCTTCCAGTTACCTTTGCTGTTTCTCAGCACCATCACTAGCATAAGGCTGCAATATTTGGTATGCAGATACTGTGTAAGAATGTTTCTTTAAGGGAACTTTGCCTTCTTGATTATACCAAGATAACTCAGAATGTGTGAAAGTTCTTGTGTTTTTCTAATTGAAGGTTTATTAAGGTGTATAATATAACCTTCAAATCATTCTTTATTATAAACAACACGTTCCTTTTAAAAATATTCAGCCTGCTACATTTGGACACGTTTGTTACAGCAGTTGAGATAACATGCACACTCATGAACCACAGCAACTGCAAGTTAATGCAGCTTAACTGAGACCTCCCTTTTTAAACCAATGTGAGTTCAACCTTATTTGTTAATATTACTTTGAATTCTTGTTGGGGTAGGAATCTACTTTTGGTAGTTCACATACAAAACATTTTGAGAGGAAAGGAAAATCTTCTTGTGACCTCATGGCATGCTACGAAGATCTACGGGAAAGAATTGATTTCTTTCCTGTAGACACCAAACTCCCTTCAGTCCTTGAATGGCTACGACTGAAGGTGATCTGGCCAGTGAGGACCTTTGCTGGTTTACCATCGCCTCTTCAAAGCCAACGTCAGGGATTGTGTAGCATAGCTAAGATTGCACTGCCCAGCTAAAGGTCACACAACATTCCTCTTTCACAATGACAGATTCAGCTAGGTTTGCTTCCTGCAGACAGCTTAATGAGATAGCCCTCCTACCCCTCTTACATGGAGATCACTGAGGCACAAGCTACAGCGGGAATGGCTTTTCAAGCAGAAGGTGATTGGGCTGCCACTAAAATGGCCAATTACATGCAGAAAGCTCAGCAGCCACAAAAATGTCCATTAGCGGTGCAGTGAAAGAGTCAGCGTGTGTGTGTATGACTGAAGAGAGTCTTCCATGTATGACTAAGTTCTATTTCAGGTATTGGGCTGGGTGCATTTCTGGATTCCTTGAGATGAACCCACAGAAACAAATCTGGGAAGCTAAATAAGCTGCTTCGGGCTGTAACCTGCTGCTTTACTACTGATGTGCACAGGGCAGGGCTCACAGCGCTCAGGCTGCCTAACTGCACAATGAGCTCAAAGTTTTGTTGTGGCTGATGACGCAAAAGCATTCAAACTGTTGTAAGTAAATCACCAGCTCATAGATACTGAATAAAAAAAAAGCAGCTGTAAACCAAGAATTAAATTGCCTATTAACTGCTTGGAAAAGACACAGGCTGAAGCCCAAAGGAGTGGGGATCACTCTTAGAAGAGATAAGAACAGGTATTTGTATCTTCTCCTGTACAGGCAAAACACAAAGGATTTAACCTAAGACAGAATTTTTAGTGGGCTGTCTTGCTGTCAGACTAATTATCCTGGTCAAATAACAACGAAAAAGTGTTATTCCCACAATAACATGAAGCCAGAACTGCACTCTGTTTTCATTTTTAAGACTGCAAACTTCTCAGGTCAGTAACTATCTACTTAAATCTTGTGTAACACAGGACTCATTGTAAGCTCTTGCTTCAGAACAATTCAGTAGTTTTCCTATCTGCCTGTCCCAAAGAGACAGGTACTTGCAAAGCAAGGACTCTTAGAACATCCTCCCAAAAAGTCAGGTTTTGTTACCCCTTCCTAGCAAAGGGTTTTGACAGCACTGCTGAATACACTAGCAATTCTTGCTGGGTCAACCTGCAATGTTACTATTTCACATTGTCTGATACACCTTACTACTGAAGCACCTGATCCAGTCCAGCACATTAGCACAAACCCACTTTCAGAGGTAGTTTAAGATATTTACTGCGCTCTGACCAGGGGTGGCTGAAGTGCAGGCAAACGCTGTTTTGTTAGCTCACCTAGAGAGGCTGTGACCTTCAGCACACAGGCAGGGCAGACAGCTGGGAGTGGCCATGTCAAACAAGACAGACAAGATTCATTGGAAACTCTCTGTCAAAAGCAAATCCTTGTTATTCTTGTTTTTTTTTCCTTTTTTTGACGCTCCTGGAATTTGTCAACCTTAGACAGATGTTTCAGAAGTCACATTATAGTCCTGGGAAGAGCTCACTGATTAGAGCTGATTTCAGGAAAGCTTAGTCAGGTATTTCAAGCAATTTTGGGTGCTATAGCCACTGGCATATGTCACATATATCTGGACTATCTCCAGGGAGGGATATAAGCATATTAAACTGAGCTTCTCTTATAGCCAGATAAAGCGCATCACACAAGTAACATCTTTATCCTACCAATGGACCAAATAATAAACAGAGCCAAACCTCACTGTCATACTAACACACAACTCTTCCAGACGAACATGCTGCTCTCACAGACCACATGGAACTTAGGCACAGCCACTGCAGATCACAATGCAGTGCATCTGTAGCAGGTTACCTTTACAAAGCATTCTTCATTTTAAGTACATGAGCAACACTGCTCATCAAGTCAGAGTAGCCATCACTAGAGTGCAACTCCTCTGCACCTTCCCAGCAACACCACAGAAATATTTTTGGTAACTTCGTGATCCTTACTATCTTCCCCTGAGCCACTTGACAGGAGAACTGAGATACCATCACAAGAGGGTGACACTTTGTAAACGGCTATCAGGCATTTCCAGGAGAGACTTTAACCACAGGCCTCTGTAAATAGTTTTTATTATGCTTTGGAAGTTCTCATCACACGTGATCATGATGTATACAGTTTCTTAGTGCAAAGTGCTTTGCTGCCTCGTGAACCAATGTGTAAGCTGTAAGCAAAAGCAGGAAGTTACTTATCACCCAGCATTGCCTTAAACATACATCCTTACTGCCACCCACATTGCCTTACTGTATCTATAAATATATAGACACAAATCCACCTCCTTACATCAAATCCTCATTTATACCAAGCATGCACGGCAAACCCAGCACTTCTCTGGTTGTGTTTGTGAGGACAAAGGCACGTGCCCTCCAAGCCTCTCTCAGAGTACAGCACATCCTTTTACTGTCCAAAACATCACCCATTTTGGCTGCAAATCTGCTTGGACTCTTTCCATCTGGTCAACTCCCTCTTTTTCCATTCTCCATCTCCTTTTCTGCCCATGAAGTGTGATCACCTCTACTTGCAGGGAAGATGATAGCGGGAGGTGTGGTGGTCCTTCAGGTCAAACTCATCATGGCCTTCCCTGAGAAGCAAACAAACAGGAGCAAATACCCAGGCAGGAAACCCTTTGCCACTGCACAAGATGCCTCCCAGCAGCCCCTGTATGAAACCTATCCAAGGGCTAGCTGATAAGACCCCACTAGCAGCCATGCTGACTGGTTACTTGAGACATTTGTTGGAGCAGATGCCTCTGATGTGCTTTGTGAAAAGCTCTGTTCATCCTTGCCTGTTGGAATGGGAAATGACAACAGGCCTCTCTGTCTCCTTCTCTCTTTCACGTAACCAGCGGCTCATTTTCAGCACCATGCCTGTGATTCACAGGCATGTTAGCAACTCCCATAACAACAGCTGGAATGACAGTCTCCTCCACACAACTCTGAAAAATAACTGTCACGGCTAAAATGCAGTGTATCGGCTTTTTTTCTAACCATGCTGAGAATTCAGTGTTGTAGGCAGTGTTGAGTAAGACACAAGCTAGCATTTCCAGCATGCAGCCAATACACTCACTCACCTGACACACTGCCGATTCTGCTTTTACAGATGTTTGGCTGATATGTTTTTGTTTGCTTGTTTTGTTAAGACATCTGATATTGCCAGTCACATGTTTTCTTACCATTTTAGTATGTTTTCCATTCTCATCTCTCTATAAAACCCTTTGCAGGAAATGAGAGAATACACATGAAAGTGTCTCTTACTTTCCCAACCTGATCCTTAGCACCTTTCTATCTAAATGTCATCCAGAATTAATCTAAGAACCCAGCCAACTACCCAATACTTTTGAGGCATAAAAAAGAAAAGCCACAAGATCTGTGATGAACAGCTTTGTATTCAAGGGAATTAACCCTCTAAATCTGACACAGCAACTTTTTGTCAAAAATCAAGTTACAGGTGTTTAAGCACTAAGACTGTAGCTACTGCAAGGCCCAACTGAGGAAAAGACGTTTGTCCATATATATTTCAACAACCTGACATTTTTAATATAGTTTAAGACTTCAGGGTCTCAGCCTAAGAAAAGCCTCAGGAATTTATACTGTCTGTCTCTTGTGAGAATCCAGCCCAGATTATCCATCAGTGACATTAAAAAGTCACAGGAGCTGCTAAACAATGGTCTCACTTATCCCATCCCACGCACATCAGCTGCTCCAGAGAGCAGTCAAACAATGTGCCCAAACATGCACTGAAGCAGTACAGACAGAACATTCCTGCCAAGGGTCAATTTAGTCCCTGAGGCCTGGGGTAACTACTGGTCATACAAAGTATTTCCATTAAATACTAGCATTCAGCTCAGACTTGGGTTCCTCAAATCTTCCCTCCTACTTTCTGTTCTTCTGCCCAATAGGAAGAACAAACAAAAGCAGCCAAGCTTACCTGTGACCTGCCCCTCAACTGAAGAGGAATTGCAAGACTTACCGAAAACAGCGCTGGCAGTAGAGGTCCCCATCACAGCCATGGCAGCGCAAAGTGGCATCTTCGTTGCAGATACAGCACCAGGGTAACTCATCCTCATCGCTATCATCTGCCTTGGCAACAGCTGTGGTGGTTGGAGTCTGGCTCTAATTCACAAAGAAAACGGAGACACAGAATTCAAACTGCAGCAGACACAACACAGGACTTCCATTGTAATGCATGATGGCCACAGTGACACATCAAATAGTCCAAGGGTGTTCACTCCCAGTTGATCCCAAGCCATTCTAAGTAAGATGAACTTGCCCAGAGCTCAACGATAGGCTCCATACGTATATATTTATGTATCTAGACTGTTAAATAAATTCCCAAGATACTCACTACTAGCATTTTCTCCTGAATCTTTATTGCCTGGACAGTAAACACTCTCAATTCAGTGTCTACAGCAATATACACTAACATTGCCCGTACTGTGTTAATGGCTGAAGCCCAGATCTTGTGGCAGCCACCACAGCAATACCAAGTAACAGACAATTCCTGCTGCAAGGGCAAGTGATCAAGCAGTTTTGTTGAAACGAGTTATGTGTGGAGGGAAAGCAGTGGGAAGATGAGAAAGACAAGTTTCGATTTTCTCCATGTTACAGAAAGAAAACTGAGGGACAAAGAAAGTGATCTGCCAAAAGGCCTCTAGCACTGATTTGTACCTGAGGTTGGACTGAAAAGATCTTCTGAAGTCAAAATCTAAAATGTATCCACAAGGTCATCCGTTGTCTCCTTCTGCTTTACAGAGAGCCCTTTCAGAACTGAACAGTCATATGCACACTGAAACACAGTGCCTGAACACTGGCAAAGGCAGCTTCCCAACACAACAGCAATAAGATGGCACTAGCTTTTACATCAGTGATCCCAAAAGTGCAAGGTGGCATACCTATGAGATGGCTGTTTGTAACAATTCTTAAAATTAAATAATTTCTTTCACCAGAGACAGGCCTGTCAGGTGCCTGTGACTCACAGGTCCATTCAATTCTCATAATATACATTAGAGAAGGTATATATATTTCCATAATAGACTGGAATCCATTCTGAGTGTAGGATATCTTATCACTAATTCCTTCCTCTGACATTTTAAGAGAACACAGTCGATTACAGAGTCTATTCTGCACATGCTGAAAGCACTGGCAAACCTCCCACTTACTCTGGTTCAGGCTCTATGGTACTAGACCATGGCTTTCTTGGTCCAATTACATTAGTGAGTTAAAAATCCTCACTGATATCCACTTTGGCAGGTTGATTTTGATCGACTTCTCTGGGTTTAGAGGACACTATCCCATTCAGCAGAAAGCCAACCTGAAAGGAATTGGATTCCAGAGAGCAGCTCCTTTTAAAAGTACAAGGATGACTCACAGCTGTGCTCAGGGTTGGTCAGCCTTGCAGAAGCCACTGAGATGTTTGATTTCTCAGCTTGTCTGCCCTGGAGAAGCTGGTTGGTTGTTTTTTTTTTTTTTTCCCCCCTGCACTGAGTCTAGGATACACCAAACTTTTGCTGCAGAGCTATGTGCTCCAGGGTCCCAGGAGAGTACAATTTCAAGAGATCCTGACCAGCTCACTGACCTTTTGCTTTCTTTTTTTATGCAGGTTCTGTTGTGAGGGTCCTGGCTGGGTGGTCTGATCTGGAGGAATATTGAATCCACTTGCTTCATCCAGGGCTGCTTCCTCTGCGAGCTGGTAGTAACAGAAAGCAAAAAGCCTCTTTTTTTGAATACATTTGGGAGCCTCATTCTAGGCTCTAAACCTCCCTCCCTTCTCCTTGCCCTCATACAGTAACTGGAGATGACCAGCCTGAACACATTGATCTGGTGTTCTCTGGACAGATGTGAGCTTGCTCTGCCTGCACTCTGAACCCTGTGTGCACACTGTGAACGTCAGTGTGATAGCAGGGGCCCTCGGCTAACACACTCTGCCTTACAGCGCAGCTATCAGCAGATACTTAACATCATGCTAACCATACATGTGGTCTGTATCATCAGCCAGGAACTTGAGCACGTCTGCCTGCAAAACAATAGACATTTTAGACAGAAATCTAAGCATAAGCTGCGCTAAACAGCCCACATCTCATCATCCGTGTTCTAGCTTGGTGGAGGGAAAAAATGAAGCAAAGTAAGGAAGTACCAGCAGGGTGGGAGCAGGGTTGGAGAGAAGACATACACCGCAAGAGACACGAACAATGAATCAGAAAGAGAGTATAACAGACTAGTAGTAAAGTGGTACATCTCCTTTTAGCTGAATTGCTGCATGGGAACTAGCATTGGAAAAGCACTAGGAGGGGAAGGAATGAGACTCTGCCCAGGAACAGAAACACATCATTTGCATGCTCACTAGGTAACAAAAACACTGGGAATGACTGAAAGGTAAACAAGACCACAGCTGCCACTTCTGACCTGTTTTAGCACTCTCCGAATAGCTTCCTCCTCATCCAATTCCTCATCACTGTCAGGGAGTTTATAAGTTTCCAACGTAACTGCAGGAACGAGAGACAGAGGATACTGTTACCCACACCTGCCTCACACCTTGTGACCACTTATGCTCCAGAGACAATCCCTTGTGGTGTGAGCTGGTTTAGGCATTCTGGCTCTGGCACAGGCAGATCCTTTTCTGTTTCAGACGGAGACTCTTCAAAAAGCGCATTACTGTGCATTTTTGATGTTGGAAGGGAAAGAAAAAAAACACCAAAAAAGAGCTTTGCTTTTAAAAAGCTTTTTTTTTAACCTCATCTGAGCATGCTAGAATTATCTCAAAGAAGGGTGCAAGACAAAGCAGTCTGTCCTTACAACTCCAGCCTTAATGTCTTAGCCTCAACTAAGATCTTTCATACTGATTTCATGACGAAACATCTACAGCTTTACAGACAACAAAATCCCAGTTTGTTTCTTGCAGAACAGAGGAATTAAATGGATAAAAGCCTTTCAGAAGAGAATTACTCTGACACAGGAACATGGTCCCTCTCTTGGGACTGTATTCTCCTTTGTTACCCACCTTTCTCTGGGTCCTGGCCTCTGAGCGCTGCCAATCTCTTTGCAACTTGTAAGATCTTTTCCTGCCTAGTGTTTTCTTCTCGCAGCTCAGCAGCAGCCTCTGCCAGAAGTTTATTCTTCTCTTCCTCTAGCTGTTTTTGGTCCAGATTTGCATGACAAACACTATCTTCACTTTCCCGATTCAGGTCATTCAAGTTTTGGCTACTAACAGCTGCAAACAGACACACAGAACATGCTGGTGACTCAGCAGCAGTGTTTCTTGGGTACAGCCAACACCACTAAAGCAATGGCACAGGAACAGCTTGAAGCTCTCTATTAACCCAGGTAATAATAGGAGAAGGTATGTCACAACAGGATCTACACTGTATGGGAAGAGAAGAAAGTGAGCTAATCTGCATTTTACAGGGATATTACAGAGAAAGCACTGCAGCTAGGAAGATAATGGTATAGCATATTCTGATGTTTTACAACAGAGCACAGACATATTAGGAGTAGCAACAGCTCCTCCCCAGGGAAGCATAACCTTACAGAAATAGAGTGGAGCAATCTGAGTAATACAACCCTGAGAAAATAGAACCATCTCCCATGCAAAGACAATGAGACCCAGTGTGGAGCACGATGGCTGGTCTTGGTCAATCTGGGAATCATAAGGGGGAGATAAGGACAAACCAGACACCTAGCTCACCTGTAAGCTAAAGAGGGCAACATGTACTCCCTGCTCGCTATAGCACATACATTAATAGACAATGATCTTTGGAAGCCAATATAGATACCTTGAGACTGGACTCCTGGACTGTAATGCCCATCAATGGCAACTTCCTCAGCCAGCTGAGTTAACAAGTCATCTGTTTGTTGTGCCAGACTTCTGGTATCAGGGGGTTGGTGTACCTAATATACAAGGAGTGCATCAGAGAAAGAGAATGAGAGGAAAGTGGCATATTCAATCATAGGAAAAGTTGGGTAACCATATCATCCTAGGTAGAACCAGCATAAAAAGATGCATCTACTGATCTTGGGAGTTTCAGCTTACGGGTATCTGATGTAGGACTTTCAGAGCTTCATTCTCAGAGTTGCTGAATGCCCACAACTCTAAATGCAATCACCTAAACAAGACAAAGAGGTGCTGAACGTATAGGAGTAGGTGCTACTGAATCCCAACCCCAGCTCTGCTGCTACCTCCAATGTAAACAAAGTGCCATTCGCAACAGTGCCAGCCACCAGCCCCACAGAGGCCTACAACAACAGCTGTGTGCAGCACTGCTGAAAAGGAGCATGAGAAAACAATGTCTCAGCGACAGGGTCATTCATATAGGCCTTGAAGGTAGATATTCAACTCCTTCCTCTGCAATCTCAGGCTAATCACTTTACCTCTCTGTACTTCTGTTTCTAGAATAATTAACAGGATTTTGCCCAGATGCGATGCAGTAACAACTGTAAGATACAACTAGAATGCAAGGCGGGTAAGCCCCAAACCACAGATAAACCAGTTTGAAAAAATATCAGGCCACTTAGGTATACAAATGAGTTGAGAAGAAAAAGCCTAGCATCTATTGTTAAAAACAAACACATGAACTATATTTGACATAAAATAAAGGAACACATAGCATTCAAATTGATTCAGTGCACTGGAAAAAGTTAGCCATTTGCTACTGAAGCAATGATGCAAAATGAGCCACCTGGACACAAAAAAGATAAAGGACAAAAAAAGGCTAATATGCTGGAACACAGGAATTACTGTGCCAGCTCAGAACACACTGCTGGTCAAATGGCTGGGGGAGCTTACTGGTCTGGGAGCCTGGGAAGGAGGATCCCTCCCCTGCAGGACAGCCAACCGGTCCTCCATTTCCTGTGTGGATGGAACAGGTCCCTGGTAGTCCTCCTTCAATGCAGCCAACCTAGCTTCGATCTCAGCGTGAGAAGGGATGGACTCTGCAATTCAGAATAACCCAAGGAAGGGGGTTATTCTGTTACTGAATACAAATACCTTCAAGTTTTTTCTTAAAATTGTATTTTGTTCTGGAATCAGGCTCTGAACACCTATGCAAAAACCTCTCTCAGCCCCTGACCTGAAGGAGGGGTCATACTGCAGCAACTAGGAGACTACCCTAATGCTAACTGCTACCCTTTTCTCCCAAGTCATTGCCTCCTCCACAGTTTATCTTCCAGTCATAAGACCAGTGTTAGTGTAACCTCATTTCACAATCAGCTGATTAGGGATACTAGGGACAGGCAGAGAAACGCGTGTCATTCAGGCTGTACAGTCCATTGCTCCCACACCCTTAATGTAATCCTAGCCATATCAGACTGAAAAAATCTCGTATTTCACAAGGTAACCACTTTGCAGTGTGTCTTTCCCTTTTAGAGGCCACATATTTAAAAAAAAAGTTTATTCTCCCACAAGCAACCCAAGGCTGTCCCAGAATCTGACAGCTGTGGACTGGGATCAGAGTCACTTTTTGTCCTCTGTGGGGCAAGGCTGGCCACAACATAATCCCACAGAGACTGGTACCACTGTGGCTCAGCACATTGATCCATAGGAAAACTTCTGCAAAACGGTTTGGCCAAAAAACCCTCATTTCATTCTGCTGCTACTGTGCGTGACACAGAGTTTTACCGCAAACAACGGAAAATGAGAAAGTGATTTTATGGGTAAGATACTGCCCCAAAACTGAGAAGCAGTTTCAAGAGAAACATCAAGGAACAAAAACAAAGTGAAAAATTAATCTAAAATCATTGCAGAACCTGACCACCTTGGCAGCAAGATGTGGCTGCTCTGATCACATTTAACCCTTAAATTCCCTAGAAAGGCAGACACTGAATGCCCAGCACTTCCCTCTCCCTCCCAGTTCCATGTTTCCCAAGTAGCAGCATTCCCACCCAGGGAATCTCTGGGACTATCTAAAACTCACTGGGTTTCCTTTCCTCCCTGAGCTTCTCCAGTCTCTCTGCAATAGCTCTGTCTTCTTTTGAGAGCCCCTGGTATCTGGAGCCAGCTTGACCTGGGTGTTTTGCAGCTGCCTTCTGTTGTCCTTTCAGCTGGCTTTGCTTAGCCTCAAAAGCGGCTACACGCCTGTGACAAGGATGGAAAAATACACAACACAATTGAAAACAGGGGTTTAAATCCTGAGATATGAAAACAGCCTCTGTGAATCCAACAGGCTATGTGAAGAATGTCAGTATATAAGTGAACAGAAGCCACTCATTCTGGTACCAGACTCTCCCATATTGGCACAATGAGGTACTGCCAAAAGTAAGGAAAACCATAGCTCCTAGGTGCAGCAGACGTGGCACCATTTCTCAGGAGACAAGGGAACATTTCACCACCAGGCTCCTGTTTCCAAGCCAACCACGACCAGTCACAGATGAACACAGGCAGGCTGCTGTTCATGAGTCTATTCAAAAGCAGAAGAGTCCCCTTCCACCCCTCAAAACAAAAGAAACAAACAAACAACAAAGCAAAAGCCCCATCCTTAATCCAATTCTGAACAAGCAAACACCTACATCGCAACCCCCCACTTTTGGTGGTCTTTATAGGAAAAGAGGAGAGGGCATGAAAGGTTACTCTACAGCAGAAACAACTGGGTGATGGGCAAGTACAACTCACTTTTTGTAGTTTTCTGGTGGTGACCATTTTGCTGAACTGTTTTGAGATTCCTGTCTGAAAGACAAAAACATTGATCTCTCTGAATTCAAGGCTCTGGCAATGCTTCAATCACCTATTCTTTCAACTCAAGAGGAATCAATACATAGAGGTACAGTCCCCTTCATAACCTCATCAATATGGAGAGTGATCATCTTATGAAAAGGATTAAGATGATATAGCTGCTTTGGACAGCAGGCGGCTTCATTTCTAGCCCTTTGTTCCTGTCATTTTGCACCTGGATAAAATTTGTTTAATATGGACACCAGGAGTAGCTGAAATATCCTTGCCTCCCAGAGCCTGCACATCCCAGTTCAGCAAGCAGAGAGAGAGCAATTAGGTAAGACTCCCGCTGTAATTAGCTTCCATACAGCACAACTCTCTGAAAGGAGTTGTAGCATGCAACAAACACAGAATTATATAATGCACAAGCTAAACAAAATGTTACAAAAATGATTATGTAACCACCAATATCACAATGGCATCTTCTAGGACACTTGAACATAGCACATCACAACCACGTCTTGTGTAACTGTTTTCTACCTCTCCATGTTCACGTTGAGCTGCTAAACTACATACTTACATAAGGTAGTTAGCATATTTTATTCATTCTTAGAAGGCACAGCTACAAACATCTGTACCCTGCTAAGGCCTGTATAATAATAAACGAAGGCAATGTCTTTATTGGACCACTTTCCAGTTCTAACGTTTCATTGTGAAAGCTGTTTGCATGAAGAATTTCAGTCCATGCAGCCTACAGAACCACAGCCTACGCATGTTATCTACTAGCTATCCAGTCATGGAATAATTCTTTTCTGCTGTAACTCTACAGTACTGATATTAAACAGACAAGGAAAAAAAACAGCAAAAGAAACATGGGAAAAGGCTCAGCTGTTTTCTAAGTGGCTTTGGAGTTGTAAAAGGTAATTAAAAATTTTCAAAGCTGGAAGACTGCGAATACTATATTTGCACCTGATATCAAAAGCTCATACTGTTCTCACAAGTCAGTGCTTTTGAAATAAAGACCTCTGCTAATACGAGGCTATTCCCCTTTACATAACTGCAGAACCAGAAAATTCCCCGCTTGCTGGTGTAAATTCCTTGCTATAGCAGAAAAGTAGGGAAGATAGGTAAGAGATATGCAGGAGAAGGAAGAGAACATGGAGGAATTGGTAGAGAGAGGGGTTCTGATGTATGCGTGTGCTCTTTCATTACTTACTCATGTGTTTAACTGATACTGTTACTGAATTTTTTTTGTTTTCAACTGGCAATCTACAGGTTATGTTTGCATTTTTCTTTTAGAAGAAAACCAATTTTAAGTTACAAAATTTAAGTTTGCAGGCCACACATAGCAGAGACCTCTCAAAAATGATAAGACGTGTCCCTGTTTGCCCACAGAGGTAACACTTTTGATAATCTTGTTAGGCTGTTCAACTACTACGCTTCTGAAAAGGCTGCCCTTTCAAAAGGGTGGGCAAAAACACAGTGGGGCTTAACCTGGTCTCTTCTAGCTAGGACATCTACACGCATTCAGGGTCCATCCACAAAGATTTAAGTCTGGTTCTTTCAGACTACACTGATGCCATAGAGAACAGCCTCACAAACCCTGGTTTGTATCTTTGGACTGCACAGCTCACTTAACAGCAGTTCAGTGATGGTACGGCTTGAAACTCCAGGGTACAGGCAGCATGCCTGCACAAGTACAAGGCACGGCTCCCACACAGATATCTGCAACACAACACCAGAATGCAAAATGAAGAGACAATGCAGGCCACTCTCTTTGGGGGAAGAAATACTCCCATCTTACCCAGTCAGTTTTCCGTGACACTGCTTGCACACCTTCTGCTGAGCGCTTCCACAGCGGGGAACAACCGTGCTGAAGCTAAGGCAGCCTGAGCAGAACGCCCGTCCGCAGCTCTTACATCCGCACTGCGGAGATACAAGAAACGGGCAGGACAGGGCTTCATCACTCAGCCAGCAAGCACACCGCACCGCTCTGGGTGGCCATATGCAGCAACACCTCCCACGCCACGGTGCACTAAAGACAAAGTCGGGAGCGTGCCGATTTTTGAAGAGAATTCTGCCACTAGCTACTGCTGGAGACGCAAAGACTCCCGGGAGTCTGCGAGCACCGGGAGGCACCTCCCGCTGGCATCAAAGACGCCATTTCATCCCACGGTGTAACGTGTGTGGAGCAACTCTGCGACAGTGACTGAACACTGACTGGGCGGATGACACCTGACGACGGTATTTTTTTCCTTCTTCACAGCGATGGGACGTATTTAAGGAATCGTGGCAGTTAAGGCACGGCAGGGACACAGGGGCGGCACCGCCGCTCTCCCGCCAGGCCCCGGCGAGCTGCCTGCGGGACCCGCCGGGCTCGGGCTCGGGCTCGCAGCTGCCGCCGCCCGCGCCGCCGGGGAGCTGCGGCCCCGCCGAACCCCCTCGGCCGGACTTGCCTCCTTCTTGAAGACCGTGAACTTGCACGCACACCCGTAGCACCGGCCGTCCATGGCGCTCGGGCGCGGCGCTGCGGCCCCGCTACGCAGGCTCCATAGCTTTGCTCCCCCCCGCCGCGGTCCTTGCGGAGTCGCGACTATCGCCTGCGACCAGACGCAGACACCGCCCTCCCGCCACTTACGGACCGGGCCCCGCCCCGCCCTTCCGTACCCGCCCCGCTGCGGCGCACGGACCGACGGGAGTTGTAGTCCCTCGAGCCGCCAGCCCCGCCTCAAGCCGCCAGGCGCCTCTCCTCGGAGAAACTACACTGCCCAGGGCACCGCGCCCGCCAACGCGCAGAGCCTGCCGGGAGCCACCTGCCGCTGCACCTGCCCCGAAGACTTCCAGCCCTGTCGCGCGGTGCACTGTGGTACTTGTAGTCTGGTGCCGGCAGCGCCCTGCAGGTGGAGACCCGCAGCAGAGACTCCATTTCCCGGCAGGCAGTGCCGCGGGTGGGGCTCCGTTGCCCCTCCTCCTCTGCCCGGCGCCAGCCGGGTGGGCGCCGCCGCAGGGCCCCTCAGGGAGTCAGTCCGGCCGGGCCCCGCGGCGCCGTGAGGCAGGCTGCCGGGACCGGCGCCTCATCGGGCCCCTGCTGACGCAGAAGTGTCCCGCTGCCCAGGGGGAACGGGGCCCCGGGACGGCTCTGCCTGTGGCCGCCGTCTGTTTTATAATGCTGATTGGGTGGCACTCAAGTTAATTTTTTTTTTCTTAAACCTGCAGTGAGATCCTGGCTCAGGAAAGCATGAAATCAGGTGAACTACAGAATTCCTGTTAACCCTGGCCAATACTTCTCCCAGTGTTTGTTTGCGTGCCTTCAGATTTAAATGTCCTAGAGTGCTTGACAAAAACAATTATTGAGTGTAGTTCTAGGTGCCGTTGGTTCCTGTGAATCATCTCGTTAATTGTGTGGTTTTGCAATTACAGTTTGCTTTCTTTCCAGTTTAATAAATAAGCCCACGCTGTAATGCCTTAAACAATTAAATTGGGAAACAGACTGATACTCAAGGAAATAAGACTCATTAATACCTGAGCAAAGCTAAATTTAAAAGAAAAATGGTTTTTTCCCCTCAAGCTCTAGCTTTTTTTTTTTTTTTTTTAATAACAGTAAAGAACGTTAGAAAGACGAATGTATAGAGCTTTGAAACTAAAGTTTGCATCTGTCCAACAAATGACCACCTGGAAATTCCAGATACTGTAGGCATAAAACAGGGAACTGAGACAAATATAAAACAGAATTGAATCAAATAAAAAACTTCATTTGGCCTTGCCTTTGCTGTTGAGCTGGTCAATGGGAAAAGACGAAGAGGAAGTGTTGGAGTGTTGCAGAGCAGCCTGCAGATTGGCAGGTATAATTTGGAGTGCTGCTCTTCAATACAAAATTCTGGAAGCAACCCAAAGAACTTTGCTATTCAGAGAGCACCACCAACAGGGATGAACGAGGGGGAGCAAGACAGTTAAATCAATTTAACTGGCTTGTTTAGAAACGCCTCAGCTGAATTGCCATGTAGAGCCGACGGTCACACCACGAGAGGAGAAGACCTGGCTGTCCCTTTGCTGGATGGGGACGGGACACCTTCGCGTTAACCGAGCGGTGTCCACCAGGGGGGGCCCGGCTCCCGCAGCTCCTCCAGGTGCTGCACCAGGAGACTCCTCGGCGGCTGAACACCAGCAGCTCTTCTGTATTTTCCTGCCTGCAGATGTTTCCCATGATAAAGGGAATGCAAATTATTAAAAGCCTGTGTGGCGACTTAGCCCCGTAAAGTTTTGAATTTCTGTTTGAAGCATAGGAGAGATTAAATGGTCATCTTGCCAAGCTTGCTTGTTGCACAGTGAGTTGTACATTCTCTGTCCCACATAGTTATAGCTGCCAAAGCCGTGTTCTTTAACTTGCTGTGAAACTGTGCCTCAGTGTGTTAGACTTGGCCTTGATACTATTGGGACTTGATTACTGTAATGCAGCACATCTAGAAGTTGAACTTTTGCTCTGAAAAAGTTCAAATTAATTCAAAATGTGGCTGTCTGCCAACTAAGTCTCCCAGGCTGGAATGTTTCTCTTTGCAGTTGTGTGATAAAAAGGGCAAATCATCAACACGTTGAAATTGAAAACTGAGTTTAGTACTCTCTTGCTGTTACAGTAGGCTTGTTTACTTCTTCCAGATGAGGAACCGATGGTACTATCAGTATGCCAAAAGTTACCCTTATTTGCTGTCAGGCCTTAGGGTTCAAGTCATGCAAGTGAATGTTGTCTCAACCATAGTTATTTACTTATGCAAGGGAAATGTGTTTTAAATTAAACAAAAACAAAACAAACCTATGAGTAGTAAAATTTTTTGTGTGTGTTTCTGTAGTGCTATATTCCAGGCTGCTTTTGTCTTACAGCACTAACTGGCAAATCTCTGTTCTGGTTCTTACAGATTAAGAAAGCATACAACTCAACTCTGGGAGGCCCTGACTTGCCTCCCAGATAGGAACCTGGACAGTCCCAAAGCAGGTAGGATTGGACTACATGGATACAAACACTCCTCTTGCCTCTTCCATGCGCACAGGCTCATGGAAGCAGCTCTGTTTTAGCACAGATTTGTCTTTGCGCACAATTAAGGCAACAGCCATCTGTGTCACGAGGCATGTACATACATAGAAATATACATATACATTTGCTACTGCTAGATACCTCTGTTTTTTAAGGTTAAATGTTTACATGTTGGTTTTCAAAGGTGTATTAAGTGAATGATGAACTTTCATTAGAACCTCTCAAAATCCTTCAGTGCTGGTACTTGAATCCTAAACCTTTGGTCGTGATATCCCTGGAATCTATTGGCTGATGACTCTTAATTCATATATGTCAGAATCTGAATTTTAACAGCAAGCTTCTAAATCATTATTGTATGTGGGCCATGCCCATTGTGGGGAGATTATTGTCTGTTAGATGCAAGTCCTCTCATACTGTGCAATTGGGTGCACCTAAGCTCTTAACAGGGTCTGTGATTTTTATAACTCCTCCATTTAAGATTCACAGCTAATTGTGTGTGAAAACGCACAGTAGTTGTTGTAAGAAGGATGTTTTGTATTTTCCTATTTGGTGGGAAATAACGTATAACTAAAGTGGAGACTGCTGGCAGGAAAGCAGAGAGTTTTAGCAATATTTAGAAGAAAACTGAAGCTTTTGATATCTGCAGAGGGGGTTGGGAAATAATTTGGAGCACATATGGAAGTTCCAGTTAACATGCATATCCATTAAGGATATTTCCTCAATTATTTCCTCAAGCCAGCTTGCATGTTAGCTGTTCTGAGGTAAATCAACTAAAAAAGCAGGGAAGGAAAACTATACCTCCTCTTCCTTTTAATAGTGATGGTCAAGCCAGAAATACAGTTCAATTTTCTCTCATACTGCTGAAATTGTTGCATCCTCCAAAAAAGATACCAATCTAAATAGGAAGCCAAATGAAATGTAGGAAGAATTTACATAGCCAGAAGATAAGAGTTCATAACAGCTACAAGTATTTGTTGCCTGCACTTTCCCACCATGGTGCAGGCTTGCTCTAGACCCTTATGTCCACAACTTACCAAATATTCTTCTGAGGGTAAAAATTAACCAGTGCCTAAAAAGCAAAACGTTACAGATCCTTGAAAAAAAAAAAATCAACATCATTCAAGATATTCTTGGCTGCCTTCCTCGCACTAGGAAAGCAAACTGGCATTTTGTATGTGCTCTTCTTCACAACGGCATAATTGCAGTAACAATGTTTATTATATTTTAGCATCTTCCAGTTTGCAAGTAGCAATTAGCTCTGAATATATAAAGTCAATGCAAAATGTTAGCTGTCCAGAATGGTGATTTTTCTCTTCTTCAGACTTCTAAGAGATAGAAGACATCTCTCTAAAGACAAGGTACTTCATACCGAATATGATGTTCTTCAAAGTTATTGGCTCCATTTCTATTCAATGGGCTTTCCATTATGTTTTCAGGCCTCATTTTTAAAACAGTATTTTGGTAATACCTCATGGACGATTTTAATACATAACTCAGGCCATGGCTTACTCATAGAGAGGGGCAGTAATAGGTGCTCCCCTCCATTCCCTCTACCTCACTGCTTGTTCCTGCAGTTCTTAAAGGTTTATTCAGTTAAATCTGTTCCCTGCTCTGGTTCAGCTCATGGAAGTAGTGCAATTCTTTGAGTTGAGATGCTGCACGAGAATCATAGCTTGCATCTTCAGTGTAAAGTGGTGATTTCCAAGCTAAGCTAATGTGCCTATACCAACTGTATACGCAACCTTGGCTTCAAAGTATAAACAAACATGTCAAGGTTTTTCTGTATGCATACTAGATTATGGTTGCATAATAATATTGTCAGAATACAGGCTAAAGTTCCTCCATAGCCATATTCAGAATTTTTTATGGGCAGTTTCTAATGTTATAAGGTATTGAGAATCAGCTTACATAGTTTGTTTTGCTACTCTATTTAGCCATGCAACACCAGCAATGGGATTACTATAACAAAAAGCTTAGAGCCTCAGAAGCAGTGGCTAGTTGGTCTCTTACTTTCATTCTGCGTTTTCCAACTCCTGTCTGTATAGTACTACCTATAAAATGTGTAACTCATCTTGAATCCAGGCAACTCCCAAACTGTATCACTGTGAAATTCAACCAGCACAAAGTTCCCAGTGGAATTGAAGTCTGCAACCTTCTGTGTCCCACAATAAGGGCCAACTGCAGGTGACGTAGGCTGGCTTCCATCATGTATGAGCAAGTAGTCGTAGATGCATTTGTCATTATCCTCCAGCTCAAAGAATAACATTTTAAGAGATATCTGGAGAAAATACAATGAAAGCACTGTTTCCAGGTTATACCATTTTCTCTTGCTCTTTATATGTAACAAGCACAAATAGTTCCAATTCCTTATGTACAGGCACTGTTTGCATTCTGTATTTGTACCACATCCTGATCCCATATTGTAATACAAATTAATAGCAACTTGTTTGCTTAGTTCATCACCATTTGGACTGAAAGGAGAAGCAAGAGATAAGATTTATCTTGCATGCTTTAAATTCTTTTTGCAAGAAATACAAAAACAGAACACGTGCAATATTTCGGTTTTCTAGTGGAAACTCTTACCTAGGGATTATTCTTAGCAAAGCCTACAAACTACAAGCTAAATTCATAAAAGTTTCAAACGCATGTGTAAAGATTTTCCCTTGATGATCACCTCAAATACCAAGACCCAGCATAAGGTCTTAAACTGAATTTGTATGTTCAGGTTTTCACTCTGAGAATGCCTGCTCAAAAAAATACGCTACAGCTGTTATTCTCCAAGGCAAAAAGAGATTCCATTAGAGAACACTACTGAAACCAGTGAAAGAATTAATCTGTGCCTTACCTTGTGTCCTACTGGAGAACTGATGACCCAGAAGCACGCTCGGTTTTTGGGGTATTTATTGGGGTAGTTTGGGGAGCTGATGACTCCATTTGTGTTAGTGAAAGTGTCTCCGCAATTCACTGAGTAGTAAAGGAGAAAAAACAGAGCAAGGCATATTAACAAGTATTTTGACAGTAGAAAGAAGCTTGCTTGTACTCTTTTGTATTCTTTCTTCAAGCCAAGAAAGAATGTGCTACCATGAAAATCTACTGCTGAAATATTTTATTTCTTTGCTTAGCATTTGTATCAGCAGCTGTGCTGAAGGAACTAAAATCTTCACTGCTAAAAAAACTTTGGAGGACGGGTAACAGCTGAATCTAAAGCTGTATTAGTCTTATAATAAAGTGTTACCATGTTAGCATAGCATTCTAATGGGACTACCTTACTGCACTTCCGGGAAAGAATTAGGTTAAGTGTTTGAGATTGCATTATTGAGCTAGTTCTAATGCCATCTAGAAATTACTCCATCAAGCCTAATGCAAAAAGAGTAAAAAATGATACATTTCTAAGACATCTTCAATTTATGTTTTAAAAAGCTTGCATTTTAAGTTGAAATAATAAACAGTTACTTGGTTCACTGCCTTCTAACTAAAAGCATGTTGCAGCACAACAGAATTTTATCCAGCAGTTCATAATACATTTTTATGCTTGTAATACAGACACCTCTGAAGTGAATACAGTAAGCACTGAGTTTTATGTAAGATAGCAAAAGCCTTTAATTCAGAAAGTGTAAGTTATGCAAGGTTAGTCTCTCCTGTTGCTTAAAATGCCACAAAACCGTGAGTAACATACGGCCCAGATCTTGGCTTTACTTCTCATTGGGTAATTTCTCATGCAATTCTGCAGTCTTTTTGCTCTTTGCTTGCACTGCTCCTATTAGTTAGGGTCATTACATTGTTTTTATTTAAATAAATTGTTTTAAAGATGCACAGAAGCCTAGCAGAGAGGCTCTGAGAAGAATGTGAGTGGTTACTCAGGATTACTAACATGAGACTCAGACAATACCCTGTTTTGTCTCCTGCTAACCTTCAACCCCATCATTGCCTAACCCTTTGTGTTAGTAATACCTATGGAGGTGTAAGGAAGAACATGGAAAAACCTGCTCTGGAGTATATGTTCAAAGTTTCAGTTCTTCCATGCAAACACTATCAATCCTGTTATCCTAGCTCTATAAAGGAGTGGTCGTACCCCTGTTGTAGGAGGCTCTGAATCCTGTGGCTGTAATGGTCCCATCACTTGCAAACTCTACCAGCATTGTTGATCCAGAAGCAACTATGGAAGGCAGTGACCCCTTCCCACAGTATTTGTCCAGCAAGACAGAAGAATTCTTGCTGTTTCCGTTGTAAACTTTTATATAGTCAGAAGAACAGTCTGAGGAGGTTTGGAGATCAAAAGTCTCAAACTGTAGGAAAATCTTGAGAAACAAGAAAGTAGATGTTGGGTTTACTGCTATACACAGGGAAAGATTCAAATCATCTAACTGTTATGAAGTGAGCTAGGAATTTCTGTTCATTTTACTATCCATATATCACTGAAATTTGACTTTCTGTATAACAGGAGCATAGAATTTCACCTAGCATCCCTGCTACTGAGCCCCATAACTGATGTTTGACTATAGCTTATCTTTAAAAAGCCACCTAATCTTAACTGGATAAAAATCAAGGTAAGTAACACATCTGATGGTCTTGTAAGAAGTCTTATGAAAAATGTTGAGACTTTCTTTTCATTCACTGTACAACAGAATAAGTGTCTTGGTCCATGACTCCCAGATGTTAGCCATAATAATAAAATAATGCTATGTGGCCACAGTTTGACACTGTGGTTCAAACGTTTCTGCTATTAAAAGTTACCTTATTCCGACGGATGCGGATCAACCAGAGGCAGTTGCTATTGTTTGGGTATGGGGACGGGTAATTGACAGAGAAGAACGAGCCTTTGGGTTTTGGCAACACAAAGCTACAGCAATCTGAAGGGAAGAACGAGACAGTGCTGAAGAGAATGAAAACTGAATAAAAGTCTTCCAGAAATGCCAGACAACTCTCTCCAACCATTATCATCAGTCAAGTTCATAAAAAAAAAAATTATAATGCTTACAATTGTGTTGATGTTCCTACTGTAAAATCTATTCAAAACCTGTGAGCAAACTAAAACTACTTAAAAGGGTAATTATCTGCTTAAGCTACTAGTTTTTTTTTTAAAACAGTAGGACTTCATTCACATAGTTTGCTGAAAAAAAGACCTGAATCTTTCATGAACTTGCTTAACCTCAACCAATAGCAGTTTCAATTATATCAGTACATAAATTCCCATCAGCAAATGTATGTATATTCTTAAGCGTATGCAAAATCAAGCTTAAAAGCAGATTCTGTCAAAGCAGAGAGAGGGATAGGCAATGGGGGAAGACAGTAACACAATACTGAAGTCAGGCTAGAGAATTAGTGATTAGCATACAAAGTCTGACTTCATCTGTTTATTGTCTTTCCATATGTAGTCTTCATTATCGCACAATTTAATTAACTCTCCAAACTACAAAAAATGAATATGACATCTGAACATAGGAACTTATGACATCTTTCTCTTGCTCCCTACTGTCTGAGACAACTGGGCTTTTTGTCCTTTTCTATTTCTGATGGGTTTTATGTCATTTCTGTGTGGTTTTTTTTGTTGTTGTTGCTTTTTGTTGTTTTGTTTTTTTAAATCTAGCCCTTCTTCCCAAATGTACAGATCTAATTATGTAATTACATAATAATGGTATCAAAGTGTGATTCACTCCCAGCCCCACTATCACGAATAAATACTGTTAGATACTTGTTATAGTTATCTTTGAGACCATGACAGAATTAAATTGAAAATTTGTCTTATCTGCAGTTAAACTGAGAAATCATTGCTGAGAGAGTTTCTTCTATACCTAAATACCCAACTGAAGGAATGCTGATTCCTTCTAATTATTGATGATTATTTAACTAAGTTCTAACACAATTCCAAGCAGAATTTGGTACACTAATATTCAGATCACAGTAATGTTTCCTACTGTTCTGTTGGAAATAAATTGAACAACATCTCAGAAAAGTCAAATACCATATAAATCAATTAGCCTATGTACTGGGAGTCAGCACAAAAACTGTGCATTGCAGGAGCATGTCTAGTGTTTTACTTACATTGTTTTGTGCATCTCAACTGAAGAGTTCCTGCTCTAGAGGAATGTAAAGTATTTCTAGACCTTAAGATACCACAGTGATAAAGTAAGAAATGGATGGGGGCAAGGAAGTAGATGACTATACAAAAAGCCAAGGGAATTCCCCTCAAAGATGTTCCAATAATCCTAAATGTTACCCATAATTACAGCCCTGCAGTCATTTTTTAATGGAAAGAAATCACAAACCCTCTAGCACTACTGATGAACATGACTAAACTTTAATCATGGCTGTGGATCACTCATATGCTTTGCAACCTTCAGAGCTTTCCTGAAATAAGAAGTTAACAGAGGTCACCACCATGATTTCTGATGGATTTTGCTTATGTCAAAGTGCAGAGACTAGGACAGCATAACTCAATGATAGTGATTTATTGAAAGCAAATTGCCCTTTCCAAGAAGACAGCAGCTTGGCACCAGGACAGTTCTGTTCCACATACATACCAGCCCTCTTGTAGGGCTGAACTATGGGCTGAGTTCCTTTGGAGGATGTCTGATGTTGCCTACAGGCATCAGCCAAATAAGGATTCACATTGCTATCTTACTGCACTTACTGCACTTGTAGAGCTTGTTGATTTTAGCTACATCCAAGTTACTCAGCCCATCTCTTTGCCCAATGGGTACCGAAGGGTTAGGAACTGGTACAATAGTTGGTTTCCCAGGAGTGCTGGAGAAATCATACCTGCAGAAATAAGAAAATCATATTTCTAAATCACTTCTATTAAACAGTGAGTAACTACATGATCACATTCCTGTACCACACAGAATTTCAATGGGAGAGGGCAAGAGCCTTCTCAGAAATCAGTTAGCCTTCCCTGAAGTGAAACAACGTGGCAGCCATTTATGAACAGCAACTGAAGACAAGGAACAAAAAAACTGCATCGTCCTGAGGAGAGCTTTGTCCTATGTGCTGACAAAACGAACTGCATCCTACCTTCATGATTCAAGAGGCAGAGGATCAACAATAGTTCTGTCACAGTTGCTAATTACTTGCTATCTGTGACTTCCTGCCTCCTGCTAGACAAGTTTTATTTCACTGTTTTGTTCAGAAGTTGTTTCTTGCTAGTGGAAATAAGTAAGGTGCATGATACAAGCTTGTACGTTATAGACTAAAATGCAACCTTGTTGTTCCTGGGTAAATAGTTTTCACGAGGCAGCATGCATCTTAATGATGTAAAAAAATCTTTCCTCTCTCTGCACCCAGATATTGTTGTCTAAATGATTTCATTTAGTAGCAACTAGTAACAGCCCGTCATAGACTTCAGAACTGTTATAGCTCGGTGACTCAGACTTTGGAACATAGCCATGTCAAAGGCCTCTGGCAAGAGTTGTGAGTACAGTGACAGAAAACATTGTCCTGTTTTTTCATCTATCCATATCAACTCTGTTTTCCAGGAATACTGCTGATGAAAGTATACTCTTAGTTATGATATCCATTAACTCAGTTTTAAGTGAACAGCAAAAACCATTCCCTGCACACAGCAATTCCTTCTCCCTAGATCTGAGCAGATCTTTTGAAAGGACACATCAGAAAGCTTACGCGCCGTAGTGCATCACGGAAGAGTAGTCATAGGGAAGGTCCAGATTTTTGGAATTCACTTTTCCAAAGTTCCCTTGTTCCCCTGTAAGGTAAGACAGCAACATTTCATTCAGAACAATATTACTGCTGTCAGACACTGCCTGCTGTCATAATCCTAAAACTTAGAATAAAAGTCATGAAGTCCTTACACACTTGTTCTCATGGGATGTTGGATCTTGCAAAACAACCAGAACCTTCTGAAGCCCACGGGAGCCAGTTTCCACTGAATCTAGTAGGTTTCAGAATATAAACTGAAGCAAAGAAGAAGTCAAAGTTTCAATAGAATCCATGAATCTATTCAATAGAATTCCATTGTTCAAGGAAATGTATTCATCTCTCCACCTTCATTTCCAAATACGTTTCATTACATTGTCCTGAACATTAGAAGCATCCAACCTATGTCCCCAAAGCTGTGTCCACACCTTGAGAGGGAAACTTGGCTGACTACCTAGATCAAAAACTCAGAGGTATGTGTGGCTGACCACCAACCTGTCTTGCTGAGCCCTTCCACCTTGCATCAGGAATGAACTTCTGATACAGAAGGTGTGTAAGACCTCAAAAGAAAGGGACCAGGCTTGCCTTTGTCTCTGGTCAAACCCATCAGCAGTGACCGCAGCCAAGTGATATGAGTTACATGAAGGGCACTCAGTAAGATCAGTTAGAAACATTCTGTCCAAGTACAGCTGCCCATAAAGCTTCCCTCATCACAGCTGCTGAGCACCTCATCACTTCTGTTTAGCCTTAAAAAGCCCCTGTAAGAAAGTTATATTGATACAGGACTGGGGCCCAGAAACAGACTAGAATTCATGTCCCATAGCATTAGTTCTCTAAGTTAGGCACTGAAGCTTGTCATCAAGGTTCCCAGGACAGTCATGGGAGAGAGAAAGAGGCACAGTCAGAGGGAGTTTCATCACATTTTAATATGAA
>VXAL01002744.1:4957-60681 GCA_013399475.1 Chauna torquata | reverse complement strand
TTATATATATATATATTATATAATGTTCTCTTCATTAGAGCTTGTGGAATTAAAGAAATCATAAGTGACCTCTGAAAAAATGAGATGAATCATACAAAAGAGATGACTATTTCTATCATGCATATTGAATGCATGCTAGCTATTAATTTCCAGGTTAACTGTTAATTTGACATAAGACATTGCAACATGCTTATCAGTTCTGACTCTGAAGTACTTGCCAAATATTTCTCACAGACAAGAGCTATTGGTTATTATGCTAAAAACGTACAACGTCTCAGGTACAGCAGAGAGGAAAGTGACTGATGTCAAATGGCAAAGAAATCAAAGTCAAAAGTATTCTGATTTGCTGAGGCTACATGTGGAAAAGAACATTGAATATAACAATTACTCAGTAATTCTTCTTAATTTCTTTATTGTGACAGCATAAATAATCAAACTGAATACGACTTTAAAACACATCTGAATTCCATAAATTATTTTCAACTGATGCTGGAAAACATTTCCAAAGAGAAAAGCATACCAAGTAAGGAGAATAAAGTATAGAGAAGCAACACCCCACCAAAAATTGCAGTTATTTACAGAATAATTAGTCAAACTCACCTATGTCATTGTTTCTTGTAGCTATCTGCAAAAAAAAAGCATATCTTTTTTTACACATGCATATCTCCGTAGCAGAAAACTTCTATCATGTAGAATCACAGCAGTGAAAGTTTATAACTAATTTTAAGACAGTCAGAGCAACTCAGCAGCAGCAAAGTAAAATCTTAGCATCTCAGAGCACGGACACACCTGGACAGGTTTACTTAGTACAAAGCTATAGAGAAATGCTAATTGGCTTGGCAGAAGAAAGTACTTCATCTCCTGGTTTCTGAGATGATCTTCTCTGCTCTGCAGCTCAGTTCTCACAGCTGTGGTTAGCTTACTTGGGGCAAGTTTTATGGGAAAGCTGCTGTTAACAAGTGTAACAAAATTAGACAAGTGGTAGTTTCACAAAATAAACAAGCTGCGGGACCTCAAGAGAATTGCCAGGCTCTAGTTTCTTATTTATCTTCAGAGAAAACAGAGGAAGTGGAGCAATAGGAAAGAAAATCCAGCAACCTTGAAGTGACTCATCTTTAAGAAGAGCCCATGAGTTGCTGCAAATTCCCTCACTGCTGACCGAGGGACAGGATATCTGGTAGCAGTCTGTTTACAGCAAAACTGAATGTCAAGGAACTCTTTGATCCATCCATACTGACTACCTGTCCTAGAAACTCCTTTGCTTACTGCCAGGAGACACCCTGCTCTGTAGAGAGCAACTGTCAGCCTACCACCTCCACGCACAGCTCTCAGCCAGGCATTGCTGGCCAGGAGCACTGGAAATGTGTTGGAGCTAGAGAAGAATTGATTGCTAGTTGGTTTCCACACACACACACACACCCCCATCATGCAATATAGTCATCACTGGCAGTGATTGTGTATTTTGTAAACCACTGGCTCCCTGAGTTTTGGTTTCCCACCTCGTTCTTTCGATGTCCATGAATAGAAACAAACCTAGAAAGATGGACAACACTGAATCCTAGAAAACTCTACACTGTAAGAGCAAGCCACACGCTGGGGACATTTGTATTGAAACCATATGACCACCACAGGCAGACAGATGTTGCTTTCTCCTCCAAGCTTCAGACTCTGTGCAAACATCTGGTGCTGTAGAAAACCTAAGGATTTGCTGCGTCAGATCTTTAGAAAGCAAAGAAAAACGTGAATTTTAACTTTGCAGGCAAATCCAAGGAACCTACATGGTTCACAGCAGGAGTTGGTAGAGGGCATCTTTCCGGATAGACAAATGGGCTGGTCCTTTGTTTTAAGTACTTTGCTGGAAAGATTTTAGTTGATGCTAGATAAAGCTTTGCTACAAATATTTTCATTTCACCATACTGATAGTTTGCTCCTAAACTTTCTAAAGTATTCTATATTTCTGTGACTTCCAGAATTCACCTAGTTATAATTTCCATGTAGAATTAACTGCAGTAGCAAGGTGCAAACGTAAAGGACCCTTTTTGCCCTTGGCTGATGAAACTCAGAAGTCCTTGTTAGTTTGTTACACTGGTAACCAGAGGTCTTCCGGTACAGTTCTGAGCAACCTCAGTGTCTACTCAAGAATGAGGTGCAAAAAGAGAGGTGGGGGAATCACAGGAGCACATTTCTACTGCTACACATCACAAAATGACTGGGGAGAGAACAAAAGTTGTTAGACAATAGAAGCAAGAGAAAAAGACCAGATTACTGTGCAGAGCCTGGAGCTGGGTCACTCCAGGTGCGAGTCCAGGAGGGCCAGAAAGGCCCTTTGAAGTTCTGCTGTGCAGTTTTACATATCCATTCCAGGCAAGGCTGTAATACCTTATTGACTCCAGTTGCAGACCACAGACCAGAGTAACCCCTGAGTTAGGAGACTTACTGTTGCTTAATTCATTTTTCTGACTGCCAGAAAGAATTGGGCATTTTTCAAGGCTACTTAATAGCTGAAAGTCTTATATCACCTCCTAACTTAACACATTATCACCAGTTGTCTTGTAGATGCAAGTTTCCTTTTTGATGCTGCTTGTCTACATTGTCTAACTTTGTGCCTGTTTTGATACTCTGCTAGAATCTTCAGGTCTTGGTCTCATTATCTGTCCAAACAATTTGATTACACACCTGTAATTTGTGTTCCTTCTCCTGTATGATCTCCTATCTTCTTACACTGTCTTGACATTTGTTGTTCCTGGCCACATTGCCCTTGATCTGCCAGATATTTTATCACTGCTCTTTATTAATGATTTTATTATGTTTATCACATTCCTATTGATGCTTGTTTAGTTTCACCTTCATCCCACTGCAGACAATAAGCAATGAACCAGTTAGGACTGACTGGCCTATAGTTTCCATATTTCCGATAAAATCTGATCTGAAACCACAGACAACTGCAAACGTCATCCTAATGCTTTGTTTTATTCAGAAGTCGTTCAGGCATATAACAGAAGCCCTGATCTAATACTGCTCTCTAGTGGTTTGCTATTTGTGTAAGTGCGACGTTTTTTAGGAAAAGGTCAGGAACTCCCCCATCACCACACACAGCCTTTTCACTCCTTTTTTTCCTCCCATTTACACAGCTTTATTTGTAAAGCATATTATAGCTTTAAGCAGTAGCTACTTCCTGCAGAAAACGTTTGCAAGCATGAAGTGCCTGTCCTATAATCTATGCTGACAAGCAATGCATCAGTTTTGACCCTATCTCAGAACTTTGTTTTAGCATCTGGAGTTTTTTTCTTCACTACTCAGCCTCTCCAGATACTTACAGATTACACAAACATAACAGAGCTGTGAGGTGCTCTGAAAGCCTATTAAGGAAAATGAACCATTTACCTGCACCACTTTCCCTAAGTGTTTATTTATTTTAAATCCTAGGATTGATTTTACTGATGAGTCCTGAAAGCTTTTGGAAAGTTTATACCGTAGAGCCCAAATACTCTTCTGACTCCACCTGAGCTCCTATTCCCTCATATGTCTTGAATGCAAACTAAAACAAGTCGGCAAAAAGAGAGCAGCAGCAGAAGGGCTGCTCCATGAGGAGGGTTCACCACAATCCGTGACCCCAGCACAGGCAGCACCCTCACCAACTGCAGCACAGTCTCGCAATACCTGAGCACAGCAGGGGTGGGCAGACAAGACAAGGTATTGAATCACCTCCAGAGTCCATCCACAAGCTGAAGGCAGAGATAAGGCTAAAGACAGAAATACATAGGTGCAAGTTCCAGCAAGGAAACCAAGACCATACTAGAGATAAGCACTCCTACAACACAGCCCAAACAGAGACTGAGGGCCCAGGCCAGACCTTAAATAGAGCCCTGGGCCAATGGCAGAGGCCATGGGTGGAGGCCCCAGGTGAGGCTGGTCAGGGGCCATCAAGGCCTATTGGCGCCGTCCAGCTCTGACAGTTACAGCTTGTTGCAGCAGCCTTACTGCCTGCCTCCCTAGTGTGGACTGTCTAGGGAACACAAGTGCAGGCTGGATAACTACATCCTCGGGATCACCCACTACATCACCACTAGCTTCTTCAGAGACCTCTAGGACATTATGTTTCAGACTGTGAAAGCCATGTTGACTCAGCCCCAACATACGATATTTATCCCTGAGTCTACTGCTTCTATTGGGTCTACTGTTTCTGTTTTCCTCCCATATTTCTTCCAGCCATGGTGTGTGAGTCAGCACAGGCAGGCAGCAGGAACAACCACAGACCCACGGCTGAAATGCAAAGAGTAAATTTCTTTTTGTTACCTCACCAACTGGGGAACCCCCGAAGCAACAGCTGGGCAGAGGCACACATGCAGGGACGCAGGCACCGTTAAGCTCGGTCAATGCTAGAGGATCACCAACCTGGTGTTTACGCCTGTTTATCAAGGGTTCATGCAGGCGTAGTTTACCACCATGCTTTGATCTTCGCTGTGCTTTGATCTCTGTACCAAGGCAGGGAGCTCAAGCATGTCTGATAGGGTGCCTCCAAATCTACCAAATACCTATGTTATCTATACACAGATGTGCTACTTGTCAAACACGCAGAGGATCAACAGCAATAGGTATGATATATGTGTTTTCCTACATAACTACTCTCCAGGCTTTACATATTCCCAGCTGCAAGGTCACTTGAGCGTATTTACAATCCTCCTTGCCAATTTTCCACTTTTAGCTCATTCCTCCCAGCATGCTACCCCCTTCACTCAAGGGACCACTGCCGCTGGGGCTGGCAATGTGGGACAGGGTAAGTTACAGAGGCACATAATAAAACATACAGGAAAAGGAATAAACATATAAACATATAATGCTCTGAATTAGGTGTCCCACCCATCCTGTCAGGGAATTAAGCCACTCAGCTAGCCAGGCACCACCAGGATGTTGTTTCATTTGATGCATTAAGTCCCGAAGATGTTGAATGTTTCTCTCCACGCTAGCTGATTCATCCATTATGTTGAAGCAGCACATGCCTTCAAACTTGGAACAGTGTTTATGATGTTGAAGAAAGAGGTAGTCCATCACCAATTGACATTGTAAGGTTCCTTGGTATACAGCATGTACTTCCAAATTTAAGGCAGCAATTGCCTTTGATGTCCAATTTAAACCTTGCGCGAGGGCACGTGCCAGGTGCTCTATATTTGCTGCTTGGAAAGAATAGCAATGAGGAGTTAGTTACAGTAAACACCAACCAAACCCAAGTATTTACGTATTGATCTTGCAGGAGTGTATCCAAGGTATATGCTTGTAGTACAAGACTACAAAGCATGACGAGCCAACCTGTGATAAGGAAGGAAAATAGGAGTGTTGTCTCCTTCCAGTAATACATACACTGTTGCTCCAGCTCCTTCAGCTAATATTACTCTTGGCTTGTTAACTTGAGGTGGGGTAATTGCCCACGCAGGTTGAAGAGCAATGGTTTGTGCTTTTTCAGGTTGAACTTCAATATTGGGTTCACAACACCAATAACATCGTTCCAATGCTATCTCCCATAGATAAGGGACAAGTATTCGTTGAAGATACCTGAAATACAAGAACTCGAGAATCTGATATTAACAGAGGATATAGAACAAGGGGAGAAGCTGGAGTACAGAACCAAACTGCATTCTCAGAGGTTATTATATGAATTTTCACATCTGGATTAATAGGTCGTAGTCCCACCACAAAATCTGTCAGTGTAAACAATTCTATTTCCCCTGTGGTTAATATTTTGAGGGAGACACCATCTGGAAGAATTTAAATCCTCACGACGTTTTGTACTGGAGGTGTTGCGATATGATCATAGGGTGTTTGATTATGAATATTCTGGTTGTTTAACAAAAAAAACCCTGCTTTAGTAAGATTTAAACTCTAATGTTGTAATGTTTTAGTACTGGATGGCTTTTTTAATTGTTCCTTCAACATCCCATTCATTCTTTCAATCAAACCATCATCCTGGGGATGGTAGGCAATGTGGAATAGCCAACCTATTCCTGGCCCCAGAGCCCAATCTTGGACATTATGTCCACTGAAGTGTGTTCCTTGGTCACTTGGTCATATCATCTCCTTCCCTATTATTTTGTTAGTCAAGCAAATCATCTTTTTGATGGGCTGAGATATGCCTTACCTTTAAAGGATATTGTTGTGCATGTTGCCAAACTTGTTGCCGTATATTTGCCTCCCATACAGGGTATTTTTGTACATAACAGTCTTCTTGGGCCCAGCAGGGTAACCGCATTGTAAGGCTTTTGCATACAACCCAGATGTCAGTGTATACGTAATGTGCCTTCCCTTCCAGGATGGCAAGGGATCCTGCAATCAATTCAGCCCACTGACTAGATGCCTGTACACCTGTTTGTATAGCGTAATTCCTGGAACCAGAGCATAGCAACTTCTCTTTGTCTTTGTCCAGTTACCGTGTATGTTGCGCTCCCATTGGTAAGCCAGGCATCTTTTTTGTGCTCTGCTATGAACTCGTCATAAGGGGGAGCTTCCTCCACAGGAGATGTAGGGAGGTCTGCAGTGCGGGGGTGTGAGGGGAGAGTTTCCCCTAGTATGGGCATACGATTACAGGATACAGTTCCTAGAAGAGCGGTGTGTGGAGTGGTTACATGCAGTTTTCCTGGTACAAACCATTGCTGTAAATAATGGTTCCATTTCCAATGTGTGGCTGCCTGGGCTACCCCTGCGCAGGCCCTAATGGCATTATTGGTAACCCACCCATGAATAGGTATGGGTGTGTGCACAGTCATGCTGTCTTGGTCTGTGACTCTTTCAGTTTCTTGCAATGCCCAAGCTACAAACTAAAATTTGTTTTTTGGTCAGGCTATAATGCATAGCAGTGCATTGTAATGCCTTGGACCAAAATCCTACAGGTTCTTTCTGACTTTTCAGCCCAGTCATTTGCCACAATCCCCAAGAGATTTTATCATCTAAAATTGTTATTTCCAATACAAAAGGATATCCTTGCCTTCGGGTGTATAATTGCGCATGCTTGATCAGAGCATCCTTGCAGGTATCAAAGGCTTCTTGTTGTTGCTTGGTCCATTGCCAAACAACTTTCTTCCTAGCCAGTTTCTGCAGAGGGTGCATTAAAAGTGCCAGATGTGGAATAAAAGTTCTCCAGTACCCTAAAAGACCCAGGGAAGTCTGCACTTTTTTTACTGTTGTTGGTACAGGAAATTGCAGGACTGTTTGCAGTACCTTCTTTGGTATTTCTCTAATCTGTCCATGCCAAACTGTTCCCCCACAGTAGTACTAGGGCCCTGTATTTCCTTTGGATTAATTGCCCAGCCTCGGTCCTGTAAGTGTACTTTCAGCGATTCGGCAGCTAGTTCGATTTCTTGTTGTGACTCTGCCATAATCAGTAGATTATCAATATAATGGTAAACAGTAACAGTACCTGAGCATAGCACTACATCAGCTGCTATCATTTGGTGGCAAATGGAGGGACTGTGTTTATATCCTTGAGGCAATACTTGAAAAGTATATTGCTTTTGTTGCCAGGTAAAGCCAAACTGGTCTTGGCTTTTTGAAGCAACAGCAATTGAAAAAAAAGCATCAGCAAGATCTATCACCACCTTCCAGGGCTGTAAATTTTGTGCTTTTTTTCTATGAGACTAATCATGTCTTGTACCGTAACTGCAAGGTGGGAGGGTGACTTTATTCAATTCTCTCTAACCTACAGTCATTCTCCATATGCCATCTGATTTTCGAACAGGCCAAATAGGATTATTAAAAGCAGTCTCATTTGTTTCTTTAACACTAGTTGAAGTACCTGGATGGTTTGAGTAATTTCCTCCCCCTGCCCCGGGATGAGATACTGTTTTACAGTCACCACCTCAGCGGGCGCAGGCAGTGCAACAGCATCTCACTTCGGGAATCCCTGCGAAACAGTTATAGATGAAATGGCAAATCCTGCTTCCGAAGTCCCAAAGCAGAAATGACCATTTCGTGTTTCAACTGTCCGTCCTGCCAACACATCAATACCCAAAATATATTCTTTAACTGGGGCAATTAACACTGTTGTGGTAAATGGGGTGGTACTTCCTATCATTAAGGTAACTTTAGCTCGGAGGGCGGGGACAGGATTTCCCCCAAGCCATGGATCTCTGATGTGGCTTCTTTATCATTAATATTACTGTGTAGTACAGTAACTTCGGCTCCAGTATCCACCAGAGCTAACACACGTAAAATCCCTCCAGACTGCCACTTTATAGTTAAAGGAACATGGAAGCGTTGGGCACCCTCAAAGTAAGAGGCCACAGAGGTGGCAATTTTATGGGACCTGCCAGACCTTCATTTCTGCTGTTTTGGCATTTGCCACGTAGTGCCTTGCCTTGAGGTGACACGCAGGGTGGATAGGGGATGATTTTTTTTGCATAAATGCTAACTTTTGCCATCAGTGAAACATTTCTGGTGTTGTGATCCCATCTATTTCTGATCATGGGACACCGGCTTGCACAAGATCATTCCACATTTCTTTCCTTGTCACCCATGAGGTAACTCCTTTTGGTTTTGCTGGCTTTTCTTTATTCACCACCTGCACAGGTAGTCCTGAAATTACAGCCCCAGTTTCCCTCAAGGTATTTGCCAGGGTGCCTATACTACCAGTAGCACTCATTACTGTTGCTATAATCAAAGGTTTCAGCGAAGCAGGCACCCCTCCTGAAAGCTGCATTTTGATACTTCTCATTACTGCTACCTTGCCTGGATTGGATCCTGTAATTAACGCATGAGCCATCCCCATCTGCCACACTAAACTAATATCTTCTTCCATTGCACAACAATTTCCGAGGGACCACACTAATTCTGCAGGATCTGCATATGCTGTTAAAACTGCAGCACACAACCATTGGTATAGCGTAGGTGCAATAATATCCTGCCCATCGGCATCCCTGATATTTTGTAATTGAGCATGTCGCAGTTGTATCTGATCATCACTGTCTATAGGGCTTAATAGATCTTTTTCACCCATTAGTAAGTGGATAGACGCAGCACCACTGTCCCAAACTCACAGAACCCATGCCAGTACGCCGTCCCCACTCTTTTGCTGGTAGATCTTTAAAAATTCCCTTAACTCTTTCGGGGTATAAGTGCAAGTGGTCTGTACCCCTCCATCCTCCAGTTGTTCTACAGGGCATTGCAGCCCATGGCACTGCTCTGCTTGAGTAGTAATTACTTATTGCATGATCACCTTTGCATCTTATAACATCCCGACTTCCCTTTCCAACTCTCTCATTTTACTCTGTAATGCTGTAACTTCATGGTCAAGCGCTCCTTGCCAATCTTCCATTCTCATCCCATCCTTCTTGCCAATCTTCCACTTTTAGCCCATTCCTCCCAACACATGGGTATGCAAGAAATGCAGTCACTCATCCTGGATCCTTTTAAAAGTTTGATTGCACTTTCCCATAGCTCAGGCATGGTGGGATTTAAGCAGTAGTTACCCACCTCACTCGGCAGCTGACCAGTTTCATAAAAGAGCTGCCTTAGAACCCCTGTGTGAGCATCATCTGCTCCTGGCAGGTTGATACTGTTCATTGCACTGATTTGTGCTAAAACCCTTTCTTCCCAGTAAAGATATTTTTTCTGAGGCATTCTTCCTGAATCTGAGATTTCTCAGATCCAACTCCTGTAAGGAATGATCTGGTCAAGAACTTTCCTGTCCTGCTCTATAGTCAGTGTCAACCTCAGGAATGCACAGCTTTTCTACAATACATCTTCCCTGAGAGCCCATTTTATATCTTGCTTACCTATTAATCCTGTCAACTTGTGGTCTACCTAGACTTCAGTAAGGCTTTTGACACTGTTTCCCACAGCATTCTCCTGGAGAAACTGGCTGCTCATGGCTTGGACAGGCATATGCTTCATTGGGTTAAAAACTGGCTGGGTGGCTGGGCCCAAAGAATCATGATGAATGGAGTTAAATCCAGTTGGAGGCCAGTCACTGGTGGTGTCCCCCAGGGCTCAGTACTGGGACCAATTCTCTTCAATATCTTTATCAGTCATCTGGACGAGGGGATCGAGTGCACCCTCAGCAAGTTTGCAGATGACACCAAGTTGAGTGGGAGTGTTGGTCTGCTCGAGGGTAGGAAGGCTCTGCAGAAGGATCTGGATAGGCTGGGCCAATGGGCTGAGGCCAACGGTATGAGGTTCAGCAAGGCTGAGTGCTGGGTCCTGCACTTGGGGCACAACAACCCCATGCAACACTACAGGCTGGGGGAGGATTGGCTGGAAAGCTGCCTGGCGGAAAGGGACCTGGGGGTATTGGTTAATAGCCGGCTGAATATGAGCCAGCAGTGTGCTCAGGTGGCCAAGAAGGCCAACAGCACCCTGGCTTGTATCAGCAGTAGTGTGGCCAGCAGGACTAGGGAGGTGATTGTCCCCCTGTACTCGGCTCTAGTGAGGCTGCACCTCGAGTACTGTGTTCAGTTTTGGGCCCCTCACTACAAGAAGGACATTGAGGTGCTGGAGCGTGTCCAAAGAAGGGCAACAAAGCTGGTGAGGGGTCTGGAGAACAAGTCTGATGAGGAGCGGCTGAGGGAGCTGGGGTTGTTTAGCCTGGAGAAAAGGAGGCTGAGGGGAGACCTTACCATGCTCTACAACTGCCTTAGAGGAGGCTGTAGTGAGGTGGGGGTTGGTCTCTTCTCCCAAGCAACAAGCGATAAGACGAGGAAATGGCCTCAGGTTGCACCAGGGGAGGTTAAGGTTGGATATTAGCAAAAATTTCTTCACTGAAAGGGTTGTGAAGTATTGGAACAGGCTGCCCAGGGAAGTGGTTGAGTCACCATCCCTGGAGGTGTTCAGAAAACGTTTAGATGTAGAGCTTAGTGACACAGTTTAATAACGGACTTGGCAGAGCTAGGTTAAAGGTTGGACTGGATAATCTTGGAGATCTTTTCCAGCCTAAATGATTCTATGATTCTATGAACTTTGATAAACTGCCATTTTAAAAAAAATATTGTAGTTATTACATTTTTACATGCATTATATGTTTCCACCTGTCAGAACTTATGCTGCTCTTTATTTTCACCATTCAGATAGGACTTCCACTCTTTCTATTTATACTGCTCCCCATGTCTAAGCACGATTGTTGCCTTGTACAGTGTCTAGTATACATATATTTTGTTTCTATCTCAGGTATGTCATTTTCTTGCCATTTCCAAGTTTTTATCTTTTTAGTTGTTTTTTTTTTATCTAACTTCTTTGCCTTTATTGAGTTACCCATTTTAAAATGTCATGTTACTACTATGCATTTTTCAGCTCTTTCTATGCAATGAGAACACTGAATTTGTAGAAACATGCAGACATATATACATGTACGTATGCATCTCCACCGTGGCTTTCAGGGAAAGAAGAAACCTGAATCCTTTCTAAGAAACAAAACTGGTTCCATACATGACAGACTACTTTCAGGTGAAATTTCTTAATAGGCAAACATCAGGCAATTGGGCAAGAATAAGCATTTCTTTCATAAATCTGGCAGGATGAAGCTTCAGAAACAGAATAGGTTCAATTTGTCTGTGTGTTTATAGGGACACTACATGTCCTGGAACTATATACTGCTATGCTAAAAATGACAGAAAACTGTACAAGCATGTAATAATGTTCTGTATTTTCTTAGTGTCTCATTCAAAGAATTTTGAAAATATATTGAAATACTATACTGAAAAATAGGATGTTTAGCCACATTTCATGAATAAAGAAATCCAGATGCTGACTCATGAAATAAGCTCCAGGATCACTCAGCAGCAAAACATAAACTAGAAGCCAGGAGTCCTGTGTCCCCCCTCCCTGTGACAGTTGCTACACTTTCCTGACAAGTAGTATTTGGTAAAACAACAGAGCCTCTGGCCTTCAGGTGTTCTCTTCCAAGGGCTTATGAGGCAGTTGGGTGCTATTACCTTTCTTCTAGACAAGGAACCAAGCACATAATTAAGTCAGGTTTTCAAAGCTGATTGCTAAAGAGAAGCACCTTCATCCTTAGGATTTGAAACAGGTGTGCTAGTTCTCTGAATTGCTTATTAGCTGTGGCTTTCACAGAGTTTAGGGATCTAGCTTTGAAAACTATGTCCTGAAGGAGTTGTCTAGCTTTTGCACAAGTGAAGCTTTGTTGGCGTTTCGGTGGCTAATCTCTTCAAATTACTGAAGAAGTCCTTTGCCTTGAATCCTGAGGACTGCAGGTAGTGGTTGGTGTGGCACTGGATAGCGTGTAGTTACTGGTGGGGACTGGGCCTTTTGTGAGGCTTTTCCTGTGAGATGGGAGAGGGTGATGTTAACATCATAAATATTCTATGCTGAAGTAATGACTATTTAGTTATTTTCAATGTCAAAACAGAGTATATGCAGTGATATTTGTCAGTACAAAACAAGCACAGTGGATGCTTGATGGTATAAATGTGTATGATTAAAAGACTAGAAGGCACCTTTGAGACTGCTGAGTCCTGTTACTGCTGGCCTGTGCATCAGCATCCAATCTTCAGATGTGCTGGAAGAACAGGGCAGTGTGGAGGCAGCATGTAATTCACTCACTCTGTGGGGAAAATGGTTGTGCTATTTGCAAAAACCGTGCAGAGAAATTTAGGAGAATGTGGCTATAGTAGCTCCCTCATCTGTTTTGGGATGTGTCTGTTTTCAACAGATTGAGACCTGACAGCGCACATGTTGAAAATGTGCTAGGAGAACTTTCATGAAAATAAATATTTGAGGCCCTAATTTTATATCTCATCTGAAATGTGGAGTTTCTAGCCAAAAAGTACTTCAAGCACCAAGCTGTTAATATCAGCTAGTTATAACTCCCAGGAGAAAAGGCAATATATTCAGTAATCAGCACACTTTCTTCTGTTTTTCTTGACTGTCTGAAAAATGCTTTTACACAGGTATTTTACAAGTCTGTGTTTGCTTTTGAAACTCTGATGGTCTTACTTAGTATGCATATAGGAGATGTGTGTTATAATCTTAACCCCGGAGACTCTGCGTTAGGTATGTAGCAGTTTGGGTTTGGCCTATTGCATTGCTGGGATTTGGCAATAGCAGCAATTCAAAGATTAGAGTTGCATTATCTCAGCAATCTCAGAACTGTGACTTTTCAACTACGTATTACTTGTGAGCCATTCACGAGCAGTTTCCGTGCTGAGACTATGTAATGCAAGCACCCTATAGCCTGTGCTGATACGGGAATATAATCTCCAGCTGCGTTCTAGAGTCATACTGGATTCAATCTGCACATCTACCACTACCCAATTTCCTAATGGGCTGGTGGGATTCTTGGATAGGCATCGCTATCTCTAGTGTGCTATCCATGCCCAGGGTTGCTCTGCTTTAGTTCTCTGAATTTTATGAACAGCAGCTGATTTCTAGACTCTTATAAGCAGAATAGATGCAGATAAGGGAGTTGAACTGAGAATCTACCATGGCAACTTTATGCTGGCTGATATTAAAGTCAGGCATTTTAGATCCCAACATTCTGCAGAAAAAAATGTACTTCAGCTGGTTGCTGTCTTACACCTGGAGACTGAAAAAGATTGGAAACAGATATCTAAGTGTACATAGCTGTCTCCATCAGCTGAAGAAATGGACATCTTACGAATACAGTCAAACTAAAGCAGGGAAGGGAGGAAGAGAAAAAGGTGACAGAATAGGAGTCTGTTGTGCCTGCACATGTGCTTTGGGTGGGCAGTCTGCCAGCAGTGGGACTACCATGGCCTCTTCTGCAGTTCTGTTATACAAAGTTAGTACTTCCCTGGATGCAGTGGAGAGCTGAGATCTTACACCTTAAGCATTTCACTTTTTAAATAGTTCATATATATTGAACAGTTACTAGAATCCGTATAACTTGCCAACGCTTTTATCTCCAGGGCAATGCCAATATCCTGTCTCCAGGGTAACTGTACAGTAGGTAAGCTCAGCTCACGTGTTTTTTTCCCTTCTAAAGCTATAATTACCTCCCATTAGTGGAGGATAATATAAAAGATATGGAGGAGAGCAAAAGTTCTCTTTCATGGCAGTAACAGCCCTACCACATTTCACTAGCATTAGAAAAAGGAATAATTGCACATGCTAATCACCATATGCATGCATACAAGCATAAGTGCATTACTTAAATGCAGAAGCACAGAGTTTTGCATATGGGCACCCTCTCTAGCAAGCACATAAGCATACAAACATTAACAAATATTTGCGAGGAATTTTTAAGAGTATAAGATCTGGAACAGGAATCTAAACTGTGCAAAATACTTGTGTGTTTGTGTGGTGAGGATAAGGTAGGAATCTTCCCCACCCCTCCCCATGCTTCCCCAATCCACTGTGGTGAGCGAGGTCTGGGATGGAACAGGATTGCTGTCATACTGGTGGTTTTATAGTATATCATCAGCATGGAAGCATTATCACCCACTTTGTGTGCAACTTCAATTAAATATTCATAGATATAAGGAACAAATGCAAATTTGCAGGTGCTGTACCAGTCCCCATTAGAAGAGATGCTAAGGAGGAGGTTTAACAGAAGCATAAGAACGGCCTCCTGGTAAACTGGTTAACTGCTTTCCTATGCTTTCCCATTTCCATTCCTACTGGGAAGATAACAGCCTCCCGCTGCCCTGAAATGCTTGGCTTAAGGCCCCACTACTCCTTTTCACTCACTCTGTTCCTCCCAAATAGCCAAGATCTGAAGCATAAAAAGGTACATCCTTTTACTGATTTACAGCCAGGCATTTTTTATGTCAGTGCCCCATCATTTCTGTTCATGCAGCATCCCAAGAGCATGGTCTAATTTGTGGTGAATTATTCCCTCTTTTGTGCAGCTTGTGCTTGAAGTAATTATCTAGAAGCCCCTGCTCTTCCTAAAGTGAGACCAGCACCTAGAGAATGAAAGAAGGTCCTCTAGAGTTCATTTATCAGCCAAGGACTGGAGGTGGCCCTAAACTTAATCTATAAAGAGAGTCAGTCACTTGTTGCATCTAGCAACATCTGTGTTGATGATAAGCTGCAAAGGCTACTTGTGGATTGAATATTGCACAGAACAAGGGCACGTGTATCCCTGTCCATTGTTTAGTACCAGTCATTCTGGGATTACAGATGGTTGGTTTGAAGTGTTCACCACACCCTGGGACTAGACATCATACCAGACACTGAAATCTGCACTAGCCTGACATAATAGCTTTAATACAGATCTGTTTCTGTGAAAGATGGTTTTTAGAAAAAAATTGCCTAGTGATTGGACTTTCCCATCTTTGTTCATGTGTATTGTCAGCTGCTCTCAGTGGAAACTTGTTTTGAGCAGAAACTGTTGAATGTAGATAGTATTTAAAGCTACACAAAGTGTGCTTGTGTGAAAAGCAAAGTATCTCTGTCAGTTATTGTATCAACACAGTGACATTGACATTTCTCTTTTCACTGTAGATTGCCAGGCAGTCAGCCTCTGCCAGTTTCACAAGGCAGTTCTACAACATTGTCAGTTGCTATTCCAGAGTGTGTTGGAACATTAATACTGCTCTAATCCAGAGCAGTGGATGTTTTGTGGGTCGATGGTCAGGCTGGAAAGAAGACCTGGGAGTAGTTGTAAGAGGGCACTGCCAGGACAGAGACATGTCTAAAGCTGCAGACAGGCAGATCTGGAAGATCACCCGTGACTTCCTAACTGCTGGAAAGCTGGGTGTGTTGGGCAGTAACCCCTGCTCAAACTACGCTGGAGTATAGGGGTGGTTCCAGAGTTCAAATGGGACATGTGAGAGCAGGAACTCCTGGAGCAGTTGTCAAGAACAGTATTTGTAGAGAAGGCTGAAAAATGAAGGAGCAAATCACCTTTCCACATATCTACTACTGTAGCATATGGCTGGGAGATAAACTGGGAGAGGGTCTCCTATAGGAACTCTCCAGAGCCTCCTGATATACATGTGCAGGGCGGTATGAGATCAGAACACTAGATACTTTGTGTCTTACGTACATTTAATGTACCACTGTCTGGACTGAAGGGCCTTGTTCTCCTCTACTGTGTCCACTATCTCTGTGGAGATAAAAAGGGAATTTTTGCTTTCTCTTATTTTCTTCTGTCTCAAGGAACAAATTGCTCACCTGTTTCCACCTGCAAGTGTGGGACAAACTAATTTAAAGCAATATATGTTATGTATTGTGCAGTGGTGGACAGATGGAGGAAAGCATTTCACAGGAAGAATAGGGGAAGGGAAAATTCCATGTACTTCAAAAGCAGCTTAGAAACTCAGCAGAACATTAACCAGGCCAATATTTAATTAAGGCTTAATACTGTAAGAAACAATTTATACTGGAATAAAAGCCTTGCTACCGTAGTTCAGCACCACTAACACTGTTCTTTCTGGATCTTGGGCTTGGAGGCTGCTAGCTGATTCCTCCTCCCTGTTAACAGTGTTGAGAAGAAAGTTTAGTGTAAGGAGGAGAAAACACAAAGTGGGTGATAACTCCATTATAGGATTTTGGCCAGAAGCACTGGTTAAAGAAACACCATAGCTTTGCAAGCATTATGCATGGCTATGTCACCTTCCTTAAAAAAAAAAAAAAATCATACTGCTAGTGTAGGTTAAAAAAAAAAATCCTTAAAGCTAAAAAGTCAAAAATACCCTGAAAAAGATAGTCATATGAATTCTATTGTTCATGATATGCATGAAATATTATCTACAGCCTTGTTCTGGCATCCTGAGAACAAATCACTGGTGATTCCAAATGTCAGCAGAATCTACTAGCTGAGCTTTGCTGCTTGTACTGTTCAGAGTCTTTGGCATGGGTTCAAAGTAGAAATGAATCTGAACATTTCTGAAATCTGGGAGGCCCATATGTGAATCCAGTTATGTATCCTGGCATTTTGGCAAAGACAGTTTTCTATTACAAGATTCTGAAGCCTACATAAAAAAAAAGTAAATTGCTTTCATGCTTTATAACTAAGAGCATATGAAATATAGCAGCTTTGTTTAAGCGAATCCAAAAGTTCAAACCTACTTATTTTCATTTTTTTCCTCATTCAAATTATCAAAAACTGCTTTAATTGCCAAATACGTGGGTTTTCATGAAACGCAGCTTCCAGTTGATTTGAAGGCTGGTGAATCTTTGTAGATTTTTGAATTGATCTCATTTGAGTTTTAATTTTGGAACCATATAAGCATACATTCTTTCACAGTTTATTTGGCATGAAGTGCTTTCAAATCTTGTCAGTTTTCCTTAATGATGCAAAGCTAACTATACATTGTATGACCAAACTGATTACCTTTACTAAATTTTAAAATTAAACTAAAATAGTATCTCCTTCACTTTCACAGAACGCAAATTCTGTTTAAAAAGTGAAAATATGTGAACTTCAGACAAAATACAATTCTTGACCAGTCTGAAAATTAAACGCACAGGGAGGGTATCTGATATATTCCTTTCAAACTGAAGCTAAAGTCTAGCCCTATCAAAACTAGTGGAAATTTTGTATGACTTTAGTGATGAAAGGATTTTATTCCTTGAATGCTCCTAAAACAGTATCTAATGAATATGAGATGCAACTGTTGTAGCTATGTTTCTATGATGACTATTCTTACTTTATCATTTATATTATCCTTCCAGGTAATAGCATTTTCTACCAAACTATGTATTCTGTTTTCAGGGATGTGGATGATATAAGATGTATGGTAGGGGGAAAATCAGGCTCTAAGAATTCTTGGTTGCCAACAGCATGCCCTTTCTGATAAAAACCCCTTTTGTAAAAATCTCTCCAGAAGATGCCATCATCTTTTGGCAGAAATGCCTTGGCCATATAACATAAACATCATGAAATACTGCATGCTGTAGTGTAATTAAAAATCTCTCTTGGTGTTCCGAGGACAACCAGACCATGGTCATACTTCAGTGTCTCTTCATTTTCATCTTTGATATATTTATTTTCTTGTCATATAACAGTTTGTGAAAGGCTATGCCACAGGCATTAAACAGCTAGCCTTGTTTAACACTTTTTTCAAAAAACTGTAAAGAAACATAGCAAAGAACAAAAAATGACAGAATAAGCCAAGCTGGTATGAGCTTGAGCAAACTGAGCAAAAACCATTTGCATGCAGGGAAGTGGGCAGACTGATAAGTGCAGCTCTAGAAGGTAATGAGTAAGTGTTGTATCTTTGTGCAGAAGGATCTTAACTAAAGACAGAACAGTTAAAATGGATCTTATATAAGAACTTTCCCAATAAGAGGAAAAAAATAACAGACTAAAACCAAAGTGGCATTTGTAATCCAAAGCAGCAATGTGTCCTGAGTTCTTTTCATACATCTACTTGATAGCCAGATGATTTCAGCTTAGAAAGAGGGCTAATAGATTTTTTCTTTTTATTACTGCCATTTTTCAGTATCATATAAATCACACCTTTATAGTCCTGCGTTGGGTTCTCCTGTAAGAACAATACATTTATATTTAACACAATTAGTGATTATACTAGTAATGTGACAACACAGAATGAAGGGGAAAAGGAGAATTAAAAACATTATGGAAGCTAAGGTCAATCGCAAGTAGTTTTTCAGCTCGTTTTTGACATGTTAAGAAAAAAGAATCTGGTATCCCAGTCATCAATAGCAAAACTTATAAAAAGTTTTAAGTGACAAATCTGCCAATGGCTTTGTTTTGCTCTTCTATGATAGGGAAGCTTACGCTGACCTGAAGCTAAGATACAGAAAAAGACCAGGAGAAATAGGTCCAGCAAGCCCTGAAGGCTTGCCTGAAATGTTCCCTACAACACAAATACTTTCCCATCTTTCTTGGTACTTCACAGTGGAGCTGCTACACTGTCTCTTCATGCATGCATGCATGTGAGAGGTGTGACTCTAAGCAAAAACCTTGGAGAAACAGTGAACCCCTAAAAGAAAAATGACAGATCTCTCCAGCTGTCTAATATCTGTGAAGAAAATAGCTTTGAGGTTAAAAGTAATGCATTCTTAAGTCATTATCTGTAAAGTAGAAATAATTTTACTGTTTTAATGAACATTTCTGTGTCTGCTCTTTATATTTTAACCTTCAGGTCAGACAATGAAAACAGCTAGTTAAATCTGGCTTCCCCTTGCCAACTTTTTGTTCTGTTCTTTATAAGGTTTTAGACATGCAGCTATACCAGGGATATCTTTAGGGTTGTATATTTTCCATTCTCCCTGCTATGATGCGTCATCAGTGTTCAGTCATGAGTACACTTTAATGCACAACATTAGCATTACCCTTAATTACAAGGTATTTTATTAAGCAGATTTGTTCTCTAGCACAGATACTGAAAAGAGGTAGAAAAATATTTCCATATTTTTAGATTCCAATTGCTCTCAAATGTTGCTTCTTGCATTAATTTGTGCAGTAGTACTGTTGTAAGTATGCATTTTTAATAGTCTGCTGTCACTGAATCCCCTTTAAACATGGGGCGTGTAATAGAATAGTTAGAAATGTCAAAATCTCTTCCTTTCCATCTGCAAGACCCACAAGCCATCCATAAAATTCAGCTATAACAACCTTTACAAACAAAACTGCTTATAAATATTTCCTCTTGTTACCATCCCCTAAACAAGCATTCAAAAAAATGTGCCTGTCACTTGGTTACACTTGATTCTATTGCTGTTTTTTATGCCATCTTGTCTTTCCTGATAAGACTTCCCTCCATCCAGAGGGAACCATGGCTTATCTTTATTTCATGCAACACTGAGCCTTTCTTTTGCTTTTAAACACACACATACACCTTGCAACTAACACTAAAATGCAATGGGAAACAAGGAAATCCTCAGAGGAATAACCCCAAGAGCATGCGAGCATTTGGCCTTCCAAATTCTTCAGCCTGAGTGCCAGAGGCTCCTCTCAGGAGAGGGCAGGTAGAGACCTATGGACCTCTGAACACTTCTTTTTACAGGTATGAGTCGTAGCCTCCGGTGACACAGCTGAATCACAAGATTGTCTTTAGTATTTAGCAATGTTTTAAAATGAATGGGGGCAAGTATTTAAAGGGAGTAAGTTCCAGAGTTAGGGTGTTACCAGTCCAGGATGTAACAGAATAAGTGATGCTCTCTCCTCTGCCACAAATGTTTTCTGTGGCATTGGATACCTCATTCAGATTTTGATGTATGGAGTTGTTCAGGCAACTGACTGCTGTAGGTATGTAACTTCCCTTGGTTTAGTCACCTTTATACCTTCAGAAATCTGAACTTCATTCTCAGAAGGAATTTTATGAATTCTTTGTTGGAATCCAGCTACCCGATGCAGCAAGTACCTCCCTGCCATTTGGGGATGTTGTAAGGGTCAAGTTAGGAAAGAGACTCAAATGCTGCTGTTAATGACAGATAGCTAGGCATATAAAAACGAACAAATTCAGGCTAGCTATTTCAATACATGAGTCTTTCATCAAGATGAAGCATGAGCAAAGGTTACTGCTTAGATTTTTGCAAAGTTGTGGCTGACTTGATTGCTGGGTGTTCTTGGGATGCTTGGTAAGTCTAGTGGCCAGTTTATCATAGTAAGGGAGGATTTTTTGATCTGGAACAGGAGGTCTGGAGGAGTTGTACTAATCAGTAGCTACATTGTCTAGAAATAATTTCCTTTCTACCAGAACCTTTTAGCACATGAGCAAATTAAAGGCCATAACATGACTACCTGTTACAATGAATTATTACTGTTTATTCTTTTCCTGTCTTGTATCACATGATACTTGCATTTGTTTTAGGCTGAATTTTCCATTTTAACAGCTGGCAATGTGAAGGCAGTTCAAATGTCATGCAGGGCAAGTATGCAGCAGAGGAAACTAGGGCTGAAAAGATCATAAAAGTAAACAGGGGTAACAAGGCAGGGTAATTCTGCTTTATGATACCAGTCACCTGCACTCAGGTGGCCAATATGTAAAGGTGAAATAGAACCTTGCAGTCTAATTTTGCTATCAGTTATCTCTGTTCTAATGCTTCTGTCCACCCGAATGCTTTATAATGATCATTATTTATCACAATATGTTAAGATCCATCTAAGGGAAAGCATTATCATTGTAGGGCTGAGATTTGGAATCTCAGTTGTGACCAGCTGCTTATTATCACCAAGATGGTCTCTGGTCACCAGCATATGCAAAAAGTGCTGAAATCTTATCTCCTAAAGTTAGCACACCTGACAGGGAGCTACTGTCATGTTATGCTTTATCTGAAAAGTGTGTCTTCTAGTCTACACAGGGAAAATTATGCCCAAGTATCACTCTTTCTTGCACACATTCACCCCTACACAAATAATGGTAACTTACGAAAATGTTTTTCATTTTCTTGTAAAAAGTTGTTTAGGAATGTACTGTGACCAAATCTGAAGGTCAAAATATTTTGCCACTGATTTCAACAGCTTGAAGAAAATTACAAGTGCTTATACCGTGCTTTAGTTATGTTTCAGATCTTCAGCCTTCACTGAAAATCCTGGGCAGGTAAATCTCCTTGTCTGGTCTGTTCTTTGGGAAGGCTGGGAAGACAATTTTTGCATTATAAAGACATAACTTTCTATTTACAAGCAGTAGGGTTTAACTATATATATATATCTACACTAGCCTTTTTGCTTCAATACAGACATGCTTTTGAGGTAAATCTCATGATCACTGCCACTTGTCATGCTTTCATTCATGTACCAGAGCAGGCTTGGATTGCAAGAACTGGATTAAATCCATTTGGATGAAACTATGTTGGAAAAAACTTATTCCAGGTGCACAGTTGGCAGTCATCAATGGACATTCAGTCTAAAGTATTAGAGCTTGTCCAAAGCAATCATCCCTGAAATGTGTGCAATAAGGACCTCATGTCCTCAGCACTAATTGTTTCACTGAACAAACTCACACCTAGTGAGCTGCACCATCTGCTAATGTATACGTAACCTATGTCATGTAACTTTTTGTTAGGGAATATTTTTGGTAGTTGCTGAAATAGTTTCAGGAATAAAGGACTTCTTGTGCCTAGCATAAAGTAAACAATTTATTTCCTTCTTTTTTTCTGAGATTTGTATGTCTCCCAGAATGTTCTGATTTTCAGTTGGAATGTTCTTTGAATGTTTTAGAGACATCACAAACAAGACAATCTAATGTTAACTTATTTAAAACATTGCATATACTTTTATTTTAGGGGCTTTGGAACTTCTTGAGAAACCATGTTATGTTCATCTGAAACTTTGAATTTTAAATGGAGAAGGCTGCATTATTTTAAAACTAGAATGAGTCATTTTACCCTGATGAAAGAAAAGATATTTTCCCCTTTAACCCTTTAATATTTACGCAATATTCTTTTACTGGCAATGAGACTATAATTTACATGTTAAATTCAGCGCAAGCATGATATGAGCTTCTTTCTACTCACAGCCTGGCTAGAACATAAATATGGATTTCTATTAACATGTGCAATTTAAAATATGGTACAATCTAATTCTGTTAATATTGACAGTTTTTTTACATAGATTTTGTTATATAGTGTGTTGCAGAGTATTTTGGTTAATGTTATTTTTAGTATTACATACACATAATAGAGTAATATCTTACACATAGTGAGTCTGTTTATGTATGTGCACACACAAGTATATACCTGTGCATGTCTGCAGAAATTGGTGTGGCCTGTGAAACCTTCCCTGAATTCACTGGCTTGCATTACTGTTCTTCTGTGAAGATTCACATGCTTGAAGCAAAGTGTATGTGCAGAAGAAACTGTAAATTCTGCTATGAGAACCTGTACCAGGAGAGGGTTGAAGGATAGTTCTCTGAGAAATGACCCAGATGATGATTTAAGGTATGTGTTGTAAGATGCAAAGGAAAGGGGTCTCTGCAGATGTTGGCCCACATGGGGCAAGGGAATTGTTTTGTTTAGTGTCACTCATGAGTCTCCTATTTAACTGAAAAATAAAAACTAATCTTAGGGCACCACTCTACTTCTGCTGTCTGAGGAGGTTCTGCTCCTCATAAGATAAGACAGTATGAAACAAAAAAAAATTTACTGCTTTTCCTCTGTGTTGCACCGAGAGGAGGCATTTCTAGACTTTAAGCTAGCACATTTTTCCCCATTTGGTTTCTGGCTAAATAGGGTCCACTGTACTGAAGAATGGCTTAGAAGATTGTCCTGGTTTTGGCTAAGATAGAGGTAATTTTCTTCATAGTGGTATGGTGCTGTGTTTTGGATTAGGATGAGAATAATGCTGATAACACACCCATGTGTTAGTTGTTGCAGAGCAGTGCTTACACTGAGTCAAGGACCTTTCAGCTTGTCACGCTGCCCTGCCAGTGAGCAGGCTGGGGGTGCACAAGAAGCTGGGAGGGGACGCAGCCAGCACAGCTGACCCAAACTGGCCAGAGGGATGTCCCATACTGCATGGCGTCGTGCTGAACAACAAAACTGGGGGAGTTGGCTGGGGGGGCGGCCGTTGCTCGGGGACTGGCTGGGCATCGGCTGGTGGGCAGTGAGCAATTGCATTGTGCATCACTTGTTCTGTGTGTGTATGTATATACATATAGGCACAGTAGTTATTTTTTTCCTTCCTTTTCTCTCCTACTAAACTGTCTTTATCTCAACCCACAAGTTTTACTTCTTTCTGATTCTCTCCCCCATACCACAGAGGGGGAATGAGCGAAGGGCTGTGTGGTGCTTAGCTGCCTGCTGGGTTAGACCACAACAAAGACTTAGGTGGTCAAGGGTGTATTGTTTAGAGAAGAAATCGCAAAGTTTCTCAGTAAAAGGGAAAAAACAGAACAAAAGCAATCTTTCCACCTTAGGATTCAATCACTTGTCAAGTTGTTGTGTTCCCTATATAACACTAACTCAGTATTCACCTATGGAATCATGCTGAATCAGAGAAAATGAAACTCATCATTTGCTTAATGTTTTATCTCCCAGTTCCAGGAATCATTACTTTAAATCATCCTTCTTTTTGTTGCTTGTTTGGCTGTCACTCATTGCTTCAAACCATTCACTAGCAGTAACACCCTTCGATCCACACGAATGATTGTGCCTGATGATTGTCTTAAAGCAGTACCTAAGGAAAAAAAACTTCATGTGCCTGAGACCATTTCCAGATTCTCTTTTATCGCCACCACCAAACAGCACGGCTTCATGAGCAGCAGTGGGAGCAGCCCCAGCCTGCAGGCTGGAGATGTGCCATGTCAGCTGAGGACAACATGAGAACAGGCTAGGGAGCCCTCAACCCTCCTGGCAGCTCGGTGCTGGGCTAATGTGGTTGAAGGAAGGCAAGTGGAGATCGAGGAGAGCAGGATTCCCATCATCTGTGAATGAAACTCTCGTTTGACTACAGCTGTGTCAGTTCATTTCCCCTAGTATTTTCATCAGGTGTAAATGGAAGCTTGAGGTGGTGAAGCCATTTCATTTTTTTTTGTAAAGCACTTTAACAAACTTGTCAAACAACATGAAGTGCAAACCATTATTATGGGATAAATTATGGCCAATGTGAATGGCTGGGTGCCTCAGCGAAGGCTGGGCTTTTTTTGGCACTCCCCAGTTTCGAAGCATTTGGTGAACTGCTGGCAGCTGCAGAGCATTCCCCAGCGGGTAGCTTCCACTACTCCATGACTGCGCGGCCACAAACACTGGAGATAAAGCATCCCGCGCCTGCACCTCATCCCTCCCCGGCCCCGCTCGCACTACGCCGAAGGCCAAGCGTTCCGACCGGAGGCACGCACAGGCTCCCCCCGACAGCACGGGGCTGCCGCTGCCATTTACCCGGCCGCCCGACCCCCGCCAAGATGGCGGCCCCTGACCCCCACGCTTCCTCTTCCGGCCGGGGTTGCCATGGCGCTGCCCCCCCTCGGCCCTCCCTCAGCCGCCGCTGTGTGTGTTTACATCGGGCGGGAGGAGCCGGAGCCTCAGCGCCGGGGGAGACGGGGACGCAGCCGGCGACGACGGCCGCCCGCCCTCCATCCCCAGCGGGCGGTGCGCCGGGAGACGCGGCATGAAGGTGAGGCGGGGGTCGGGGGGCCCGCTAGCGGGTTCGGCCCCCCGAGGAGCGTGCGCCGAGCCCCGGCTCCTTGGGGGACCGACCCCCGCCAGGCCGGCGTGGCCCGAGGTGCTCGTCGTTCGCTGTCCTCACGAAGTACGACTTCCAGAAGCTTCTAATTTCGCGGGGGATGCGGTGCCGCTTCTTCAAAACGCCTCCCGATAAACGTTTCATTAAAAAAACATAAAAATCGAATTATTTACTGTCAGGACGTTGCTGGGAGGCAAGCTGGTTTGGAAGTGAGGTGGCTCGCGGCCGGTCTCCTTCCCTTTCAGGGTTTATGTCTCTGCAGAGAAAGCGTCCTACTTTCCCCCGGTTTCTTAGCTCACACAAGTAATGTTGCAGTTTTACACCCCCAGCAGTTGTGGGGTTTCCTGCTGTCTGTACGCCTCCAGGAATAGCTCAAGCCTTCACCTGCGTTTCTTCTCTCTCAGGCCCTTCTGGGAAGGCAGAGGAAATCAGCATCCTTCTGGTTAGTTTGCTGTGGAAAACCCCTAGGGCAGGAATGGGCTAACTGGGGTCAGAGTCATTTCGTTTTGAACTTTGGTGCCATGGTAGAGGCTGATGCTGAGACTGGGTTATTAAAGTCATAACATGTTAGCTCTCAACTGAAAGGTTGTCTTTGCAGTTCTTGCGCTTAGGAGTCAAACATGGGATTACATGGCAACAATGACTTGTAGTGCTGTGGTATTTTTTTTCTTTCTATTGTGTTGTATCTGTTTTGTTTGTAAGTGTATGACTTTTATGAACTGTTCCCTTTCAGTAGTCAGTCTGAAACATGAGGCATACCGTGTACTCCCTGTCTCCTGAATTTGCCTTAACATTGAAAATTTTATCTATCAACAACATTGCAAGCTCTTTGAGGCGAAACTGTACCTACCTGTGGTCTGTACCTGTCACAATGGAGAATTTTGGCTCAGGCCTTTCTGCAAGCCTGAGTCAAGTAAGTGTGAATTAGAAGTTCCCAAGCTTATGAAGATTTTGGGTTCTGGGCAATGCAAGTTTTGATCACTCAGGTTAAGTATCGTCTGTGTGTAGGAGGGTCTTCCTGCTCTGAGTGTCTGCAGAGTTAACAGGTGAAAGAAAAGGGACAGTTTCTGAGCATATGAAAGAAATATGTATAGAAACAAAGCTTCCTACTATGCAGTGCTAGTTTTTTGGTTTGATTTTTTCAAAGCTTGATAGTAAAGGGTATTGACTTTTTCTTCCTCTTTCTGAATGCTTTTTAGTTCAGATAGTGTGGGATAACAAAAATATGTACGAGGAAGGTATTGGTAAACAGTGTTATGGCCTTGGGTGAGTTGTTGACTTATACTGCAGAACAGAAATCTCGGAGTGCTGGCTAAATAGTAAGTACATCCAGCTTGAGGCCAAAAAAAGAAAAAGATTTCCTTCAGCTTCTGTTTTATTACATGCGGAGTAAACCACTGATTATTCTTGCTAAGCCCATTATTTCTGTTGAATTTCTCTTTTGCCCCACCAGAGTTGGAAAGCTTATGGCTATTTTAGATGGGCTCACTCAAAATATGGCAATATGTGAGTAGAGTCATGTTGGAGTTGTGAGGAGTGTGTGTGTGTGTTTGGCAGGGAGAGTCTTTTGTCTTTAACCGTTTATCAACTATAAGCATTTTGTTGAGCTTTTCAGTATAAAAAGCTCCCCATTTTTCTCTAAATAACTTATTTTAGTGTGTATTTCTTTCTATATATACCACCTTCTGCTGTAGCAGTTGCCTCAGTTTTCTCAATGTAAGATCATTGCAGATGCATGATGTAAAGTCTTAAAGGGGAGGGGGGGTCAGGGTGGAAATAATTACATTTTTAATTAACAGGTGGAATGTTTGTGCTCAGTTTTTTACTCTTAAAAGGGGGCGAAAGAATCCCCCCTCAGACACACCCACATACTCCTGTGTGGTGTGGGAACTGGATCTGAATCCCTTTTATGGACCTACTCACAAATAGCTCAGTGTGACTTTGAAACAAACCAATGTAAAGTTTAAATTGTTGATCAATGCAGGGAAACTACATATCAGAACCAAGCTTCCCTAATGGTTGTTATGCCTTGGGAAATATAACTTGAGTTTGTGGTTGTTTGTGTTTTTTTTAGTCAGCATTTGTTTTGAGTCTTTTCTTGTTGTTGCTAGTTAGCAGGTTGCTGAGAATGCGGGGCTGTCAAAGTAAAACAGGCTAATGCTAGTCTGTATAACGATAGTCTGTCTGCTTAGGGGAAGGAAGAAGCAGTTGAAGAGAAGTGGTAATATCGGGGGAGTTCTGCTGTGCAAATAATCCTTTCAGGATCCATAAGTAATGTCTGATTGTTGCTGAGAAAACTGAAGCTTGATGTATTTTATTTTTAAGTCAATCAAATAAAATATCCAATTAAAAAGGTACAGTGAAATACAGCAGCATGGCAAAGTTGTAGTTTAATGCCTGACGTGCTGAAGCTGGATTGGATTCAAGATCATCTCAGTGTTTTGCTTCTGTTTATACACTTTGCTTCTGTTCCCATCTCTTTCAGGCAATGGCAGGGCTTAGAGATGGCATTTATGGACCCTTTCAGGCTACGCAAAATATAAAATTGGTTGAAGCTCCTATTTCCTGCACCGTAGGTCAGGAATGACAGGCAATCAGCTTGAAAGTGGACCGTTCCTATATGTCAGAATATATAAGTGATATGTGAGGAATATGCCAAGAGCTTTTGTTTTTCTTTAAGGGCAGATGATCTTGATGGCAAGAAAATGTACCTTCTCAGGCTGCATTAGGAGCCTGGGTACCAAGCCTGTCAGGTGAGGAGGGCTGTTTCATTCATTAGGGGTGTGGGTAACTCTGGGGAGAGGGCTTAACTCCCGCTGATCACACTGTCAGCCACCAATAACCACCCCACAATACGTTTCTAGTATTATTCTGTGGGGCTAAACTCTGAATTTCTCAGGTCTTAGGCAGAACTGCTTGCTCCCTGGCTAACAGAACCTCTTTACACCTTATCTTGAACTGATGAATGAATTAGGGCATTAGAATAGACCCTGACAGCTGCCTGGTGCAGCAGCTGCTGCAGTGACTGCTTCTAACACTGCTCCTGTCATTGCTCTAACTTAAATGCAGTCAGAGGAATGAAAGGCATTGAGAGTGTCGGGTGGTATTGAAATTCTTGTTTGGGAAAGCAAGCTCAAGGAGGTGATTCCATTTAAGTATTTGCTCTTTTTTTTTTTGAATTCAAAGGGTTCTGCAAAGTAGGATGAGAGCTGGTGGTGCTTTGGCTTGCGCTCACATTTGAGTTATAAATTTTGGGATAAGAGGGTGTCATAGTTGAGACACTTTCCTTTGAAAAACTGTTATAGCTGTATTTAAGAGAATGAATGTGAACTTATTGCCTGTGGTTGTCCTGTTTTTCTGACTGCTTTTGATAACCTGATGTTGGCAGACCTGATAAAGGGCAGGTATTTTGAAGGTTAAGTCCAATCAAAAGTTATGGAAAGCCTAAGTAAATATAATTTCTCGTGCTTGTAATTACAGACAGCTCTGTTCCTGAAGGGTGTCATGGACTGTCCTGTCAAAACTTGATGTGTGTGTAACTTTTTTTTTACAAGTCTCTGATTCTGCTTAGCAGGGCTCATGACAGTTAAAATGAAAAATACTTGGGAAAGGAGTAGCTTATAAAAGGGAGAAAAGATGAGGTATTGCTTTCTATGGAGTAGACAGTTGTCTTTTTTTTTTCCTGGCATGTATCATTAAATTTTTTTTACAGGAAGCAGGAGGAAAGAGAATGTGATAGAAGGAGTAAAGATGACCACGGACTGTACAAATCCTATAAATAGTTCTGACCTTAAATATTTGCCTATGATTGGTCATATCTAGTAAGTGCACTACCTTACAAATTTTGTTTGTTTTCCTTTCCCAGTGTTTTAGCTGAATTTCAGAGAAACAGGAAGAGGTTACATGCCTTCATAGTTCTGGGCAAGATACATACTTGCATAGGTGAAGGCAGATCTTAGAATCATAGAATATTCCGAGTTGGAAGGGATCCACAAGGATCATCGAGTCCAAATCCTGGTTCCACACAGGTCTACACAAAAATTCAGACCATATGACTGATAGCATAGTCCAAACACTTTTTAAACTCCGACAGGCTACCTAGCCATCAACAGAAGCATCAGGACAGTGATGTGTTATAAGTGCAGCGTATTACAATTTCCTATCTTGTTTGAAAAATGAAATTAAGTTTTAAACAAATAAACTTTTGTTTCAAGCTGTTCCAGTGAAATCTCTTGTGACTTTGTTGGGAGTGTTCATATTTGTCAGGCTGGGTATGTGCTTATGTACTTTGAATTTGAGTTTTGTCACAGAAACCGCTGCATTCTAGCTGTGAAAACCCTTGGAAAAAATTAGTTAAATTTCAACTCATTACAACTAAAGCAGTAATTGTGCACTGTTAAGGAAATGCATGCAAGTAATGTAATTCAAGTTGGCCATATGAAACCACTGTTATAGAATACTGCTTAATGCATCCCTCTGTGAGCTTTTTTAAAATACTGCATGTGAAATTGTGACCATACTGAGGACAATGGAAAGATCACTTTTTTTCCTAGTCTGTAATGTGGTTAAGAAAATATTAATGACCTCTTTGATGTAGGCCTGTATTATTAAGCAGAGGACTTCTCATTTGTATTTCAGACAAATTTTTTATGCTGTCTGTAGCTTTCTAGAGTGATACTTGCACATCTCATTAGGAAAATGGAAAATATTCTATCTGCCGTGTGCACTATCTAGCTTCTTTAGTCTGAGTAAAATTGGCATTAATCATTAAATCTACCTGCCGAGGACCAGGCTGGAGAAAATGCATTTATACTGCTTTTGCTAATTTTTATGTAAAAAGCACAATAAAGCTGTGGGTCATGAAGTCTCATTATTGCTTGCTTTTGGTTCATCAGCTCAACTGTCTGAGGGAATTCTTTTCTGAAGTCTTCGTTGACAGACAGTGAACGACTGACAGGATGTAGGAAGACTTTCTCTTCCTCCCCACTGAAACTACCTAAATCAGTGAGCAGTCAGTTATCAGTAGAAGTTAGCTGATATTTTTATATATTTTTATTGGTAATTATTTAATTGCTTTCAGATTGGTTTGCTGTGATGCAGGGTCATGCTTTGGTCCTGCATCATTCCACATCCGTACTCTTTGTTTCAGAGTCTGTCGGGTGTTTCTGTAATGACTGTTTTTCGGTGTGTATTAGCCGGTCCCCAACTTTAGTGATTGTTAACGTTTGAATTACACGGTGCAATGACACTTTGCCCTCATGTAACTTCTTTTTTCCAAACGAGCACAATTCATCGCAGTCGGTTTTTCATATAAACTGTATTCTGGCCAAGGAATACCCCTCCTTGTGGAGGCAGTAAACCTCCATAAACTGGAACTGACAGCAAATCATGCAGCCTCTTTCTGGGTAATTTTTCAGCTCTTTCTTGCACTGCTGCATAGTATCCTGTGATGATTAAACTGTTCAACCTCCTCTGAGTGAGGAGTGTTCTTTGGGCTAGGTCAATACATGATCGAAAGAAAGGTGGTGGTTTTTTTGTTTTAGTTTTTGAAAAACACTTTCTGTGCTAACACTAATTTAGTAAAATTCAGATGGAGAAGAACAGTCAATCAAGACAAAATTAAATACAATTATTAATTCAGAAGTCCAGAACAGCTTGAACTATGACTGAGTAGACTGTATTGACTTTTTAATGTATAAGTGGTGTTATCTGCCCCACACAAGGTGCCAGGTAAAAAGTATCAAGCAGACCGTTTACTGGCTTGCTGAATGGAGAATGGACTGTGGCGTCATTAGCTCTGTTGAGAAGTTATTTATACCAAGTAAACCTAATTGGGTTTACTCACAGTATGAATTCATTTTATTACTGTAGAAGTAGGATTTGACTCTGCTGAGAACAATAGAACTCAGTCTCGATTTGGGGTTAGCAACATTAAAACTTGGTCTTCCTGCTTCTTTCCTCTGCAGGTGTGTTCAGTCCCATTGTCAAGACAAAATTAAATGTTCTTAAAATCATAGCCTCCCTAAGGGTTTTGCCCAAATGCAGAGAAGAACAAGTAATCGAAGCGACTTTTCTAGTACTTTCTTACAGCGTACTATGAGCAAAGTGCTATAATTTTACACTAGTGTCATCCTCAGCATTTCTATTTCTGAACTTTCCTTTAATGTTCTAGGGGATTTATAACTGCAACTCAAATTCCTCTTGGGCTGAAACCTGGCACAGAAGCCCTCATTATGAGCTAACCTTGTTTTGCAGAATTAAAAGCACAGCATCCATCAAGAGGCTCTCTTAAACTTACAGGAAAGTGAAAAAACTGTTTATGGTTGCAAATCAATTTTTCTGTCCTCTACAGGAAAAATCCAGCCAACTTTGGAAACCCATAAGGTGTGGGTGTGCAGTCAATAGTGATGGCTGATTCACTGGAACGTTCCTATTGCATTTAGAAAAATTTAAATGGAAGTCTTAATTCTGCAATATACTGAAAGTTCATTGCTGAAGTAAAACCTGCAGCAGTGACAAATACCTGCCTACAGAAGGTGCAGTGATAGTTTTGAAAGCTTGTTTCTACTGTTTGAGAGTGGTTATCAGCCCTAATATATAGGGAGATGGTTGGTAATGTTGGGTAGTTATGTGCTTTAGCTGAAATTAAGTACCTGTAGATGATCAGCTCCATGGAAAAGAGAGGCATCATGTTGAACTACCTACACAGTGTCTGCTTGTTTAAAATCCTTTTTTAAAAACAAAAGCAGTCTGGTTTCCTTAGGAATTGAGGCTTTATGTAATTCTGTAGAAGCAGAAAGGACAGTGTGAGCCACAAGTCACTTTCAAATGTGGAAGGTGGGATAACTTAATTTAATTTGATTAAGCATGAAGTATCAGAGATAAGTACTGAGGAGCTTCGTTACAGTGGTTGGATAGAGGAGAGACCCCAAATTAACCCTGTCATTAATAATGTCATTGTAGGAAAGTCTGATGAAGCTCAGCTCTTTTGTTACTGGATCTGACATGTCTCTTGTCATCTGTACGTGTTCGACCTAATCACAACATGTGCCATATCCCTTCTATTTGGAGGAAACAAAGCTGGGATGAGAAGAACTGGTGGTTTTTTCTTTTTTTTGGAACAGGGAGAGTATCCAATTATTTTTAGTCTTGTAAGCATGCAGTAAGCATTCTTTAGACATGATGCAGAAATGGTCAATGCTTTCACTAAGGTACTTCAAAAATATCATTTTTAGATTCCCAAAGCACTTAACAAATTGTCCTGTGCTTAGGGATTACTTTGCTTGTTTCTTCCCACAGATCCACGGAGTTTTGTAAGTCTTCAGAGGTGCATCTGTCCTTTGTAGTTATCAGTCAAAATTTATTTTGTGCTGCATTTAAAAAAAAAAAGTATTGGACCTGTGCTGAGAAAGCTTGCAAGTGAAATCACATGTGGAGCAGTGAAGTCTGCACTGCCGTTAATTTTCTTCTGGTAAATTGCTTTACTGGACTTGTGCCTACATAGAATACCAGATCTGCACATCCGTGTTGGACATGACCGAGGACATGTGATTTAGGTTGGCAGTTGTAGATTTGCGTAGAACGAAGCAGGAGGTATGACCTTGTGGGCTTTTAAGGGGAGGCTTTGCTAGGAAGAAGGCAGTTTTGAACAGTGAAAGAAGTGATGTTCTAGGCTTAAGAGCAGAGTGGGAATAAATATGAAGATGAATGTCAAAAAGGAAAAACTGGTATAAAGTGTTCAGGAACAAGAATGGAAATATGAAGATCTAAGTTGGGAAATAAATACATTTTTCACTTGAAAATGCACAGAGAAAGTAGTAGCTAAAGCTGGAGTTTGGCTAGCAGTCTAGAATAAAGGATAGTCTAAGAACTGAAATACTAAACTGCTGGTGAAGCCATGGCTATGGGCTTTAACTTTGTCCAGCTTCTGTTCTGCAAGGGGGAAGTGATTCCCAATAGACTTCAGTATAATGGAGAAAAGTATTAGAGTATTCATGCGTGTTGTGGAGGTTTGTTCGTTTTTCTTGTGCGTGTGTCTGCGTGTAGGGTTTGTTTATTTAGAAAAAACTAGGATGTTTCTGGGGATTGAGCATGAATGGCAAGGAGGGCCACAACTGTAAGGTATGTGCCTCTCCTTGTTTTGGAGCAGCAGTAAAATTGTTTTCTTACTAGTCATAAACTGAAAGAAACTTGAAGATATTTGCCCTAAACCTCATGAAATTTCAGTAACAAAAAAAATCAGTTGTGTGAAAAATGACTTTTTTTTTTCCCCCTTGCCCTTGGTTGGCCTTAGTTTTTCTTGGTTATTCAAGAGCCTAATCCTGGCTCAGTGAACAGTCAGTTGACAGTCTCTAGTTTAAGATTATATACCGTAATTAGCATAAACTAGGAAAGTAGAGTCCAAAAAGTCTAAAAGTGTGTGGGGCGAGGGGGATGTTTTTTTGGTTGTTTAAAGAATGTCTGTAGGGACTTTTCAGAAAGCTAAGCAATTTCCATCACTGACTTGGGCATTTTGGCAGTTTGGGCGTTTGCAGTGACAATCTTGTGTCACTGACTTAGATGCAAAGTGGGCCCATAATGGTTGCCTGGTGTGTGTTGGGATTGCTCCTGAAGTACTTGTTTTTTTTGAGTACTTAATACACTACTGAGAATGAGATAGTATAGGCTGTTTGTGTGATTGACCATGCTGAAATCAGTTGTCAATATAAACGTGATAATAAATGCAGATCTTAGTTTCAGTGTCATCAACATAACTCAGTACCGTGGGGAAAATACTGACCCTCGCTGGGTGGGAACCTTGTTCCTTTCTGTCATTGCATGAACTTACTGCAGGACTTGTAAAATATACAGTCTTTAAATACATTGAAAATCTTAGCATAACGCTGAAGTTGTGGTCAGAATTACACTGAAGTGTTGTATCCCAGGGAAGAGCATGAGGTGTAGTCTGAAATGCTAGTAAGTGATTGCACTCCAGTTTGTGGCACTTTTTCAGTTCAATACTGGCAATCCTCTCGATCCATAAATACATAGCCTTCTGTGAAACACAATGTAAGACAGCAAAATGAGGTTCTTTTCAATTGTATGTTCCTAGGCTCTGTGCCATAACCTATTCCTGTAATAATACATGTTTAAATCTGCGCTTCTCCAATGCCTCTAGTGAGGAATTGAACCACATTCTCAATTTAAAAGGCTATACAAGCTCTATATAATGGAAAGAATATTGTATAGTTAATAAACTACTGACATTTCTGAGCTGTTGATGCGTCTCCCTGCTTCCTAGATGCTTCCAGAATACAATAGTTCAGTTGAAACAACCTACAAAGATCATAAAGTCCAACTGCCTGACCACTTCAGGGCTAACCAAAAGGTAAAGCATGTTATTAATGGCATTATCCAGCTAGGAGGAGCATCAAAGTACAAGCAACATCTGCGTGCATTACTTCTGCCATGACTGGACTTCGAGAGGGTTATTTTGGAATTGCTGGACACTGCATGGCTGCTTACCTGCAAACCATTAAAGTATACAGTTGTATGCATCCTATTCTACTATTCATCTGTCAGGGATCCTTAAGGATGAAAAAAAAAAACTTCATTGATGCCTTATTCTTGAAATAATAGTTAAGAAAAAAAAAAGTTGAGACCAACAATTTTATGTATAACTTACCTGTAAATCTTCTTATAAGACAATTTTCCAGAGGTTTTTGGTTGCTGTAGATTACCATGCTGCCAGAGCCATGTACATCTTGTACAAAGTATTAGTGATTATATTACCAAACTTGCAGCAGACCTGGTGAACTGAATTCAGCAGATATAACTTAAACAAAAAGACCAGTGGACATGCTAATCTAATATACAAAGCCATTATAAAGAGACTCTAATCTTGTTAATAACATCTGTCAATGTTTGAGCCTTAAGTATTACTTCTAGGTATGGATACTAGAACCTAGCATTCCATCTACTGTTAACTGTTTTACATTTTAATTACTTAGTGAAATTCAGTACTAAGTGTGCACTTATTCACTGGGCTTAGTGATTAAACTGATATACTGAGGTCTGATAAGCACAGATGTTTGAGACTGCTTCTCCTCGAAGCTTCCTATATATGGTGATTAGTGGCAAGATATCAATGAGATAAGAATTTGGCTTATTCTACAGAAAACATTTCCAACTTCATTTTAGGAAGTACGATATTTCAAGGTTTCTTGCAGGCAGTGGTTTTTTTAATATTAAATCTTGAAATAAAAAACGTAGATCAGTTTTTTCAGTGTTTGTTGGAGCAGTTCTTAAAAAAATACTATTATTCAGTTCAAAATATTGTGTTGTGATGAATTTTTTCAGTAGTGAAAACATTCTCTTCAAAAATTCTGTCCCCCTCTGTTAGGTATTAAGAATGTTCTATAAAGGTGGTAATCTTGGATTGCATATCTTTCTTCTATGGGATTCCAGTAACAAGTGTTAAAGTTTTGAATTAGAATGAGGTTAAGTGTTAGTGAACAGCATCTCTGCAATGGCCTTCATAGAGGTCTGTAGTGGGCTCTGTTTTTCTCACAGCTGGATTTGTTAATACTAGTTTAGGGCTAAAGTTGACCCTCAGCTAAGATAAAAATTTACTTCAGAAGGTGTTGTAAGGAGAGCCCTATGGCTAGTGAATACTGCTTAGTTCATGCGTAAGAGGAGAAAAACCCACAAAACATCTGATAGCGTTTTGCGTCCTTGTATTTATGTAAATGACAACAGATAATAAACGAAGGGAGCTTCACTATCATAGATTGTTGTCAGGATAAACCATTGAGCAGGTTTGTCTCATGGTAGCAAAGTGAGACTACTGACTCATCAGAAGAAGGTAATTCATCCTCAGTGAATGTCTGCTTTTTCTTTAGTCCCTGGAAGTCAAATTGTCTCATCAGGTAGCATATAATTAGTATGGACTTAAGCTTTACCTTGTGTGGAGGGTTCTTTAACTTTGTGGGTTTTTATTTTTGTTTTAATAATTTTGTTCTTGCAAACTGGAAAGCATAGGTAAAGTGTTAAGAGACCATTTCTAGTTCAGGAATTCTTATAGTTGTGGTTCAGAATGTTTACAATGCAGATATCGATGCCTTGTGTCCTACATGTCTACATCTTTCATATGAAAATGCATGATTTGTTTTGGTGTACTAATGTAGCCTTGTCTTCTCCTTTCTTTCTGTAGCATTTATATATAGAAAAGAAATGTATCCAAGTACATTGCCTGTGGTTGATGTAGAAACTTGCTTAAGTACATACTCTACATTCAATTTGTTGCTCCCATCCAGAATATTTTTTACACATTCTTAAAATGTAGATTACATTATTCAAGCGAAGTGATAAGATGGTTAGCCCTTGAAGTTCATAACTGATTCCTGGATTTGATTTTTTTTTTTATTAGACTATCTCAGTAAAGTTACTACTTTCCCATCTGTGCTCTGTGGTAGATGTACTTTTTTCTCCTTTCCATGGTAGCTTGACTTAATGTTTGAACCTGTACCTCGTAGTGGTCCATAGTGGGCTCTGATCAAAGCTGGGTTGTATTGGTATTAGGTGTTTTTAAATGTGGAGAACTATTAATTCAGTGTTGATGCCTTAGGTAAAGCTTGCATGGTCATGGATGGCAAAAGTCAAGGTTGCAACAGTGGCACTGACACAATAGACTTGTGGGCTTGTAGACCTGTAACTGTTTTGTTTCCCGTAAAATCAATGTGATGATACTTGTTTTCATGCCCATTTTTTTGAAAAAAAGAAAAGGGAAATGGATGAAGATGTAATGTACTTGTTTAAAGGAAGAAATTAAAGTGTGTTAGTCTTCATTACCTGCAAAGTGAGGAAACAGAGAAAGTACTCAATACTGTTGAGGGTAGCGTTACAGTCACAGGGTTTGAAAAATATAGAAACAAAAAGTGCAGATCTAATGCTGTGATCCCTTTTTCTCTGAGTTTGAATGCTAAAATCTTGCAAGCTCTTATGTAGTGGTGTTTAAGCTGGCTTCTGTAACCTTCCAGCTGCGTAAGTTAATATGCATTTTCAGATAGCCCAGACTACACACCCATTCATGTTTTCAGAGAGCCCAAAAGCCTTGTTTCTAATGAGTGCTAAGTTTCTGATTTCAAATGCTAGTACAGTCAAAGGTGAAAACTTCTTATAAAGAACTCCATAGCTATCCCCACTGTTTACTCTGCCATTACTCAAAAAAAAAAGTGGAGGGAGTGGGGGGACACCTTGTTTATTTTTCTTTGATACTTTGAAACTGAAAAAGCAACTACACTTTGATAGCTCCACAAGTCATGAAAATGTGTGTGCAAAGTGAATTCAGCAGCATTAAACACAAGCGATTGCTCTATGTAAGTCAACAAATCTGATGACTCATCTCACATCTGTACACCAGTAATGTTGCAGGCTCTTTCCAAGATCCTGAAGGCTGGAAAATGGAATTGTAAAACTTTGGAGGAGGGCAATCTGGTAGTTTTCCAGTAGAGGTTTCTTTAGCATGTTATATATATGCAGGTACAAATGTGACTGATAGGGGAAAGCTATGTAGTCAATGGATCCAGTTGGGTTAGGAGGCTATAAACAAGTTTGCTTTGTCTTCCTCTGAAAAATGAGGTGTGGGACTGTTTGCATAACCCGTATTTATCTCCTTCTGCATTCAGCAGGCCACCAACATTTCAGCGTCTAGTCTTGGTAAGACATAGATGAGTCCTTTTAAATCAAAGATCAGATTTTTTTTTTCTTGAAACTTCCAAATGATGGTGAATCTGCTGCCAGCATGGGTAAATAGGGATTCAAAATGGTGATTCCATTATGTGTATTAGAAATAATAATTTAGAAATTGTGCTTTACCATTCAGTTGTTGTTTTAGTCCACTCAGACCCTCATACTGTCGCTCGACAGCTTTGCTAGCTTGGAGTCTCTTTTGTTTTTTTGTTCCCTTCTATAAGTAATTAGGCTGCAAACAAATCTACCAGCAGCTTTCTTCATCAGCTGAAGTGAGCGTCTTGTGTCTTTAATGTCTGGCATATTATCTAATCCTGTAATTATTTTTGTTTTTCCTTTCTGAACTTTCTCCAATTTACCTCCTCTTGTTGTTCTATTCTGCAGGGACCTAGCTTAGAAACACAGATGGTGGAAGATGAAACTGAGACAACAAGTGAAGAACTGCCCCCTCATCTGCGGGAAGAGCCTCCCGAAGGTACAGTAATGGCAGTCGGTATAAACTCTTTGCATTAAATTGGGGAAAGTGTGCAGGTCAAGGAAGTCGTCTTTCTTTCTTGATTTCACTTGAGAGCCTACCTCTGCCTTTTTTCTGAGGGGGATAAGGATTTGCTGAGAGCTGAGCCAACCTCCTGTGCAGAGGTCTAGACAGCCCCCAAGCCTACTTTTGCATTCAGAGAAGGCCGCACCCACTGCAGTGCAGACATTGTTCTGCATTCCCTGTAACAATATGGTTTCTGATTAAAATTGTGCTTCCTGATCATGCTGGCCTGTAGGCTTAGGAATAAAAGGCCTCCTGTATTGTCTTGTTTGTGATGTTTTGAGCAATCATTAGGGAAGACTTCCTAAGTAGTCATCTATTCTCTCTCCTTACCTCACTGTGCAGCTTCCTGCTATTGATACTGTCCCCAGCAGAGCCTTGTCAAAGGCATTCTAGTAATTTTATTTCTTTCCACCATCTCTCTTGGAAGCCAGTTTAGCCATCTGAGGAGGAGGTAGCAAGAACTTGTCAGTCAGTAGGAGACTCAGAAATGCTAATTTTAATTAAAAATCTTGTTTGCAGTGACATGCTCTGGGTTTATACAGGGAATAGATTTTCCCCACTGTATGAGTGTTGCAGACCTATATATGCAACAAAATAGGTGTCACTTTCTTTTGAATGGAAGCTGTTAACATTGTAGCAAGTGGTGTTTTGAGCTTTGTTTCCAGTTCAGTGACTTCTAAAACAATCACTCATAATCATTCTGGACAGCTTAAACAACCCAGAGTGTGCTGAGGTTCTTATTAGCAACTTACTGTTAAAATATCATGACAAGTCACTGGGAAACATGAATGTGTTTTATATTTTTCCTTTAAGAGAAGAATCTGTTCTTGATATAGCATTTATACTGACAGCCATTTTTAAAGAGCATATGAGCCAAATAGATAGTTTTAGGTATCTGCTGTTCCATCCCTTCTTGTTGAGCATTCTGTTACAGTTTTGCCATTAAGTTCTGATTTCTTGCTCTGCCATTTTATTCATCCTTTGGCAATTACGATATAGAGCGGTAAGTGAAAGGCAGGTCTCTCCTTGCAACTGCTATAAAGCTAGAAGAAAATACACGTGGCAGACATAGTGATTACCGTATATATATGTATACAGAGGATATAATCTTACTTTTTTCTAAGTAATGCCAAGTCAGCATGTAATGACAATGCATTGTTGAAGTAAGAATTCTGGTCAGTAGCCTGAGCTGGTGATTGCATGAGCCTAGAGACAAAATTCTGAAATGTAAAGCACAGGAGGTCATCTTGTCTCATCAGTTTATCAGGAGTAGACTTAAATTTTTGGACTATGCCTTTGAACTGTGTAATCAGAAGGGTTTTTTGAATATGACCACGTGTTTTTGCAAAGCAAAGTTCTTGTGATTGAAAGTGCTTGCTTCTGCCTGCAATCTCTCTGGTTTGAATAATGATGAAAAGTGTCGGTATTAATATTCCAGTTGCGTGACTTGTTGGGCAGTCTGGGAAAAGTGTGTGTCCTGGATATGCCTGCTCTGCTGATGTGAGGAGAACGAACTGTAACAGTTGAGCTGGTTTGGCTAGGCAGTGGTACAGTAGATGCTGTGAGTTCTTTTAAAGCCTGAGCTTAGTGTCTACTGTTTTGATTGACAGCAATACAGGAGTGATACTGAGGGCACAACTGGAACGAGAAACTTCTTGAGAGAGGAGGTGGGAGAATTGCTGCTGAAAGATAGCCATCTGGATTGTGCTGAAATTAAAGCTAGTGTTAGTGGAGCTGAGTAATAGGAGTGTGGCTTAGAAGCTGCTGTCTACCAGCGTAGAACAACCAGAATTACTATGAAGAGCGTAACAGTTGCAAGAGTGATTACAAATACCCCAAGACAGAAATGGATCTCTGAAGTTCTTTTAATATGAAATGCCATTAAGTACAGTCATCTTCTTTTTGCTCTTCTGCTGCTTTCTGGTTTCTTCTGATAGCACTTTCCTAGTTAAATCAAATGCCTTGCAATAAGTAAGCCATGTTGTCATGCCTGCTGTGCTCCTGTTTCTTGGGATCTATGAATTGGAGACTATGCCGGCTTGCCTTCTGGTAATGAGCGCATAAGGGATGGAAAGCTCTCCAGAGTCTGTCCTTCTAGCACAATTCGTTATTTCACCAGATTGCATCACAATAACTCTGGTTTCCAGCTTGCTCTGCGTATTTACTCTTCTCCTGAAAGGAGGGAAATTGGAAGCATTGTGCTGTGTAAATATTGCAATAAAATAAAAGGGTGTTCTGCAGGGATTGTCACGTTTCGGAATCGTGTTGCAGTATGGTGTTTTACAAATGAAGGGGCAATTTAACAAGTTCCTCACGTCCATAACCCTCTTGGATAAGCCTGTGTATGGGCATAGTGGTATAGTGTAGCACGCTGCTTTCTGGTGCTGTGTGGCAGCCTGTCAGTATTTGAGGTAAGAGAAAGTTCTGTGGCTTAAAAAGGAAATCAACTAGGGAATCCCTAAAAGGTAACAGAATTGAAGTTAGCGGTTCTGTGTAACCTAAATCCATTTAGCCTATCTGCTGTCGGAGCTAAGTTTTTTAATCTTAAATCAGAATATACGAGTCAAAATTACGGCTGATACAAGATCCCATAAGTGACGCTGGATGCCAAAAAGGGCGTTTTATCTCGTAAGGAGGGTGCACTGTTATCAGTGGCATCGCTGTGCCGTGCCCTGTGGTGAAATGGACCGGGNCTCCCTGAGGCGAGCACGGGAGGGCGCTGCGCGCTCGGCGCTGCCGCCGCCGCCTCGGCCGGCCCCGGGTGCTGGAGGGGCCCCGCGGGGCCTTTCGGTAGCCTCTGACTGTGTAAAAACCACGCTCCGAGTATCTCTTGTGTACGTGCCAGTGAGCGAGGGAAAGTGTTGAAACCTGTTAGCTTCTTCCCATAAGCTACTTCGTGATATTACCAGGGTAGCTTTCCACACTTCCTGTTTATCCTCTAATGATATTTGTACCTCTTAATTTCATGATCATTTCTGCCCAATTCACACTTTTATCTTTTATCCCTCCCCTGCCTTCCTCTTTCCTTTCCCTTTAATCTTGTTAACATACTCTTTTATTGTTAAAAGGTAAGTGCAGGGGAGCTGCAGTAATCAGCTTTTGGAGTAGTGCTCAGACCAGTGTGCTTAACGCTTTACAGAGAAGGCGATGTGTACGGCAGAGTTACTGTCACCAAACAACGAAGGGCAGCAATCTCTGGAGGGGAGCAAGTCTGTTTTAAGTTGCATGAAACACCTCTGTCTTTGCAAGCGGTTGCGTGCTGGTCTGTGTTACTGCATGCTTGAACACTGAGCTACTTCAGAGTAGGCTCTGCCATCTCAAGTGTTTGCTGTTAGATGGCAGTCTGATTGTAGTGGGAGAACTTGATTTTTTTTTTTTACCTAGGTACAGCCACACCATGCTGTATCTGTTGCTTCTTTCACTGGTATTTCAGAGTTCTGGTGCTGGCAGTTTAATACAGGGCACTGTTAATTGCTATCACCACCTTGCTTTTTCTGTCCTTTTCCCTTAAATTACCCAAGAAAGGTGATGGCAATGAAATCTGCTGGTGATAGATGTTCTGTAACATGATCCATTACGAAAAGCCACTATCTCCTCTGTTGAATGACTCGGATCCAGATCTCTTCTGTTTGATTGACTTAGTGCTCCTGCTTCTTCACCCTGTTGCTAGTAGGTCGAGGGGGGTGTTTCTTCCCCGTTATTCAGCACTGGAGAGGCCACACCTGGAGTACTGTGTCCAGTTCTGGGCTCCCCAGCACAAGAGACATGGGCATACTGGAAAGAGCCCAGTAAAGGACCACCAGATGGAGCCAGGCTCTTCTCAGTGGTGCCCAGTGCCAGGACAAGGGGCAGTGGGCACAAACTGGAGCACAGGAGGTTCCACCTGAACAGCAGGAAGCGCCTCTGTGCTGTGCGGGTGGCTGAGCACTGGCATGCATTGCCCAGAGATGCTGTGGAGCCTCCCTCCTTGAGATCTTCAAAGTCTGCCTGGACGTGGTCCTGGGCAGCCCGCTCCAGGTGTCCCCGCTTGAGCAGGGGGTTGGACCAGATGGCCTCCACAGCCAACCTCAGCCGTTCTGTGGTTTTATGGTCTTCCACTTTGTATTACTTCCATATATTTATTCTGTGTCTTTCTGAAGTCCCTGTGTACATCCTGTATTATGCTAATTCTTAAAGGAAAAGTAGCTTTACTCTGTGAAACTGCAACTGTTAGGCATTTCAGCAATGTACCCTTAGCATATTCTGGGATATGGCTGTTCCTTTTGGCCCTACATTGCTAATTAGCATCCAGTATGCTAAAGCTTAGTGCAGAGTGGTACAGTCTGGTTAAAAAGCTGTGTCACTCCTTAACAGCAGTACTCCCTCTTGGGAGTTTACAGACCAGCTTGTTCTTCCACAGTCTGTATGTTCTAAGCATTAGAATTTTATCAGCCAACATACTATGACCAGTCTGCCAGTGAGCGTGAGTCTTGTGTCTGAATTGTCCACGCTATCCCTTCTGCAGTCTTCAGACCTAGTAGAGATGCTTTCTTTGTTGCAGACAGATTGGGCCTATGGAGTAAAACTTTATTAAAAGTGATGGGTCTTAGCAGCTCTGCAGTATATAACAAATCTTGGGGAATTTACTTTCCAAATAACTGTAGTGTTCCTAATTCAAATTTTTACATTTGCTGTGGGTAAAGAGCACACATGGATAGTTACTGTAAATCAAATGATTTGCACCAATTTAGAACACAGTATCTTGTGTGAGCCCTATAATCTATCTCCATGGAGGCATATAGCCTTTTCTGTTATTTTATGTCATCTGCAAGATAGAGTTATATTGCACGCTTCTGTGGGAAGCTTTAGGACTTCGTATCCACAGTTTGGGAATCTCTGATCCAAGGTATCTGGAAGTTTTGTTGGTCACTCATTCAGGATTGTCTTTGGATGCAAGTGTTTTACCTGGATGTAGTATTTGTGCAGATCTAACTCAAAAAATAGAGTTGCGTTTCAATTTGGGTACCACTATGCATTTGAAATTTCTGAAACTATCAGTTTTATCTTCATACTGGGGTGATACTGGGTCATTCGCTTATGAGAACACAGCAATTTCTTGAAGCCAGCAGGGGCCAGAAGAACATGCCTGTTTAGGCATCTCATCTGAGATATGAGACGTTCAGTTTACGTCCACGGTATAGGTGTCTAACTTTGTTGAAAGCGTATATTCCTATAAGCAGATAATTTTTTTTTGAATGGGTGGCATTTTCCCCCTAGTTAAAATATTAATGGTAGAGAATAGTCTCCATCAAAGATAAAGTTTTATTGTTGTGCCAACTCCAGTGCCACACCAGGATTTAAATGCTGCAGACCTGAGCTGCACCATGTTTTGTATCTTCATGTTGCAAGTAGTGTTTCCTGTGTTTTGTGTCCAAACCAACTATAGCTAAATAAACTAAAGAAATCACCCTGGAAAATGGCACTGTTGTAGCAACTCAGTTTCCAGTCAGCCTTGTGCTCTGTACTGAAAAATGTTGCTTCTTCTGTAAAGGAACTTCATCAAAGTTGCCTGTGGCACTTAATGTAATCCACTACGTACATACATGTGTATGTATGTGCATACACAGTCTGCCAGACTAGTATCTTCAAGAAATTCTCTGTAGCTATGCTATTTGCTAAGCCCTCTTCTGCTTTCCCAAGTCAAATCAGTCTCTTCAGTGTGCAACCTACTGAGGTCTAACAGTGAAGTCCTTCTACAGAGAAGCTCTTTAAACGATCTGTTTTTTGTTTTTGTTTTTTTGTCTGATGGCCAGTTGGCAACATTCTCAGCCTGGAGTCACCTCTGCAGTTCTGTGGTCTTACAACTAAAGCAAAAGGCTGGGAACTGGAACAGCTATAATCTATTCCTAGCTCTACTGTTGACTTATTCTGTGGCACTACTCATGTAGTTTAGTCTTCCTTGAACCATAGTGTTGTGTATGGAACAGAAATGGCTGTTCTTATTTATAAATGAGGATGGTTAAAAAAGCAAATAGTAACGTTTTAAGCTTTTAGAGGTAGAAGATACTTGAAAATTACATTGCAATCACATTTTCTGTATTATAAATAATATAAAACTTTGCTTTATATATAACTTGTCAGGCTTTTTTCGAGTCCACAAAAAGGTGATTGGCCTTGTCAGATAACTTCAAACAGAAAGACAGGTTTCTTAAAAAGCAGAGAAAGAAATTAGCAGTGAGGCTGTCTGTTCTTTGTAGCTGGGACTGTATGTACCTGGCATGTCTTCTCAACTGTAAAAACATTTCCTGAGCTACTTCTGTAAATTGCCTGAGGCTGGAGAGCAACATTTCAGTATCATCTGTCTCTTTTTAAGGCACAGATTCTGTGCAGCCGTACTCTTCTGTTGGCCAAAACAGTTCTTGTTTTTGCGAAAAGAAATGACCTGGAGTGTCAGCTCAGTCTTCCACTCAAAGTCTACCTTAGTATTTCTGGTAGAGTTGTAAAACACATTGACATCTATCCAAATTCTAATACTATGTTTCTGTTTAATTTATTGCTATCATTACTTTAGTGAAAGCTGAGATTCTTCTTTGTTTAAATTCTCCAGCGGCTTCCTCATGCGTTATTTAATTTTGTTCTCTGGGGGAAATCAGCAGTCTGAAATTGGAAAAATACTGAACCAGCGTGTGCCACTTTTTTCCCCTCTTTCACCCCCCAGCCCTGCTGTATTACTGCTGCCGTATACCTGCTACTGACAATGTGCATCTTTCCTTCAGCAGCTATATTACATGGTCTCCTAGTAACAGCATGAAAGCTATTTAAATTGTTTTTATTCCGATTCTCTCTCTGCCCTATTCTCTCCTCTTCACTATCTTTGTGTGATATAATGAGATGTTACTTTGACAGCTCAGCATCCCTTTTCTTTAGCCTACTCCATGCCCTGCAAATCATTCTGTCACTAAGCGTTGTATGTGTGCACAGCATATGCTGTTAATGGCAGCATAAATAGCCTCCAAGTGCCTGGCAGATTCCAGAAGAAAGATTCTTGTAACTTAAGTGTGGGAAACCTCTTATCAGTGGATCTTGTTAATACAATAATGTTGTGAAGTGAGTCAATAACCATCTGGTTTTCCCTGAGGGTGTTTGCACATAGGATAGATGCAACAATAGTTTTGCTATTTGCCTTGGCATCCTCCAAATGGAAAGACATTTCAGGGTGAAGGGCCAGTGGGAAGCCTCTGTCAGAAGATGCATCTTTATCAATTAGTAGTGAATGTGTTTTATTCTAGTAATAGGGTTTTGAACTGCAGGAGTGTCAGAATTCTGTTTTGAGTGAAAGCAGCATACCTTACTATGCAGCTGAAGTGGCAGACATTTGTCACTGTTTCTGTAATAATTAGAGACATATGAAGTTATGAATACAGGAGAATGGTGTTTTTTCTTTTTTTTGTTTTTACAGTATATTTTTCATTTTGAGGGCAAAGAGAAGATGCATAGAGATGCAGCCAGCCGTTTTTAAATATATCTTTTGTACTTGTAGCTGTCAGTCCAGTTCTAAAGCTGAAAAAGTGGTTCTTATTTGTTCCTAATGGACTAAAAAAAAGAGGTGAGTCTCACTTATAGCTACAGTCTAAAGTACTAAATAAGAATGAGCAATGCAGTAAATCCAGGTCAGAAGCTAAATTGAATCAGTATATCAGTGTGTTAACAATGATGATATCTTGAACTGCTAAACTATCAGTGTGTTATAGCAGGCAATTAAATCATAAGGTCGGTACACGAGGCTGTTAATTCTGCCTCAAAACTAAGTGAAATGCCCACTTAACATTTCATAAGCATCTGTAGTCTCAGCCTGGCTGCCTATCTTGATTTCAGCTGTTTGTGAACAAGTTGAAGTACTACTTTAACTACTGGTGTGCTTGCACAGTTGCATCAGTCTGGCCTCTCCTGGACTAGTTGCTTTGGATCACGAAACCAGTCTTATTCTGAAGAGGAGGGTTTCTTTTCTAAGTCCTTTATGAACTTAAGGATGAGCTGTGAAACTGAGGGTACTTTGGTCAATTGTCTTGCCCTCTGGGATAGTACTCTTAAAAAATCTTCCTCAACTACTTAAAAATTAGGTAGAACTCTAGAATAATTTTTATAGAGAACAGTCTTGCATTAGTGAGTGCATGTGTGCGTGTGTGAATTCTCTCTATCTTGATTTTCTGATTGCACTGAAGACAAATGCACTTATTAATGTGGAGGATTCTCAAGCTGTTGTAATAGACTACTCTGGCATATTATGGTGAACCTGTCCTCTTTCTATCCAGCTGACATGTTTCCTAGTCAGAGTTTAGCAAAGGCTAAATTTCAAGTTTACTTCTGTCTTTCTTGTTATCCCTTCTCTGTACCACTAACATGCATACTGCTTTCAGTTTTAGCCCAAAGTATGTAATATTCAGTAGGATATATCTGCTGCAAAAATTCTTAGGTGGCTTTGTATTTTGGGGTTATATTATGAAAAATTAATGTTTTGGGTTTTTTTTTCAGATCATATCCAGAAGGAAACGAAATACATTTTCTTCTCATTAAAACATTAAATCAAGTTTGCAGGTAATGGCAAAAATTTGGCCATGATGTTTGTGTGTCTTGCGAGAGGGTCTTAGGATCTGGGATTTTTAAAAGAATGTCTTGGAAGCTTCTTGCAATAGAGACAACAGATTAATAGTTTGGAACTATAACAAATTTTATTTTCTAGCACCAGAGAGACTTCATCTTTGGAACAAGTGAGAGACTTTCAAGAATTAGGCAGGAGATGAAGAGTTTATAATGTAGCCGTGTATACCGTTTACCAACATACCTATTCATCCATATGTAAGACTCTAAGAAACCAGTAATGTTGTCTTCTACTGTTTCACCTTTCTGGAACTTAAGTTTTATTGTAAAGGTAATAACTCTATTCAGAATTTTGAAGTCCTGGATTGTTGTTTTTGCCCCATGTAAACTGCTGCTTTTTCTTCCCTCCCCCCCAACTTTTCCTGAGATTTGAGGAGGGGGTGTAGATGTTCTGGATTTTATTTTTTATTAGTTTTTTTCCCTAAAAAGTTCTTATATTCCTTAAATACAAAATTGGAACTTTTTATGTAATTATGTGCAGTTATCCTCTTTGGTTAAGCCAAACATTTGTATGTATTCAGTACAGAAAAGTGTGATTGTATGAAGTGCCCAGTACCTCTCACATACCCCTCCAAAACCTAATGAACAAAACCCCAAGGTTTAATACAATGTTACTGCAATATGGTAAACGTAGGCCTCTGGGAAATGCAAACTGAGGCTGCATTTGGTTGAGCGTGGGCTGTATTTTATAGCTTGGACGTTAATGTTACTGTTATTGCAGTATTTTGTTCCTAGCATCTTGGGGGCTGTTTTTTTTTGCGTAAAATACTTGATTTATTTAATCAGGGAAGTGGTAAGTACTTCCAGTGTATGGATCTTGTATCTTTATGCTTAAAAAGGAAAAAACACATTTATCAAGTCTGGATATTGGCTAAAAATCTCACATTATGTAAAGAAATCTGTTTCCTGTGAAATCTGCAGACATTTGAAGCTTGTGATTAACTGAACACAGCGGTAATTAAGATAAAGGTTGGTCATTGGTTTAAGCTTAACATGTGCCCGCACAGCTACTGCAGGAGATGTTCCTACATTCAGCCCTTGTGGCACGCTACCAGTGTTGCTCTGCTACACAGCCGCATGCGTCTGACTCCTAGCCCAAAAGCAGCGGTGCGCCCTAAGCGAGGGGTTGCCCCTTCCTGGAGGAAGCATGGATGTAACCGGAGTGAGTTAACTTCTATCCCCTGTGGGGATGACGGAGACTGAAGGATGCGTTGTCCAGCTGAGCAGAGCCTGCAGTGTGCGTGTGAGCCTGTATGGAACCTGAGGACGGGGTCTGGGGCCAGGACGTGCTGTGGGGCTCTCCTGGCACGCTTGGATTTTAGGGAGGCAGAGAGAGGTGCAACCACAGGTATCATTAAAGACGTCTTTTGTGATAGTGTACAGGAGGTCATCTTTTGATGTCCGTGCTTCTAGCAGCTTTGGTGTAGCCCAGTAATTAAGATAGTGGGGAAAGCAGAGGGATCTTGGCTTTCAAACTTGACTCTTGTCTCTGATCCAAGTGTCATTAATATGACATGAGACATTTTGTTGGTATTTGATTAACTGGGAGGCTCGTTCTTGTTTTGTGTGACACCTCGCAAGTCAGCCACCTGGCATGCTGACGTGCTATTAAAAACACGCACTTAAAACTAAACTGGGAAACAGCCGGCCAAATGCACTGCAGGGAGGGGGCTGCAGAGCCCTCCCCGAGGGAACCGCTTGGGAAAGGCCTTACCCAGTCTTCTGCGGGTCTGGCGCCTGCAGCTGTAGAGTTCAGTGCTGTATTCACAACCGCTCACTTTGAAACACTTTCTTCAACTGCCCCGTGCAGTTAAAACACTCCTGACAAAACTTGGGAGTAGTAAGTGGCAAGCTGGTTGTACCGCTCGGGCGGGATTTTCGGCGGGAGCGCGCTGCCGGGCGCTGCGCCTGCTTCCAGCAGCTGCCGGACCTTTCCGCGGCGTCGGGCTCGCCGAGGCCCTGGGCGGGAGCGCGCTCCAGCAGCGGGGATTTTCCATTCACCGGCTTCTCCTGAGCTTTGGCTGCTGTGTTCTTACTGCAGACAGGCCAGTAGAGGGCTGCCAAGGGCTGGGACAGGCATTCATCAAAGAGCCGAGGTCTTGCTTAAGCTGGTGCTGACAGATGCGATTAGAGTAATAGAGTGGCTTTTTTATATCACGCTTGTGGTTTCTGTGAGTGTAAGTTCTATGACATCAAGAATATGTCTGGCCTTTCCTATGTTGGAATTAATGAATTTCAAGAACAAAACTTGAAGAGTTAGTAAAGCTTCTTTTCCCTCTAGTTCCCTTCTCATTCTCCTTTTTAAGTTTTTTTATTGCCCCCCCCTTGTTGGGGATCTTGGTGTGGAAACCATTCCAGATTTCCCAGTCAGCAGTAGGGTATTATTAAAGGAGGTGTTTTCCAGACAGGGAATTAGGTTTAGGGATACTAAATATTGAAAGGCGTGAAAATTGTAGCGCAGTGCACAATAGCTGTTGAGATCTTTGCAGCCCTTAGCTTTATTTTCAGACCAGCTTCACATTGTAACAAGAAACCTCCTGCTGATTCAGTGGGCACTTTCAATTCCACCTAAAGGAAAATGTGCCCCCTGACCTGTTTTCAGACAGCTGTGCAAAGCTAGTGAAAACACTCAAGTTGTCTTGTCTGGAATTGCAGATCCACATTGCCCGGTGCTGCCAGGAGGTGGGTGGCCTCAGGGGACCTCCGTGCACGGGGCCCGCAGGCGGGAGCCGTGCCCAGGGGAAGATGGGAACCGCTCTGCCCGCTGCTGGGACAGTTGTGTGGCTCCAGCACACTGCTCTGCAGCTGTGACAGGGCTGGTCTCGTTTTAATACCTCCACAGCTGGGTGCTTCCCCCCTCATCCCCACTGTGCCCACTGATTTAGTCCTGAGGCAGTGTATTCCTGAGATTGACTACTCACTGTGAGAATCTGATAGAATTTTGGGGAAGGGGGAAGCTGACCTTACATAAGATGCCTTGTCCTTCTTAAAAACAATTATCCGCTCTTTCTTTTCCTTTGAGGCAGGTGCAAGGGGAAAAAAAAATCTTTAAATGTGCCTGTTAATTTCTAGGTTGAGATTGTTGAGATTTTAGTCCTTTTGTTTGGAATATTTTTTTCCACAGAAACAAATTGTATACTTGTACATCATGGAGTGTGAGTAGAGCAAAGGGAAAACAGCAGCAGGAAGTGAGCTGCTGGAGGAAATGGGGCACATTTTCATGCTGCTGTCATGAATTACAGCCAGAAAGAGCAAACTGTAGAGACTCTTAAAATACAGGACAAATAAGAGTGTTCCAAATAGTTGGAGTCTCCATGGCACATCAGCAGCTCTCTTAAATGACCTGTTGCATTAACAGTAACTTCTGACTAAGAAGTGTTTTCAGAGTAAAACAACAGACAGTTTTTTTCACCTGACATCTTCCTGCAGCACAAAAAAAATGAGGATGTCAGATGAAGATAAGGGTTCTGCAGGGACAGTTTGGGAGGGGAAAAATTGACAGCCTCTCAGAATGATCTAATAGGAGTCCATTAGTAGTCATTGGTTTGATTTGAGATCATGAGAAAGCTTTTAGTTCAGAGAAGCCAACCATCCCCTGCTCTCGGTTTGTCCTGAACAAGCTCTAGCGCTCAGATGGTGACCTGTGCTGAATTACATCTTTACCACACTGGAAGCCAGATCTGTGAGTAATAAGTTGACAGGAAAACGGTCTTCATCTCTACTTGGAGTACCTAGGATATATTTGGGCAGTTACACCTGACGAATAGGAGAAGGATAGTCTTTGAATTGCACAGCAACTTTTAATGGCAGATTTAGTTTCTGTTTCTAAAAATTATGGTCAAATTTTTCTTTTCAGACTTCTGGCCCTTCAGCTGTAGGAATCAATCTCCCTTTGGACATCTAAGACTTTCACACTCTTTAAGTCACTCCCTGTATTTTTCCATTTCCATCAGCAAGTTTGGAGTGGACACTATTTGAACTTGAAGCTGTCTTCATTGTAATGTGGCAATATACCCCATTTTGTCAGAGAAAACAATGTGATGTTAAAAAGCAAAGCAATAACTACCTACAAAGCTGAGTGACTTTAGGGAAAGGAAGGAGGAAATGCAGGAAGGGAAGGAAGAGGTGGGTAAACTGACTCTGGTCAAGATTTTGACAAGAATGTAATAACTTTAAATGAGGTTTGTTCCCAGCAGACGTTGAAGACATCCTGACCTTATTTAACTCTGATTTATTCATCATGGGAACAGATTTTGTGTCTCTTGTATTCTCTGACTGATGGGCAGGAGTAATTTCTCTCTCAATACACATGAGTACACTGTGGTAGACTCCATTTGCTACATTGACAGGAGCAGGAGCAGAGTGCCATCAGCCACAGAGTTAGCTGAAGAAATATTTTCCTTTTCAGTCTTACAGTCTTAATGTGTGCATGATGCATGTGTTACAATAGGATGGGGAGAAGGTTACTGAATTATATGAAACCTGAGTCATGAATTCCCTCTCCTGTCTGAAATCTTCTCAGATCATAAGGAAAAGGGGGAACTGTGGCTTTGCTTTTTTTTTCCCTCTTTGAATTCTTTCAGGCAGTGAAGAATATCCCTCCTTCCCCCCCAATCCCACTCTCATATGCTGTTTTTGTAAGTAACACAATTTATTGGTCTTTTGCTTGCAGATATGCTCCTTCTGTCTGTAGCATCTTCAACTGTTATCATCTGCATATACTGAATTTTTTTTGTACAATTGTCTTATCAAATGAATATCCTTGGAAGTAGTAGTGACCAATCCTTTAGAATGGACAGTTATATGCAGCTTTTGTTTCAAAAATACTGCAGACAGGTCAGTTTTCACAACTACCTTTTTCTCATGAATGGCATTGGGGCAAGAGTGGGAGATACAGGAAAGGGAGAATGAGATAATTGAACTGATGCTGAAGAAGGTAGCATTAACATTGTTAATGTTACAGCTTGGTGTATTTCATAGTATGGAAACAATGAAATTAGACATCAGTGAACATCAGATTATAAAGAAATCTAGAATTCTGATGGTGGATAAGAAGAAGAGGGAATCTGCCACGAAAAATTGTAATGAGAGGGTTTATGAACCATAATTTTTTCAAGCACAAGTGAAATACTCTCTGACTCCGATCAGTGAACAGTCACCACATTAGCAGACTATTTCGGGATTGTCCATTGTGTGTTGTGCTGTCTGATGGAGTATATAGGCAAGTTTTATGTCAGGACAGGAGGTGTTATTCTTACCTCTGTGACAGTGCTTGTATTTTGCAGTTCTTCACTACTGACAAAAATAAATTCAGGAAATAACCAAATGACATGCCAGATATCTTAGTGATGGCAGGGCATCCATAAATGAAGGAGGAGGGAATGGTGAGAAAGACAATGATGAAGATCTTGAAGATCTGCAGTAGAGCAATGTACTTTGTGCTAACGTTAGCTCACATGCTGAACTGTGGTTCCAGCACACACACACTGAAAACTTTCATAAAAACCGTTTCTGCCAGTGCAACCTTGCAGTTCAAGCATTTTTCTATTGGTAGGTAAAGCCCGCATAAAGGTGGGTAATTGCTACTGGATGCTTTAGGGTTCTTTAGAGTTCTTTAGAGTATCCTTCTGAAATTCAGTAATAATCAGTTCCCAGTGAATGGAAGCAATCTCTAAAACAGAGTTTATTCTTCTGGGTTAACATCCTTGTGAGTTTTTCAGAGAACTAGTAGCTCAGCTGAGGTAGACTCTGCTTCTTTGTGTTATCTTTCCGTAGCTTTATTTACTAAAAGCTTGAAGGCTACTATGTTTTCTTCTAGATCTTGGGCTACTGGAGATTTTAATTGGTATTAGCTATAGGTGCACTGCACACTAAACCAAACGTGAAACAGTACAGTCTATGATACCTGTTTTGCTTTTTTGAGATTCAGGAGCACAGCTGGAATGTCATTCAAACAGAGGAGGATGCCATAGGGCAGAAGGCTTTGGGTGTTGAGGGTTTTCTAAGAGGCTTATATAGCTGCGTAGGGAGTCATCATCCAGAGGTATGTTTGGAGTTCTGTTGCTAGCTCATTTTGAATTTAGAATCTGATATCTCAGTTTCTTCGTTCATGAGTCTTTAAAATGGGCATGGTAAGGTCTTGTAAACCTGTTACTCAAAGCCTGCAGTATCTGCTGAAGTTTGCTACGCTTTCTGGAAGGCTGACAAAAAAAGATTCGTGGTGGTGTTTTAAGAAGCTGAAATGAATAAGTCATATGTTCATGTATATATATTGCTTTCCTCTTTTCTAAGATAGCAAATGGTGACTTCAAAGCATAACTCTTTTGGGGTGCAATTTAATGTTTGTGAAGTGCTTTACAGGACTTTGGGTGAAAGAATACAGCAAAGCACAGTACCAATAGAGTATTTCTTTGGCTGTACAATCTCACCTTTCTCACCAGACTGTGGTCTAGTTGGTTGCAGAGGAGACTGTGATGATCATAACTTAATGTAAGTCGGTATAGGCAAATTGATCAAGTCCTCGAACAGCTTGAAGCAAAACCTGTGTGTTGCCTTTCTCACGTCTAGTTTTTTCTGTAACGACAGATATTTTAAATGTTAACTGGTAATCTCTTTGAAAAATATTCAGCTTATTGCTGTGTTTATTTCACCAAATCAAAACAGTTTATGTTAATTTCACAGGGATCCCTAAATCTCAAATGTTTCTTCTGAGACTGGCCCCTGCCTGTCCTTTTCTGCTATGCTGTTGTTAAAAATAGAAAACTCTGACATACTATGAACTGAATATGGGACTGACATCAAATATACTGGACCTTCATATAAAATTTAATGGATGTCCTGGGTCCTGTAACCTGTGTAGTCTTTTTGCCTTTGTATTTAAATGTAAAAGAGCTTCCCTTTATTAGTATAAATATACCATTACGGAATATGAAAATTCCACCACTGAATTTTGTACTTGCCTATTCCGTGACAAACAGTGTCTTGGTATTTGACAGCTGCATGATAAAAGCTGTGGTATTTGCAGGAGAAGAATGAGGATGCTAGGCAGGGTAGGATGATTTAATTTCTTCTCACCACTTGCTACTGCTGGAATTCTGACTTTTTTCCCCTTTATTTTTAGTGTTTTTTCCCTTCTTTCACTGTCAGAAGCCAGTCTACCAGTGCCTCTTTTGCTTTCAAGACTTTGCTAACCTTTAACAAGCCCTGTAAACGTTGCACTAGGTCATAGGGTTCATATACTTTTTAACAAATCGGGAAGCTATGGAACTGGTAAATGTTCCGATATCAGCGAAGCTTTTTTTAATTCTGTAAAACCCAAAAAGAATGTCTCTAAAGGGACAAAAGAGAGAGCCATTACAGAAACTTCCCTAGCTGAAGGGCAGTTGCCTTTTTAATAGAGATTCCCTATAATACCAGCTCTACTTCTTATTTCCCTCTTTCCCCATAAAGCGACGGCTGATATGCTTCATGCACTAGAAGAACAACTGTGACACTCTGAATCATTTCCACCAGCTTTAGTTTCTAAACCAGAACTGGTGATTTGGTTTGCATTAAATTTTTTCCCCCATCCATTTGCTTTCTTCTTACTTCTATCTATATGGAACTCATGATACAGCTAAGATGTAGTGTGAGATGCTAAAGTGGCTCTCTTTTTAATGTTTAATACATTTGGGTATTTAATTTCAAGCCTGACATTAAACTTAATAAGTTCAATAATTCTCTAAAAAAATGTCCTTAATTAAACAGTTTCATGCTGCTATTCAAACACAGCTTTCCATTCTCTCTGAAATGTAGCTGTGCTGCTTGCTTAGCTTGTGCATTAAAACCATAATGGCCTGTGTGATAGCATCTAACATGCTGTGACGTTCCCACTGCATAAGATTCACTTCAGTTTTGAGGGTGGAAATCTATTTGTAAACAAATGAGCGATTCTGGTATTAACAAGACCTCAAGTGCTGTAGTATTTCCAGTGGATAGTGGATAGTAAGTGCATTGTTAGTGGAATGCTGACACCTCTTCTATGCTTTTTTTTTCCTCAGAGGGCTTAAATAATCTTTTGAAATCACCTCGGGGGTTTTAATCTGTACTAAGCACGGTGTTTTGTCTTTGGTTTGCCTCTTTTGTCTAACCCTACAGTATTTCTTTGGCATTGTTGCATCAGAAATCATGGTATCAAGAGTGTATGCTGGCTCTTTCATGCCTGTAAGTAACAGCAAGGTTCTAGTTTTCATCAGAAGGAAAAAAAAAAGTGCTGTTTGTGTGGTTCCCTCCACCTCCCCCTTACTTCCCTGGCATAGCGCTGCCTAGGTGTTCATGGGGATACAGCTCCCAAAAGCAAGATGACTTTTTTTTTAAGTGAATGTGGTTAATATGTTTCTTTGTAGCCAAAATGTTTTGGAGGTCATTTCTTTCAAGGTGGCTAAAATTCTAGCTTTGTAAGAGCTGCTGCTCTGTGTCATATTTGTTTCTAACCTACCTGCCACGTTTAAGGAAATACAAAATACGTTTTACTGCAGAACACCTACATATTTTGCAGGATTGCTGGAGAGCAAACTCAGAGAAGTGAAGGCTTCCTTCTTGCAGCTGATGAGTCAGAATTTTTAACAGATATAATGTGCTAGGTCACAGATGTAGTTTTTGGGGTGTATGTGTTTGTGTCCAGACATCTTTACTTGGAGTTCTGCTGTTCATTTATCCAGTACCAAGCAACCTCTTTGGGTCTGATTGATCTGCTCCTTACAATACTGGCCCAATACTCTCAAACTGGCATATGCTAAAGAAAGAATAATCTAGCTTAGTTTTTAACTTGCCAAAGAAATT
>VXAL01002743.1:20997-31470 GCA_013399475.1 Chauna torquata | reverse complement strand
CCCGCGGCGGCCCTGCTCCGGGGGCACCCCCGGGTTCGGCCCCGGGTTCTCCTCGCCGCCCCCCGCCGGGGCGGGGGTGAGGCCTCGGCCGGGGGGTGTGAGGGGCTGGCTGGGGCCCAGAGGCGCTCACCGCGTCCGAGGCTCTCAGCGGGGCCTTGAGGTGGGCGCCCGGGCCCTTAGCACAGGGCCCAGAGGTGCTCGCCGTGGCCAAGGCCTTGGCTGTGGCCCCCCGGGCTCTGGCTGTGGTCCTGAGGTGCTCGCCGTGGCCGAGGCCTTCACCGTGGCCATGGGATGCTCTGTGGCCAAGACCTCTGCTGAGGCCCTCGCTGTGGTCTGGAGGCGCTTGCCGTGGCCAAGGTCTTCGCCACGGACCCAAGACCTGCACCATGGCCAAGGTCCTCACTGTGGTTTTCAGGCGCTCTCCATCGTCTTGAGGCACTCAGCATGGTCAAGGTCTTCGCCTTGCTGCAAGCCTGAGATATTTGCTGTGGCCAATGCCTTCGCCAAGGTCTTCACCATGGCCTTGAGGCGCTCGCCATAGCCATGGTCTTTATCCCAGACCTGTCACCGGGTGCTCATCGGGGCCCTGAGGTTCTTACCATGGCCAAGAACTTCACTGTTGTCTTTGCCATGGCCTTGAGGTGCTTGTGATGGCCAAGGACTTTGCCATGGCTCCAAGGCTCCCTTGATGGACCTGAAGGGTTCACCATGGCCAAGGTCTTTGCCAGGGCCCCAGGGTCCTCACTGGGAACCTGAGGTGCTCACTGGGACCCTGAGGTTCTCACCATGGGCAAGATCCCTGCCAAGACCTGCAGCATGGCCAAGGTCTTCACCATGGCCTTGAGATACTTGCTATGCTTGCCAGGCGCCAACACCTGCACCATGGCCAAGGTCTTCACTGTGGCCCTGTAGCCCTAGTGCTTTTGCTATGGCAGTGTCCCTCACCGCTGTGCTGAGGTGCTTGCCATCACCAAGGTCTTGGCTGTGGAGCTGAGGTGCTGACCGTGGCCAAGGCACTCACCGTGGCCCAGAGGCAATTGCTGTGGCGCTGAAGTTGTTGCTGTGGCTCCTGCCACAGCCCTGGGATGCTTGCCAAGACCATATCCTGGAGGCACTCACCGTGCAACCAGAGGTGCTCAGACATGGCCTTGAGGTGCTCCCCATCACCCTCAACGTGGTGCTGGTGCTGAGGCACTCCTTGTTACTCTGAGCATGCCCCTGAGGGGCTGCTGGTTACCTTCTGTGTGGCCCTGGGGCACTCGCTATGGCCCTGAAGCCGTGCCATGGCTGAGACACTTGCCATGGCCCTGAGGTGCTTGCCGTGGCCCTCACCACGGCCCATGTTGCGGTCCCAATGCGCACACCATGACCACGACCCTCTCCGCGGCCCCCGTGGTAGCTAGCTGGGGGCCCCCGGGTGCCTCTGGTTGGAGAGGGCTAGGGGCCTCCATCGTCACCCCGCCTGCCGTAGGGACCCTGTGGGGTGACGCGCTGCCACCACCCACCGCTGCCCTTTCCTTTTCTCCCCTCCCAGGTGCTCTCGAGCTGGGGCGAGGGGATGAGGTGCCCCCCTGCCGCGTGGTGTGCCGAAGCGGCTCTTTAGATCCTCCCCGGCCCAAGCCTCCCCTGCCATGGATGCCTCGGGGGCTCTTGCTTCGGCTCCCTCCTCCGCGGCTCCCTCGGGCTCCCGCAGCCCCATGTTTCCCCCAGGAGCTGACAGAGAGGAGTGGGGACCGAGGTTCAATTGTGCCCCTTCCACCTCTGCTGCAGCCTCGCAGGCGATGCCAGCATCTGGCCGGAAGAGGAAGGCCAACTTCTCCAATGACGAGACTGAGACGCTGGTCTGGAATGTGGTCCGGCATTTCAGCGCCCTGTATGGGTCTGAAGCCCTGCGGGCTCATCCCGTGCGGCGGAAGCAGCTCTGGACCCAAATCCAAAGCCGCGTCAACTTCCTGGGCTACACCGAGCGCTCCATCGACGATCTCAAGCACAAGTGGCGTGACCTGCGGCTGGACGTCAAGAAAAAGATCACCTCCAAGAAGCACCTGCCTATGAACCGCGCTGGCGGGCCGCTCCACAAGCCGCGCCTCACGCCCCTGGAGAAGATGGTGGCTTCCACCTTCTTGCAGGCCAGCCACGACTCGGAGCCCGAAATCATCTTGGACCCAGGTCAGTCGTGGTGGTTCTCTGGGGACAGGAGAGTTGGAGTAGCAGAGTCCTGTGCTGCAGCCCCGCCTGCGCTCTTCGAGTGACGTCCGGCCTGGTAACCTCACCAGGCCACGGTCCCCCGAGCTCCGGGCTCTGCCGAGCGTTTGCGCTGTGCTCGCCGGCGCGGCGTGGATCGTGGAAGGAGACTTGTGGGTTTTGCTCTTGTATGCGGTTTGTGTCAGGATTACAGCATCCAGCAGGGCTGTGGTCCCGTAATATCTGAGTAGCAAACCACCAGGGTTGAAAACTGCGTGCGCTGGAATTAAAAATCCACCGTGGAAATAACCTGGGATCAACAGGAGCACGTCAAACTTTGTGGGAGTGGGTCTTTTTTTTTTTTTTTAAATTTGATACAGTGCCTGGCCTTGCTGGATACCATCTCAAGGCAGCCGGTAAAAGATGGGATGGAGTTTTATTTCCCCTGTTCCTTTCAGGGTTAGTGTCCCTCATGTTTAGCCAAGGTCAGAGGGAGCAGGAGCAGCTGCTGTAGTACCAAACCGCAATGTCCTCCCGTTGCGTCTCGCACTGCGGTGCTGCGTGTGGCCGGGAGGAGCTGGCGGGTCCCTGGGCAGGCCATGCCTTCTTGATGGGGCTGTGCCTTCAACCCCTCCACTATCTGCAGAATACACCTGTGTCTTGGTCTCACGCAGGTTCTGCTTTTGGGTAACGCCTGTTTCACTTCAATGGCCAGGAGATGCTAGAGGGAAGATGCTGGGGGTTAACTACCCAACATCGTTGCTCTTTGCAGTGGTGCTGGGCTGGGCCCGCAGGTAAACCCTAACTAGGCTTTGTTACTGGCCAGGAGGCAAACATCCCCCCACCTTTTCATTTCCAGAAAGGGGACGTGTCCGGCTTCTTTGTACCCCAGAGGTCACCACAGTTAGTTGTTCCTGCTCCTTCCTCTGCTTTTTGCCTTTCAGCTCAGCCCGTCAGGTGTCAGCGGGGACAGGTGGGCAGCGTGGGTCTTGTTTCACTTCTGAAGCAGGCTCAGGCTGTGTCTGAACCAGACACCCTTCTTACTGCAAAGCAGAAAAGCTCGGGGCTCAAGGAAGAAGTCCTGGGAGACGTTCAGGGAGTGCCAACCCCCCGTGGGACTGGGGGGAGGCAATGGCAAGCAGTCATGCAGGCTGACCCTGCGGGAGGCACATCTGGGCCTCAGTGTGACCGTGTCCCCCGTGTGACGTCACTCCCCCGCGCAATCCTCAGGGACCCTTCTCTGGGGGAACCCCAGCCGCCCTTAGCGCCAGGGCACGCGAGCTGGCAGTGCCGTTGTCGCCGCGGCTGAGGCTGGCTTTTCTCTGTCCCGCAGATCTGTTCTTCCCCGGTGCAACCAAGCAGTCCTTCATGCACCTGCAGCCTGGCGTGAGCCACCCCAGCATCTACATCGACACCAACGGGCAGCCCTCATCCTTGCCGGACATGGAGGGCTCTGCCGTGCCCCGGCTGGCGGTGCAGAGCCCGGACCCCTCGGTCATCTGCGAGTACAGCCGAGGGGAAGGACAGAGCAGTTCGGGTAAGGCTGCTCCGGAGCTTTACGGGGTGGAGGGAAGGTGCAGTGTCTGGATGGGGAGGTGCTGGGAGCCAGGAGGCCTGTCCAAGGCGGGTGGTAGAAGCTGTGGTGGTGGTGGTCTGCACCGAGAGCCTGGTCCCAGCCGGGGGGAGCCCTTGGCACAGCACTGGGGAGCCAGCTCCAAGCAGCCCCATGGATGCTGCTCGTTTCCCTCCCAGTGTGCGCATCCCAAAGGGCTGCGGGTGCGTGCCTGTGAACCCGGAGCGCAGTTTCATAACTGCCGAGGGCTGTTTGGTGGCAGGAGGAGGCAGCAGATCCAAGTGAAGGCAAAGGCTGTGGCTTTCCCCGCAGCACGCGGTGGGCCTGGGGAACTTGCTGCTGCAGGACGTGGTGGGCCGGGTGGCATGCAAGGAAGGCTGGGTCAAGGGCTGGACAGACGAGGTGCGTCTGTGTGTCAGGAAGGGGTAAGGGGCCAGCGCAGAGCAGCCGTGGCAGCGACGTGCACTCACAGGAGGGCTTCTCTTCTCTTCCAGCCGAGTCAGGACCAGAGCTGCGGACTCCAGACATGTCAGCCATTTCCCCGTCCCTGCGAAACGAGTCTCTCGTCTCCTACGCCTCCATGTCTGAGGAGGAGGAACGGGAAGGCCGGGAGGTGGAGAGGGGCCACGGTGGGGCCATGGGGCTGCAGCCTGGGCCTGAGGCCCCAATGTCTGCGGAGGAAGACATGAAACTGTCCCGCCAGGCCATGCTGATCCGCCGGTGCAGCTCCCAGGGCTCCGTCACCTCCCTGCCCGAGGACCCTCTCAACCCCGTGGACGCTCACTCGGACTGGGGCCACGAGGGGGTGTCCGACCTGCCCCCCCTGGGCCGCGCGCTTGACTCCTCGCACCCCGAGGAGCAGGCAGGGGGCCCAGGCCCGGAGATGGGTGCTTTGCCCAGGGTACTGATGGGGCCCACCTGGGAGAAGCCGACGGAGGAGGAGCCGCCGGCGCGCTCCCCGCTGCATGGCGCCCTGACCGAGGAGTCGCTGCCCTCCTCCGCCTCCCCCCCGGGGGATGCCCCGGCTGCCCCCGGCCCTGCCCGCGGCCTGGGCTGCTCCCGCCTGCGGGAGGACCGTCGGGAGAGCTGGAGGACTAACATCCATCACCTGCTGGACCTGGAGGAGCAGTGGGACCAGCTGTACCACCAGGAGCTGGCCATGTGGCAGGAGGAGCGGGCCACGCAGCGCGAGGAGAGGGCCCGCGACCGCGAGCTCCAGTTCCGCCTGCTGGGCGTCCTGACGGACATCCGCGACGAGCTGCGCTACCTGCGCCAGGAGAGGGCCAGCGCCCGGCAGAGCCAGGCGCCGCCGGCCGAGCCCCGGCCGGACCCCAGCCCGCTCCTCGAGCAGCCTAAAGCTGAGCCCAGCTTCCCCGAGCCGCAGGCCGGGAACGCCAGCTGGGCAGAGACCGCCGTGCCCAGCCGAAGCCCCTTCGGGAACCGGGGCCGGGGCCGGCGCAGGGGCCGGCCGCGTGGCTCTGCCTCCAAACACAGACGGCTCTTCCTCACCAACAGCTAGGGCAGGCGGGGACGCTGTCCCGCGAAGGACGTGGTGTGCGTACAGCCCTCCCCGCGCGGGGCTCCGGGTGTGCGGTGGGTGCCTGGCCACGGACAGATGGGTGTGCTCTTGGGGGAGCGGTGTGCGTGTGCGTGCGTGTCGCGGAGGCGTGTGCGAGCGTGCGGCCATGAGGTTGGCACCCACCGTGCCGGCATGCCCGGGCCCCTGTGAGCGCAGAGAAGGTACAAGGGGACACGCGGGCAGCCGGTGCCGCGCATGCCCGCGAGCCTGCCGCGCGCTTGGCACGTTCAGAGCGCGCTGGGCACGCGCGCGAGCCCAGGGCGGGAGGCGACAATGCACATTCGTGTGTAAAGCGTGCACACACCCAGGAGGTGCCCGCGGCCGTGGTCGAGCCTCTGCTCCTGCGGGCAGCCTGGAGCGCACGCGAGCGAGCGGCGGGAGGCGTGTGCATGCGCGGGTGCCAGCGGGGCGTGTGACAGCGCTAGTCGAGTAGGATTACTACCTTGGGGGGTGGGGAGTTAGGAACACTTAGTCGCTGATGTGCGAACATTTTATGCAAATCATTTAATGACCTAATTTGCATATAACCATAAACTTCTGTTTAAAAAAGAAAAATCCGAAAAAAAAAAGAAAAGCCATCTGTGTGTGTGGACTCAGTGCCACGGTGGGTCCAGGCTGCAGCCGTGGCCTCCCCAGGTGCGCGGGACCTGCCCCCACCGAAGCCCGTGGGCCATGTCCCCCATCCCCTCCCAGACACACGCGTAGCCTGGAAAGTCCCCGAGCCTCAGCTGCCCCGTGCGGGGAGGCTGCTGGCCGCAGCTTGCTCGTGCCGATGCTGTCTGGGCTGCTGTGTCATGCTGTTCATTCGCCACCTGCCCACGGTGCCTCCCGGCTCTAATCCCCGGTGCTGCCGTGGCCTGGGGGAGCGTGCAGGCATGTGGGCCAGTGGCTGCAGTGGGGTCCGTCAGCCCACTGCAGGGTCAGGGTCCCCAGCACGTCCAGCCCTGCAGGGCCGCATTCCTGTGGCTGCAGCCCATGCCGGGGTGACGGCACAGCTATGCTGGGCTGCACTGCCGCGTGTCGCTGGGTGCCAGCAGGAGCTGCAGCCCTTGCTGGGTGACCCGGCTCCAGCTGGGACCCCCCAGGGTGGCCGGGGTCCTTTGTGGGGGGGGGGCAATGAGCAGCTGGAGGTGTGAGGTGGGTGCTGGGCACTGCAGCCCCAGAGCATTTTGTTTGTGGCGACACAATTTAGAAATACATGGCGGGGAGAGGTGCGCTCGGGTCTCTGCGCAAAGCACAGCGCTTGATTCCCAAGGAAGGCTTCACCGTGACCTGATGCCCAGGAGTTCAGCGAAAACGCAAGAAAAACGATAAATGCTGCAAATTGGTGAGAAGTGCTAGAAATGGCTTTACGAGGCTGGGGGGGTCCCGGCTGGGCTGGGGCTGCAGCCAGCCCCGTGGACCCACGTGGCTGCAGGAGCAGCTCCTGGCAGCCCCTGCGCACAGCTGGTGTGCACACATACACACGCACAGGTCCCACGTGCGTGTTGGTCACGCTCACAGCCCTGTCTCTGGCTCGGGAGGTGATGCTGCCGCTCTCCCAGAGGGGGTGCTCCGTGGGGGACAGGTACAGGGGGGCACCCCGCGGGGCCGGGGCGAAGGCGCTGCAGCCCAGCACGACTTTATTCCGCATTGCATCGTCCATACAAAACTACACCCCAAGCACTGTACAGAGCGGGACGGCGCGGGGAGTAAAAATAAGCAGCAGGGGCTGGAGGGGCAGAGCGGCAGGCGGGGACGGCAGCGGGGGGCAGGGGCGGGGGGGGCACGGCAGGCGGCAGCCCCTGTCCCTTGTCCCCAGATTGTCTGGCGGGGGGCGAGCGGCNCTGCGGCAGGGGCATCCCCTAGTCCCCAGGGGGTAAACCGGGGGGGGGCAGCGGCGGGGGTCCCGCCTCGCCCCCATGCACGCGCTGATGGTCCTTGAGCGACTCCTTGTAGCGGAAGCTGCGGCCGCAAGCCGGGCACTGGTAGGGCCGCTCGCCCGTGTGGATGCGCTGGTGCTTGAGCAGGTTCTGCTTGCGGATGAAGCTCTTGCCGCAGGCGGCGCAGACGAAGGGCCGCTCGCCCGTGTGGATGCGCTGGTGCTTGAGCAGGTTCTGCTTGCGGATGAAGCTCTTGCCGCAGGCGGCGCAGACGAAGGGCCGCTCGCCCGTGTGGATGCGCTGGTGCTTGAGCAGGTTCTGCTTGCGGATGAAGCTCTTGCCGCACTCGGCGCAGGGGTAAGGGCGCTCGGCCGCGTGGCTCCGCTGGTGGATCCGCAGGCTCTTCTTCCCGCTGAAGCTCTTCCCGCACTCGGCACAACCGTGCGGGCGCTCCTCAGATGGTGCCGCCGCTGCCGGGACCCCTCCCGGCTCAGCCCCCAGCCCCGGCTCCGCGCCCAGGGCTTTGCCCAGTCTGTGCTGTGCGGGCAGGGCTCCCCCGGCCACTGCTGCCTGTCCCTCGGGGCTCCCGAAGCCCGAGCCTGGGAAAAGCAGCTCTGCGGAGGCACCCGGCAGCACCTCCTCGGGGGGCTCGGCGCGGGGACACCGCTCTTCAGTCTTCACCAGCAGCCCCTCGCCGGCTGCGGGGGGAAAAAGGCTCCGGTCAGCAGCTGCCGGGGACCAGGGACAGCCCCAGCCTGTGTGGGTGCTGTGGCCCAGCCTGGAGCCGTGGGGACGATGCGGTCCCCGGTGCATCTCCAACACTGAGCAGCAGGAGCTGCCCGAACCCGCGCTCAGCCCGCGCACCCTAACGCGTCCTTCAGCCAGAGCCTGGCATGGCCAAGGTGTGGGCACGGCCACCACGACCCCACCGGCTGGGCTCTCCTCCAGGGCCACCCCTGACCCACACCAGCACGGACACGGCCTGCAGCGGCCGTGGGGAAGAGCAGGACCTGTGGAGCTCCCGCTGGGCTGAGAACTGCCCCAGCCCCAGCTCAGGCATCGCTCACCGGGGCCAGGACCAGTCAGGATTTCCCTCTCCGGCAGCTCCCAGGGCTCCCTGACACACGGCTCTTCCTCCTGCTTGATCCACGACAAGAAGTCATGTGCCGTGATCAGGGCGTCCGCACCTGCAGGGAAGGACGGGGATGGGGACTCAGGGACGCGTCCTGCACAGGGTGAGTTGGGGAAGCAACTGCTCCAAAAAGCAGCGGCTGCTGCCGGCACCGAGCGCACGGCTGGCGCGTCCGGCGGGCGATGCCGGCCTCACCTGCGCAGGGGTCTGTGGGCATCCCCCGGTCCTCCCCGAACTGCTGCTCCCCCACGAACGCCACCTCCTGCTTGATCCGGGACAGGATGTCGGAGGTGGAGATCAGCGGCTCTGTTCACAAGGAGAGACTTGGCCGGCGCCGGGCTGCGGCCGCCCAACGCAGCCCCAATCCCCGACGGGACGCCGGGAACGGCTGTGGGGTGTGGGACCCCCTGCTCCGGTCATGCCAGGCGTCCCTGTCCCACAGCGGTGACAGGGCCTTGAGCACCCCCGGGGGAGCTGTGGGGATGGGTGACCACAGGACAGCCCCTGGGTGGGTGACCATGAGACATCCCATAGGGATGGGTGGCCATGGCACGGCCCATGGGGACAGGTGACCGCAGCACAGCCCGTAGGGATGGGACGCTGGGGACGTGCACCCTAAACGCAGGCAGGAGGGAGCGGGGCCGGAGCAGAGCCATCGGGAAGAGCCGCCCGAACCGATGCCTCACCCGCGCAGGTGTCCGCCGGGAGCTCCCGCTGCTCCAGGTCCCTCTGCTCGGGGACGCAGGGCACCTCCCCGCGCTCCAGCCGGGGCTGCGCGTCGCTCCTGGCCAGGGCTGTGTCTGCTCAGGGAGACAGCGCGGGTCGCACTGGCGGCCGGGCCCTCCCCATCGCCGCAGGACGTGGGGCCGGGGAGAGAAGGTGCCGAATGCCCCGGCCCGCCGGGAAAGGGGCGAAAAGGGATGTTTACCCAGCGAGATCAAAGACTCATAGTTCTCCTTCACCAGGTTATTGTACAGCTCTTTCTGCCACTCCTCCAAATTCTTCCACTCCTCCGCCGAGAAGTAGACGGCAATGTCAACAAACGTCACCGGCACCTGCAGGGACAGGCCACGGGCAGCTCAGCAGCGCCTGCCCCCCCGTCCCTTCGATGTCCCAGCTGGGGGGGCTTGCGTAGCCCCGGAGCCCCCCCCCCCTCGAAGGGCTCCCAGTCCCCCCCTGTGCCTCCAGCCCTGCCTGGAGCCCCCACCTTGGGCACCTCGCCCCGGGGGCCGGGGGGCAGCCGCAGCACCCAGAAGTTCCTGTTCTTCAGCAGGTTCTCCACGTTCTCCAGGCGCCGCTGCAGCAGCCCGTACTCCTGGATGAGGGTGCCCAGCACGGCCCACTTGCTCTCCAGCTGGTTGCCGAACTCCATGGCGGTTTTCTCACAGTCCAGGAGCTTCTTCTCGGCCGTGCCGGAGCGGCCCTCCAGGCTGAGCAGGCGGGTGGCCAGGAGGTCGATCTTCCTCTCCATCGCCTGCACCGTGGCCACCACGGTCCAGAGCGAGGCCTCGGCAGAGTGCAGCTGCGCCTCCCGCACGTGCGCCCGCTCGGGCAGCAGCGGCGGCTGCAGCGGCATCAGGTGGGGGGGCTCCACGTTCCACTCCTGCACCTGCACGGGGAGGCACGGGCTGGGGGCGGGGGGGCCACGGTGGGCGCCGCTTCCCCCGGATCCCTCGGGTGCCCCCGTGCCGTGCCCACCGCCGCCCCCAGCCTGGCCCCGCGGCCGCAGGCTGGGGAGGGATTGCTGCACGGCTACCAAGTCAGCGCCGGTCATTGTCCCCGTGGGACGCCGGCCAGCAGCAGGAGGTCACCGCGCCGTGCTGGCGGCCCCCCAGCTCTGCCACTGGGATGGAGCAGGACCCCTCCCCGGCCCCCGACCCTTTTCTAGGGGCTCTTCTGGGCCTGGCCATGCAGGAGCCTCCCGAGGGAGGAGGCAGGGGCAGGGTGGGCACGGAGCAGCCGGGACACGGCGGGGCCAGTGGAGCATCCCGGGTCAGCGGTGCACGGGGACGTCCCGGGGCTGGAGCCCGCCGAGGAGCATCCCGGGGACACCGGGGCGCCCAGGCGGCTCGCGGGCATCCCGGGCGGCGACACGGGGCTCAGCTCCCCGGGCTGAGCGTCTTCCCGGGGACACCCCAGGGCG
>VXAL01002743.1:8042-20439 GCA_013399475.1 Chauna torquata | reverse complement strand
ACAGGGTGGACAAGGAGGACAGAGGGGACAGGGGGACAAGGGGGGACAGGAGGACCAGGGGAACCACACAGGAGCCCGAGCAGCCATTTCACTTGAGGATGTGGTTGTTCATCCCATCCCCTCCAGAGCATGCATCACCCAGCTGAAACAACCGAAATCCCCCCAAAACACACAGCGTGCCGGCCCCACGGCCCCACGCAGCTGTGGGGAGAGCCCGGCAGCTGCGTCCCTCCAGACAGAGGGGTGCAGAGCATCACCCACACCCAACATTTTGTAGCATTTTTCCTAATTTAAAAATTCCGCAGATGTTGTCTGCAGCTTTTGGGGTGTAAGTGCAAGGAATGTCATTGATGTTCCCTTGTAGGCGGCACTGGTGAGACCGCACCTCTCCGCAACGCCCTGAAGGGAGGTTGCAGTGAGGAGGGTGTCAGTCTCTTTTCTCAGGTGACAGGTCATGAAGGAATGGTCTCAGCTTGCACCAGGGGAGGTTTAAATTGGGTGTTAGGAAGAATTTCTCCATGGAGAGCGTGGTCAAGCATTGGAACATGCTGCCTGCGGAGGTGGAGTCCCATCCCTGGAGGCATTTAAGAGATGTGTGGCCGTGGCACTGAGGGGCATGGTTTAGTGGTGGGACTCGGCAGGCCAGGTTGATGGTTGGACTTCACAGAACCACAGAGCAGTTCAGGTAGGAAGGGACCTCCAAGCCCCCACCCCCAGCCCCCGCCATGGGCACGACCCCTCCGCCAGCCCAGGCTGCCCACAGCCCCACCCAGCCCGGCCCTGGGCACTGCCAGGGATGGGGCACCCGCAGCTCCTCTGGGCAGCCTGCTCCAGGGCCTCACCGCCCTCAGCGGGAAGAATTGCTTCCCCGTACCGAACCCAAACCTGCCCTCTTTCGGCTTACAGCCGTCGCCCCGCGTCCCGTCACCACACCCCTGACACAGAGTCCCCCCCCAGCTTCCCCGCAGCCCCTTCAGGCACTGGGAGGGGGACTTGATGATCCTGAAGGTCTTTTCCAACCTAGATGATTCTGTGGTTGTATGAATGATCTACCAAAGCACCTGTTTCACCTGGAGAGAGAGATGCCCAGGCACAAGATGCTTGGCCACAAGAGCAGCACCTTCTGCACCCAGAGCTGCAGCATTCCCCATGCCTGGCAGTGCCAGGGCAGGGGCTCTCAGCTGTGTAGCCCAAAATCTTATCTATTCCTCTAGAAAGTCTTCTCCAGGGCAAACTGACAGGGCTCTCATGCACCTCTGTTCCCCATCCAAGCACCAGCCGGGCTCCAAAAAAGGCTCCTTGGACCCCAAGGACAGACAGGGCAGGGCACAGCACCAGCGCAGGTGGGTTGGTGCACCCAACCCGGGTGCTGCCCAGGGCAGCAGGCTCTCGTTTAGTTTCTTGTCACAGAATCCCAGTCTGGCTGAGGCTGGAGGCACCTCTGGGTCCCTCGGGTCCCACCCTGCTCCAGCAGCACCCAGAGCTGGTGCCCAGCACCACATCCAGGCGGCTTTTGGAGATCTCCAAGGGGGAGACCCCACAGCCTCTCCGGGCAGCCTGTGCCGGGGCTCCGGCACCCGCACAGCACAGGAGTGCTGCCTGGTGCCCGGGGGCAGCCTCCTGTGCTCCAGTTTGTGCCCGGGGCCTCTGCTCCTGGCACCGGGCACCGCTGGGGAGAGCCCGGCCCCGTCCTCTCTGCACCTCCCTGCAGGCACTGGTGGGCATGGGTGGGATCCCCCTGAGCCTCCTCTTCTCCAGGCTGAGCAGCCCCCGCTCTCTCCCCGCAGCAGGGGGGCTCCAGGCCCTTCGGCATCTTCCTGGCCCCACGCTGGACTCTCCCCGGCGTGTCCAGGTCCCTCCTGTGCTGGGGGCCCAGCACCGGACCCCGCACTCCAGCTGCGTCTCAGCGGTGCTGAGCAGAGGGGCAGCATCCCCCTGCGCCCGCTGGCAGTGCTCCGCCCGCTGCAGCCCGGGGCACCCTCAGCCACCTTTGCCCAAGGGCCCGTCCCTGGCTCGTGGTCACCTTGGTGCCCACACGGACCCCCAGGGCCTCGCTGCAGAGCCGCTTCCCCGCTGTGGCCCCAGCGCGTCCTGGGGCCGGGGCTGCCCCTCCCCAGGTGCAGGACTCGGCTCTTCCCGTTGCTGCCCCCCTGAGGGTCCTGCAGCCCACGGCTCCAGCCTGCCCAGGTCCCTCGGGATGGCAGCAGGACCCCTGTGCCTCCACCGGGTGCTGAGGGGGCACTGCCCCATCACCCAGCTCGTTGATGAAGATATTGAACAGGACTGGACCCAGTATTGACCCCGGGGTTCACAGCTGGCCCCCAGCTGGGCTTTGTGCTGCTGATCACCAGCCTCTGGGCCCAGCCGTTCAGCTGGGTTTTGATCCACCTCGCTGCCCGCACAGCACACACAGCAGCGGCTTGTCGGTGAGGATCTAACAGGAGACAGGCGGGAAATATCCGTCGCCCTCCTCTATCATCGTAGAAGCTTATCAGGTTGGTCAGGCGTGACTTCCTCTTCCTGAAGCCGTGCTGACTACTCCCGATGATTTTCTTGTCATTCAGGTGCCTGGAAATGGTTTCCAGGATGAGGTGCTCCACCACCGCCCCAGGATTCTCCAAAGGGCCCTTTTGCTGGCACGTGGTTTTGGCAAGATTTGAGGTTGCAGCTCCCCCCGTGCTGTATAAAGCTGCAGGTTAAAACCCCCTCTCCGTGGGTGAGGGAGAAGCCACCTGCATCCCCCTCCCCAGAAGCGCCAGCCCAGCCGCCCCATGACACCCCCAAAAGCCCTTGGCATTTTGTTGACACTTACCCAGCAAAGGCAGAGGCTTTTTACATGTCTCTTACGGTGTAGATACCATTTCCCCATGACTGTCAAGTCCTCCCAGGGGAAGCTTTGCTCATTCAGGACATAATTTGCTAAAGACCCTGCTTTTTGCGCTGGCATGACCTGATGCTGTGGCTTTTCCCCATCCATGACCAGCCCGGGAGGGCTTCCTCAGCCAGAATTGGCACCTCAGTATTTAAAAGCTTTCTATCAAGCTTTTGCCGTCTGGGAATTTATCCAGCCAATTCTGAACCAGTGTAAACTCTCTGCACCTGCAGCATCTTGCAGCACGGCAGTCATCCGTGCACCCAACCGCTGCATTAAGAACCACTGACTCATCTGCTTCGAACCCACCGCTTACGGGTTTAATTTGGTGCCTTGCAAGTCTGGAAGTGGGCAAGACAGGGGATGGCCGATCCCTCATTACCCTTCCTGTACCACTCGTGTACCACACCTCTCCTCGCACGCCTCTTTTCCAAGTGGAAGAGCCTGAGCACAGGCAGTCATTCGCTGCACGGAAGCTGTTCCGCGCCGTGCCGCCCCGGGCACCCTTATGCAGGCAGGCTGGGAGGTGAGGCTGGCTGTGATTTACACACGAGGCAAAAAGAAATCATGGGAATTGGGCATGATGAACAAGATATGGCCAAAACCACACAAAAGCAGATGGAATTTATCGGGAAAGGGGTTCCTTTTTTGACTGGTTTTACTATAAAGCCACATCAAGAACAGAAGATGATCTCTTCCCAGAAAGTCCTCACACAAGACCTCAGCCTCATTTGCATCGCCCACAACAGACAAGGCACCAAACACACAAGCTGAGGCTCTTCACCTGAAGACATAAGTGAAGAGACAGGCAAGCACAGAAAAAACTTGACGAAGAAAGTCTTCTATCAACATTAATTGTGAAATGCCAGACATCTTGTCATTTGTAAACTGAACAGAGCAGAATGGGAACGGACTCTTCGGACTGCAACCCATAAAGGATAATTTAAACAGAAAAGACAGAAAAGCCTCATATGCTACATCCTGACCTTGTTTCTATGGGTTAGGAGAAAGTAAGGACTCTTAAAACTAAAAGTGCTTTATTCTTGCCTGTGTTTCTGTCACCATTACTCCTGACAAGGCACTAGGTGTTACTTAGCATAGCAAGCTCTACGTTTTCAGATTAACTTTTAGCCTTTTTTTTTAAAAAAAGAGAATGAGTTGCAAATTCTCTTTAAAGAATACCTAACTTGCTAAAGATTTTTTTTTTCTGACTGCACAAACCCTACAGTTTACGTAGTCACTTATATTTCTTGATGCACGAACATTACCTCTCAAGGTAAGCACACTGATTCTCACCTTAGGTTTCTTATTCAATAACATTGTCTATGAAAAACTCCTACTCTCCCTGCCGCAAGGATCAGGACAGAGTTTATTCCACAGCAGGTCAAACTCCACAACTGGAGCGAATTAAAACAAAACCTCCCAGAGAGGAATTCAGAGAATCTCATGATTCCCATGCATGTTTCTGTGAAAAGACTCGGGCAAGGAACAGCCAGTTCCTACCTCCCTTCTGCTTGTTTCCCACCTTAACGTCCCAGTGCTCCCAGCAGATACCGCACTGGAGAACTACCATACTTCCACCCCACTTCACTCAAGTTTGTTCTATTCTACCTTTGTCTAACTTTTGGATCGCAACAATTGTTTACGTCACTGCACCTTCTGATGCTTACCTTACACTACTCTTTTTTCCCCTTTTAATTTAAGAAGCGCATTCATTGTACGGATTATTTAGCTACGGTGACAGGTGGGACACTGCTGCACGATAACACAAGGTAAGTACAGAGAGGCACTGTCCAATAAAAGTGCACCTGCAGAAGAGCATCATGCCACACAGATACCAAACATCTTGACAACAGGGTACTTTGCTCTCCCGTGAGCTTCACTGAAAACATCTCAAGTCCCTTTGCACTGGGTAAAAATCTTTAATGTTTTTAGTGTTTTTTTTTCTCCACGAAGACTGAAAACACAATGCTTAAATACAGCTTCAGAAATAACATCAGAAATATATTATTATAAACTTCAAAAATAGTTAACAGCAATATGTTGAGGAACTCCAGCACACAAACTATTTGTTTAATGGTTATAGGTGTAAGCCTGGTCTCAATCAAGGCAAAATTCCTACCAGCATCAGTGGAACCAGAAGCAGAGTCTACATTGGAAACAAACCCAATAAAAGTTACCTTTATTAAAGCTGAGTCTCTGCATTAACATCTCTGCACTTTTTTATATTTGAAGTAGAGAGTACCTCACCACACCAGCGCAGCAAGACGCTTAGAAGGTCGCTGTAAGAAGTTGCATTTCTCCTTGCGCGTACTCCGAGTTTCAGGTCAGAGGGAGGACACTAGGTGTAATCCACCTGCCTCAAAGCCCTTCTGCTCGCGGAGGAAAGAAAACTTTCACAAAGGTTTTCACAAAACCACAGATACAAAGTCTCCCATTTCCGCTTCTTCTGTCACTCGTTATCAGGACACAAGCAAGTCATTCCAACATGAAGTGCATCTGACTCTGGATTTTCCCTACAAATCTGAACTTTTACGCTGTTCTCCACAAATATTCTTTGCAGCACTCACAACTCCTCCAGCCGTTCACTACGCCGACTGCTAACCTGGGGAGCTAACCGTTCCAAGCTTCTCACGTGGGAGACATCCAGTTTTATTATCAAACCTCTTCAATATCTTTGCTTAATTTTGTTGTTTAAGGTTCACTCAGCACTTCAAGCAAGTGAAAGTTTACACATTGTCACTATTTTGGATCGCCCCACTGGCTGCGTGGCCTCCCATCTGTAACTCCAGGTAATCTCCGTCTCCACTTAAACCTCTGAACAAGGTGATTATCTGTATTTCGGTGCATACGAAAATCTCACATTTAAGTGACCATCTCCGGTCGGTCTTCCCCTGGGACAGATGCTCCTTAGCCCCGTGCCTGCAGCACAGTGGGGTAAGGAGCTCTCACACCGAGGATTTACCTTCAGCAGCTCCTGAACAAACAGCCGCAGGAGTGTGACCACACGCCAGATTCAGCCCTGCTGTTCCAGGTGCTCTTCAACTGTCTCACAGAAGGAATGAGTTCTGGTAGGATGGTGCTTTACAGGAGTTGCCTCACTGCAAAGAATCCTCATTGAGGTGCACGCACAGCATACCGGTGACTACTAAGGCATTAAGATACATGGGAGAAGAATAAAAGAAAAGCTGTCCCCAGGGTAAATTATAAGAAGAACATAAGGAGAAGCCAGCGATAAAAGAGTTTTCTGGAAGCTACTCCTGCATTTATGATGGGCAGGGATCCCTTGGGGCCACGCATATTCCCATAATCTCCTTCAGAACTTATCAAGCTCCATCCCAGCACCAGTTGTTTCTTGCTCTACTGTTCCTCCGGGGAAGCTGAGTACACTGACTTCATTCATGGCCTCAGCGCAAAGCACGTGCTTTGAACAGGAGGCAACCCTACCTCTGCAATCCTTGCACTCAGCTGGAATAAGCAAAAATGCTGAATATCACCAACCTATGGAGAGAAGATGTGTGATCTACAAACGCCGTCTCCACAGGACTCCCTTCCTGTCCGCTAATCTTGCCTCTAGCTGAAGCTGCTGCTTTCTTGCTGGCTTACAGAGAAGAGTAATTTCAGCCATACTTTGCACTTACGTTACCAATATTCCCGCGCTCTTTTCCAGCATCTCAGAAACAAAACTGGACTGGCATCTTCCGCACTGTGAATAAATGTTTTGAAGCAACCGATTCTGGTTGTTATTTCCATGCAACGCTGCCTGCACTGCCACCGTTACTGTTCTATGACTCTAACTGTTGAACTTCTCTTTTCTTTTTCTCTTTTTTTTTGCGGGGGGTGGGGGGGCTATTTTTACACCAAACCCCATGATTCACTTTAACCTAAGCTCTCAAAAGCTCCATCTCCTGCTCATAACTCTGCAGACAATCCTGTTCTGACGATAATATTGTCACAATTTTCTCAGATATGGAAACCTCCAGCATTTTTCTGCTTAAATACAGGCTCTCTAGCATAGGCTGCTTTGCGCGTCAGAATATTCTTTAATAAACCTTTCGGTACAGTTAACACTGCTTTGCATAACTCCCCCTCCCACATATGAATCACCTAGTCACCAATTAAAATTGGCTCCTAATCAATGCCTACTAGGCTGGAACCAACTAGACTCAAGCCTTTCATGCTTGAGTTTGATTCAGCTTAATAAAACCGTCTCATCTTAAACCTTCCCCTGTAATTGACATAGGACTACAAGCCATCACCTCTGGTGGATTTTTTGGTAATAGAATGGAAAACCTGTCCCAGCAAAGCTTTTGGTGCACCAATTACGTGCATATGTTGTGAGTTCGCAAGTGATTAGTAAGCCTGGGTTTTTCTGTAAAACTTTTCTCACATGCTGTACACTTGTAGGGCCTCTCTCCTGTGTGAGTTCTCTGGTGTCGAATCAGATCTGCATGGCGACCAAAGCTTTTACCACAGTCTGTGCATATGTACGACGATACCTGAGTCCTTTTGGTGTGAATTTGCTTATGTTTCAAAAGTCCTATTTTCAGTTTAAAAGTCTTCTTACATTCCGTACACACATACAGTCTTTCTCCTGTCTGGGTTTCCTGGTAAAAAAGGATCTCTTTGAATTCATCAGACTCTCCTTCCCCAGGAGAGCTGTTACCTCTTCTGCTTCCTGTTGTTCGATTTGCCTGACCTGCTCCTGAATTGCGATGACTCTCACATGTTACCCCCTTGTCTGAAACTTGGCAAGTCAAGTCTCGGGATCCTCCTGAAAAAGATCCACACTGTTCTGTGTTTTCTGAAGTCTGTGCACAACTCTGCATCTCGGAGTTGATCACAGTAGCACCACAGCCTGGAACAAAAAGATTCCAAACCTTCGCTTTATCTGATGTGATCTAATACAAACCTCCAAAGAACAAAAATTTCTGATTTATTGTGAGTACACCTGTACAAACAAAACAAGTTTTGGATACAAAAAAGCAGGAATGCATTAGAATCCCCCCTCCCTTGACTCCTAGAAGCCCATGCAGTTTTAATACGTTGCCAATTTAATTTTTGACTAGTCTGAGGCCATCACGCACCTGTGCTAAGACTTGCAGGAATTTCTCTTTCCTCTAAACCCCGCTGATCCTTGGCATGCAGTGCTTCTCTTGTCTGGATATTGCTTTTGGGAACAGGATAGTCTGCACAGGGAACATAACATGGAAATTAAGGTTATTATTTTCCTCTGACTTTTTTTTCCCCTACAGTTACAAAGATATTGCCTGACCTACTTTAATTCTAGATGTAGGCAAAGGATATGTTGCACAAAGACCAGTGCTGAGGATGGCTTTATGTCAGGCCATTTGCTTTCAACCTCTAAGCCCTGTACTTTACCTATGCCCTTTTTTGTAAAATGACTCATTTCCATTAATTTACATGAAAAATACTGCCTTTTGCTTTCTCAAAGAACAACATTTGGGGCCCTGGAACTATAAGCAAACACCGTGATACTGTTTTCTAGCAAAAGCCGGCATAACCCACTGTCTAAACGCACCTCTCTCTTTTACTCTGGAGACAGGACTAAAGAGGAGATAACTGCAAATTACTGCTGCAGCTGCTCCGGTATCTAAGAGGATGGGTAGGAAGCATGGGGAGCAGTATTTGTCTTCCCATTTTTAAAATGTTCCAGAAATTGTAACTAAAAGGTTGAAAAGTCAAGCTTTCAGAAGTGGGAAGTCTTGAATTGATACAGCCATGTAAGCGTAGTTCATATTTAACAGTTATATGAATTATTTTTATTCATATTTTCCCCCAGCTAGTTCTTTTTCATGCAGTTCATGGCACATACTTTTTTAACAGATTGGAATTACACAAAAAGTAGAGGCTGCTGACTGTCTGCAGACTCTACCTCTTCTACTGTAAAAAAAACAGAAGGTATGTAACGAATGAAAAAGTGGAATTATGTAATCTCATTATTTTGTGGATTTTCAAATTTGGAAGTGCAGAAATAGCAACAGAATGAGGTTACGCTAAATCAGCATTTCTCGAACAGAACTGAAATGTCACAGAGCAGAAAGTAGAGTAAGCAACAGCTGAGGCTTCTCAGGTTCACAGCAATTTTGTTTCTCCAGCCTGGAGGACAAGTAAAAGCACATTTAGCCCATAATTACAGCCAGGCTCATTCTTCTATTAATCCAAGGAATCACCTGAAAGCTGAGGAACCAGAGGGAGCTCACACCTTCAGATTTAAAAAGGAATGATTTCAAACAAATGTGGTTGGGTACTTACCGCTAACCGGTAAGACTTCTTCATTTTCTGGGGCATCATTCACGTTATTTAACTATTTCTGCATCAGAGCAATTCAACATTCTTTAGCAAATCACAAAAGCCAATACACCTTGGGATTTGGAGGTGATGAAGAAACTCACAACCTGACTACAATTAACAAGTCCACAGGATTCACGATACCGTATGTCGTTCCAGCTCCTTTGCTCATGTGTTTAAACCTTTTCTATTCTCCTTTGCTCCTTGTTTGACAGTTAGCACGTGCATCATCCGGGACACCACTGGAGACCCCAAGCCCCTCTGCCAGGGAAGACCCTGTCACTCTGCCCTTTTATTCTATCTGTGTCACGCGGACAAGGCATCACCTACACGCACAGATCGAGTACCTAGCATCAACAGAGCGCGGGGTGGGCAGCAGACACAGAGGCATTAGAAAGGTGACTGTCCCACAGTCTTTAAAGATTGTGGAGCTTATCTTCCCTCACAAAGATTCAGAAACATCTGAAGATTAATCCACAAAAAAAAAAACAAAAAAAAAAACACAACCAAAGAATTTGAAAAGTGACAGGCAGACAAGAGCCAGGCCAGAAACAGCACAGATCTCTCTGCCTTCAGCAAGAAATGCAAAACTGACCTTTACCCAACGTGGTTAAGGATTTGTAATTCTCCTTTATCACTTTCTTGTAAAGCTCCTTCTGCCAGTCTTCCAGGTTCTTCCCCTCGTGTGCTGCCACATTATCCAATGTCCCAGGGACCTAAAACAGAAAGCGTTCGACACTCAATGCCAGTGGTACGTTGTACATTCTTGAAAGTCCTCTTTGTTCAAACAGTATTAAGCAAGCAGTCATCAGCCAACTGTTTCTAGCAGTGTCCATGTTACGTATAACCAGCACATTACCTAAGGAATTTATATACGAATCTGCTAGTGTTACGTCTACATGTAGCTCAGAAGCAGCAAAATGATTTTAAAATAACGTGACTCAATGATTTTCTAAAACAACCAGGTCAAAAATTAGTCACAAAAAACCTGTGGTGATATTGAAACCCCAGGCATTGAATTTAAAAAGAAAGAAAATACTTCAGAGCGTGTTTTAAACAAGGCCTGAGGCAGTGCCACAGTCCGTCAAATTTGGATCTGAGAGTTTTTCCCTGCTAATAAAACATAAAAGTTAATGCAAACAGAAAATTAGGCCCTATGAATATTGAAAGATGATTATTGCATTGCCCGCAAAAATATATTGAAGGAAAAATGTTAAAAATACATTGCTGTTTTTCCATTAATTTCTTTCAGTTTACCCAGATCTCTTTCTTTGAGGTGAACAGTACTGAACACTGTCCCTATCGCAAGGGACCGAACCCAAACACAGTATCTATACGGTCAGAGTGAGAAGGAATTTAGGCTTCGCCTTCAAATGTATTGGATGCGTGCCTGCATGTGTATACAAACAGGCTGTGTTTGTCCTTTATCTGTGCTTTGTGTCTACTGAGCATCATACTTGTACGTGCTTGCCTTTCAGTGTTTCACTCTGCCGTTCAACCCGATGCACGCCTCACTGGTTCAGACGTTCTGCAGCTCGTACCACATACATACCCAACTGCACACTCTGCTGCCAGAAGAAATCCTTAGACTAGTCAGGTTTCACTGATCTGTCACTAGATGGATCACAACCCAAACCAAACACAGGGCAGAAGGCTGAGCAGCGGGTGAGCCTTTGTCTCGGCCCCAAACGTCCGCACCGTGGGTGCCAAGCCACCGACAAACCAACCCAGCGACTCTAAAGGAAATCTCTGTGAGCACGACGACTGTCACGTGCAGGCACAGGGCTGCAGGCAGTGCACCCACTACAGCATGAAGTGGGACTGCATTCCAACAAATAGCAGGTTTTCTCCTCAACGAACATTTAGGCACAAAATTGGAGTTTGATCACCAAGAGCACCCAAATGCCTTTACTCTCCCCCATCGCCAACCTCTCAATGCCACGGAGCTCGTTTCCTGTGTTGTTGCTTCCTTGATGGGCTTCACATGCAATTCCTCCTTTAATTTAACAGAAATAAATGCAATAGCAAATATCCTAATTACCTTCAAGAGCTCAGGATTCCGGATTCGTTTCCGAGTTTTATTACTTATTCCACCGCAGAAACTTCGAGGTGTTCCAACACGCCAGCTTCCATCTTCACCCAAAATGAATTTTTTGGGAACAGCTTCTTTCAGCAGACGCCTATTTTTTCTAATTTTTAAGGGGTCAATTTCAAAAGAACTGTCCTCAAAATGCTTCGAACACAGCCGTTGATGCTTGGAAGGTGTTCCCATGTCCCGACCCATGTTGTGAATCCACTGCTTCAAGAGAGGTTTGTTTTGTAAGGGAAAACCATAGAAAGTAACTGTACTGTTCTTGTACACCCCGCTGGTAGCATTCTGACAGTTCAATGCTGAGCAATAAACCATTGTAAGAGGAGAAAGAGGAACAAATCCAAAAAGAACGCATCAGAAGAAGGGTTCACAGGGTTCCCAATCAACTGTTGCTTTAATATTAAATAGGCCTAAAGTTCTCTAGAAAAATACATGTTTTTGAAAGCCAGAAAGAGCAGAGTTCACGAAGAAAAGAAACATGGTGTCAGACTTCACTGCCAGGGATGTGGATCTGGCCACAGCTGGTATCCACAGCGCTCAGCAAGGAGTCCAGTCCCCTCTCACAGCAGCACACGGCTTCCCCACTTCAGAGCAACACCAGCTAATCTGAAAGGGAAAAATCTTTTAAATCAGCTTACTGGGCCACAACTACGCAGATTTGTGCTTAAAGCGACCTCTGCTATGGACACACTGTATACATGCGCTTCATTAATTGGCATCTCCGTGAGGAATCCCACCACGCTCCACAACAAAGCTCGTAAAACAGCCGCTCTGAGGGCAGCAGCAAAAGGGCGAGAGCCAAGCACCCTCCAGCGAACACCACGTTGGCTGCGCACCGGAGGAGGTCGGCTCTCGGGGGCGGCAGCCGGAGAGGAGAGCCCGGGGCAGGCGGATCCAAGAGAGGAGGAAACCACGACCGGGCGCCGCCAGCAACGCCGGCCGAGGGCCGTGCCGAGGGGCAGCGGGAAGGCTCCTGGAAGGAAGCGCACCCGGGCCCGGTGCCAGCAGCCGCCTCCGCCGCCGCTCAGAGCGGCCCCGGCGCACGACCCAGCCCGGCACCCGGGCCCAGCTGCGGAGCCCCGCTCGCTGCCTGCCCCCCGTGCACCGGCGCCCAGCGGGGC
>VXAL01002742.1:197498-209019 GCA_013399475.1 Chauna torquata | reverse complement strand
GGCGGAGGTGGGGTTGCTGGGGGGAAGCAGCTGTCCGTGAGGCTGGAAGGGATAAGGGTCTGGCCAGCAGCTGCGTTGTTGTGAGGCGGTGGCTCACCTGCTGGGTTTCTCTGCTGCAGGCGTGGCAGGTGCTCGCTGTGCTTGATGTACTGCTGTATGTGAAGCTATCGGAGATGCACGCTTCATAAGTATTTTCATGGCATCCCAACTTCATGCTGAGTTTTTGAATTGAGAATGGCTATAGCAGTACAAAGCTTAAGTCAAAAAAAACAAGATGCAGAGATAATGAGCATGATAAGGTGCATATTATGGAACAGATTGGAAGGTAAAAGATAAACATCACAATATACTGCAAATATTTTAGTGAATCCTATACAGTATGCTTTCAATCAGAGTAAGGAAGAGGTGGAAACCAGGGGAAAGACTTTTAAGGAATGATTTGGTGGAGAAGATTGAGACTGCTTTTTGCAATGGGAGGTCGTGTTATTTGAGACATAAACAGCATATGCAACAAACTTTTCCAAAACTAAGTGAGCACCATAGTGGGAAGCTTGTCTGTTATGGAGGCCTCTACATAGAAGGGTTGGGATCGAAGGCAGCCTTCACTTTTCAAAGAACTCACGTGCACGCTGACAAAATGGGTTTGGGAATGAACATCAGTTGACAGACTGCTTCTTCCAAAATCTGTGGGGTTGCCTTTCTCCAGAGGCACTGTGCATGACCCATTTGTACTCAGTGTGTGTGATGAACACAGTGGGTTTGACCTGTTCAGTTCTCAACAGAGAAGAACTCCACAAAAACTCTTGCTGTGTAGACAGTCTGCTAGAGTAGACTCTAGCTCCATGACTTCAGCTAGAGTAGGCTGTAGCTCTATAACACGTACTTTTCTTTTACAAAGAAATAAGCAGCACCAAATTTTTTTAGAGGCTGCAGAGTGAGTTTGAGCTATTATTTGAGATAATAGCTGTAGAGAAACTGATTTACAATAACCTGTTCCTTTGGAGAACTGTAACTCATGATTCCTTTGTCCATTCTTAGGCATTGTGTGAACCTGTAGTAAGAGTTAGGGTTCTGGGAGATAAGGATCCGTTGGTTTGGGATGCATGATGTTCTGGTGTGTAGAAGCAGAATGTGTAGTGAAAATACAGGTTTTGGGAAAGACTGTGGTAGTAGTATAAATTTGATTGAGTTAGAGCAATGTGTTGTTTAAAGTCACGCTATGTCCCAAACAATCCTACAGGCTGTCTTCGTAGCCTAATTCCTTATGCTGGTTTTGCTGCTTTTTGTAATAACAGGAAAAAGGCAGGGATCATCTGAACCAGGTACCTAGGGCAATGAAATCATGTGTCTGCTTAAAACAGTTCCAGATTTGGCACTGTTAAATGAGGGCAACAGTTTCTTGATCTTTGGGACAGGATTGCTAGATGTAGCTATTCCTCTCATATTATTCTTGAAATGCTTGCCCTCTGGGCTTATTCTTCATTGGTTGCTTCAGTTTATGCCCGTATGCATGCCACTTCCACGGGCTCAGTACCTTCTTTGGAACTCAGGAGGCTGCACAGCTGGATTACAGGGGAGGGGAGATTCTTAAGATGTGTACCTCTTAGGAACCAGCCTAAGAATGTAAGATCGTTGGGAGTCTGGGATTTTCCCATTTGAACCATTTGAATTTTTGAACCTTCTTGGCTTACATTCAGACCCTTTCAGTACGCTGTTTAGCTGTCTAAATTTTTTTGTAATTATTAGCTGTTGCAATTAGTGTCTACAGATTTATTTTCACCCTAGTATCTTGCTTGTGTTATTGCACTCAAATTATGTGACGTTGTTGGAGAGTGGCTGCGCTGCCTCAAGCACACAGACTTAATTAGTAATTCATAAGTAGTGTAACTGCGAGCTGTAACTGAACCCCAGCTGTATTCAGTGTTCACACTTTCAGCACCTTAAGTCGAGCCACATCATTGGCCTGACACATCTGCAGGGGCTGCAGCAGGGCAGCGCCTCGGTCCGTCCCCAGCCTGACATTGCACTCGTGTGCTTGAGGAGGGATGGGAGTTTGTACTAAAACTGAGAACTGAATGCCTTCTTGCTCACAGAGCCTGAATGTGACTACTAGGATCTTTCCATACTGTGATCTGCACAATGAATGCAGTGTGCGTACTGTTGAAAAAGAGAGAGAGGCAGGTTGTATCCAATTTCCACGCTGGCAGGCAGGCGTTGGCTTAATAACTTAAGTCAATATAAAACTATTGCACTACTGTGTACGTATAAGAAGTCTTTTATCTTATACGCAGTACTGAAGGTAGATTTAGTTCAATGAGGGCCTGCATTTCCTGAGCACTGACTATTTATACTCAATATGTGATTTCTTTAACACTCATCAAACCAAAGTAAATTCTTATCAATCAAAAACAAATCTTATCTTTGGGTTCTTAGCTTTACTGTAAAGGATGAAGTTTTTGTTGGTTTGGGGTTTGTTTGGCAGGGGCAGAGGGGAGTTAAAGAGTATTTAGCCACACTCAAGATTTGTCTTCCATTTAAGATTTACAATTCCCAACTTTCCTCTCTGATATATAGATTAGAATGGTGACTTTTTTCCTACAAAAGAAAATAAAAATCTTCTGTGAGGTCATCAAAAAAACCACCGGTGTTACGTTCTGCTAGGTCTTCTGTGAACGTGGAAGAAAACCTTATCTGAGTCCCAAGCAATTTCTAGCATTTTCTGAAAATAGACGTTAGTTAATAGGTAATTGCATCTTCTTTGTTAGACTTGGCAGTGTCAGAATTTTCTGGTTGAATGATATGCCAGTGAATCACTGATAAAGCTTTCCAGTATCCTTGGCAAAAGCCTAGGTTTTTGGACCAAAGTTGAGAAGAAATCATTGGCTGGTCTTTAGCAATTACATTTTAATGTGTAACTGGTCTGTGTATAATTACCTTTTAGCATCATCAAGTGCCTCAGCATGATTTTTAAAAGGCCAGGTTTCAAGAGCAAGGTCTGTCAGTGTTCTACTGTGTTGTGCTCGATATCCTTCTCGTGAAACATTATTTGAATGTAGTGATGCTTTTAATTTTTTTCACCAGTTAAGATTTTTTTAAATATAAATGGAGAAATTGAAAATGCTACCATAAGGAAATCTTCATTTGAAAAAAAGAAAAAAAAAGAAAAAAAAACTTGTTACTCGCTTTCTGCTAGAAGAGAAAGGGGAAAACTTTGCTAGAGTATTTGCTTACAAAGAAGAATACAAGCACAAAGAAGAACAGTGCACTTCATACATATTGTAAAGTATCCAGCAAGAATAATGAGTAACAAACTGAAAAACAAAAGAAAGAGCAAGGTAAGTTTTAAAATGAAGTGATTTACAATGGTTTAGTTGAAAAGTGCTATGTATTTGGGGAGGGACAGTTGACAATTACAGATAGTTTATGGGAGGGAACAGAGGAGAAACCTGTGTCCAGTATGGGGAAGATGGAAGACATTAATAGTGACATTTTAAAGTGTGAAGTACAAGGTTTGAGGTTATTGCAAATGTTTACAACATTATTATATTTTTTAAAAAGTTGACAGACATATGAAAGATTTACATATTTGGGGCAGAAGAGAGAACAGAAATGCATTATTGAATGGTAGAGGTCCAAATTTCGCAGTTAAATATTTGTATATGTGTAAAATCCTGTTCAAAAACCACTTTAGCAGCACTTTATAGATTCTTTGCATCCTCAGTACCATCTGGCATATTTATTTCCATACATAAACTATTTGTTGTATTAGGTATTACTTTGAGGTATAGAGAAGGCTATATTGAGTCCAATAGCTTCTGAAAGAACAGATTTATGGAATAGAATCTCCCTCTGAGGAATGTAGTTGTGTTACAGGAAGTGGCATGTTATTTGCATGTTACCCCATGGTAACAAGGGAAGAGGGCAACGCGCATGCCGAAGTGTAGAAGGAAGAGTTTTAGAGGGAAAAAAAACGGTTCTTCAGGTTCTGTGAGCTAGCTGTTACCCCACCTTCCTCTTGTGCTTTTCTTCTTTGTTGCCAGCTTATTGTATTTGTGTAGGAATAGCAGCAGTACTGGGTTCACGTTTCTTCTGAGAGATATGAGAACATAGTCCTCTTTCTTTGATCTGTTCTCTTGATTTCAAAGGGAACACCCAGGAAGTGTGTCCATACCTGTTCCACCAGAACGAATTAGTGTGCTCTACTTTCCACCCCCCCTTCTGTAAGGCAGACTCAACCAGCGTTTATTTTCTGGCAGGTCCCAGACATGGAACTTGTGTACTGGCACACACAACTTAATAAACTTTTCCTTTTGCATTTTTTAAGAGTCTGACTGTCTAATTCTGTCAGCTTGGTATTATAACTAATGTGCAAGTGCCTTTTGTTTGGTTAAGCAGCCTTAAACTCACTAATAGTAAAAAGGAATAAGAGCAAGCCATAGCAGTAACTTACTCTTTCACCTTCAGCAGTGAAAATGCTTCATAGCTGGGCAGGGAGGAGTGCAATTTGTGTAATGCTGTCACTGTGAAGATGGGAAGCACAACAATTTTTAGTCATTTTTTTTAGATCTAACTTGCCTGGTGAGAGTGCAGGGAGGAGTAAAGAAATAGTTGCCAGTGGAAGTTATTTTTATGTCAAATCTTTCGGTAAATGGGTAGAAAACGCACACGTTACCTCTCTAGGCTCTGGAAAGGCCTCACTTCACCATTTTCTGTTAGTCTGTGTGTTTTTGCTCTTGATACAGTGCATTCCTAGGCTGTCACCTAGGAAGGCCTTTGCTTTCCTGCCTGCGTAGAACCCGAGTCTCTGCCAGGGTCGTGGAGATTGCAGAATGAGAGCCTAAAACAGCAGTACTTGCTACCATCCCTCTGTCATGGATTCCTCTCGTTTGATCTGTGTGGGCTTGTTCTGAAGATGTATGAGTGGTAACTGGTAAACAGACATTGCCTTGTAGACAGCACGGCTGCAGATACACAAAATATTTTGTGTGACTTTTGAATTGTATCTTACAGTGATACTTAGCACCTGCAACTCATCTGTTACCTGGTAGGTAAAATACTAAGTGCATGACTTTTACTGTGGATTGCCCAGTCATTTCACAGAGAGCACATTATTATTTTGATCTGTGAATTTAACCTGTGCTTCTGTTCTGTGACTTACTGGAGTTCATGCTTAACTGCTTTTCTGTTGTTGTTTTATCTACTGCTCAGGATAGTGTTGGGTGTTTTTTTGGTTTTTTTTTGGATGCTGAATTCTTTTTTCAAGTTTTCTCATATATACTTTTGAAGTTTCAGAAATGTAAAGAAAGTTAAATGTGATAAATTCAATTAGAAGTGAGCTAGCTACAGTGACTGTAAGAAAAGCTTTCTAGTAATTCATATTGAATTAATGAAATATAGTGCAGAATAGTAGATAATTTGGGACACTGAAAGAATTTTCAGTGTAGTTGCAAATGAAATGCAGAGTCAAATAAATGTAATTTGGATCATTCATGCATGAATTGTAATCTTTTTTAACTAAAATAATGTGTGAAAATGTAAGACCTTAAAATTTCAATGAGTCTAAAACATGCTGATCAGCTAAGATTCTCTGTGTTAGACAAAGCTGAGTCTTAGCAGTTCTGTGCTTACGTTAACTTAATTTATTTGTGTCATCATGGTGTGAAATTTGGGGAGTGCCTGGACCTGTGTGGTAGCGCTGTGATCTTTTGTTCTTGCCTATGGTGTTAGGCCAGGCTTGCTGAAAGGATCTCCTTATATGCAGCGTAACTCCAACTGCCATTGGAAAGTCTCTCAAGACGGTCTCTCATCTCTGAGCTTAACTAACAAGGCATTTTATTTAAAATAGATTAGTCACATTTCCTTCTAGAGTTCTCTTAGTGTTTTAGGCATCTCTAACTAAAGTAATTCTGTTAGATTTGGAGACCTCCTACAAACTCAAAAATAGAATAAACTTATAAACAAATCCTTAATTTTGCTCAAGATTCTCTTACTGTAGATACATGGCAGCTGAGAAACTCGAAAGTTTATACCATCAGGTCTTTAAAAGACAGAAGTGTTAAGGTTAAGAAAAGTCCTGTAATCTTCTTGTTGCTCATGTAGTAAATCTTGATAATATTAGTGGGTTTTGTTCAAGAACAGAGAGAGGAAAATAAAATATGCACAGTATGTTTACTGTTCGTTAAGCCAAAATGGTCGTGTACCTTTTGGCCTGATATATTGCGTCTGCGAACAGTAGAATTTACCAGTATTTCAGGAGGGAGAGTGTAGGGATGATATAAAAATAAAATTTAAAATGTGAAATTTTAATCTGTTGTGGAGAAGTTACAAAAGGAAATGAAAATCTGCAAGTCAGAAATTCATCTGTTCTGTCTGAATGAATATTATGAAGTGGAAATAGGTGATTTTCCATTTCAGAAAATCTGCTTCCTTTTAACAGTTATTTTTCGAACTTCACACAGTATGGTATTTTATGAGCTGAAGGTCTATACTTCCTGTATAGATTTTTTTTTTTTTTTTATTAATTTTCTCCTGCTGTAAAACCTTTTCCAGGTCCCTTTCCCTTATATTTTTGAGGAGAACAACTCTTCGTGTAGTATCCTTCTGCATTTTATCCATTTATGTGTACTGACATCCACAGTGGCTGTAAATACCATTTGGCTTACTGCACGTTGACTTTCCATATAGGCCTGCCCTTAACCTTTTTCTCCTACCTTCTGTACGTTGGCTCTTGCTGTTATTGTAGGGTGTGTCTACATGGTATACTGAGTAAACTATGCAGGAGCGGTTTATTGTATTTTTTTTCTTTTACCTAGACTAATAAAAGAAAAAGATAATGAACCTAGTTAAAGTCACTGAATTAATGTGACCACTGAACACCCAGTCTCTGAATTAGCAGATGTAAATCTAGTTTGTGAAACAGATGCATCCTGCAGAGTACTGAGTAGTCTGTCCAAAGCCCAGTAAGAAGTCTAAGCCTGGGAGTAACTCTGCGTACGATAAGTGTGTTGGGAACTTTCATTTCATTATTGATTTAAGACCGTCAAGGTGGGGGCTATTACTGAAGACATTATTTAATTTAGTTTATGGCTGCACAGTCTGTTGCAGCAGGCAAAGCAGGAACTCATGGCTAGATGAGTGATTACACATCTGGTAGTAATCTGTAAATCTAAACCTGCTGTGAAACTGCAGTTGAAGACAGTTCAGCTGTTTAAGGTTCAGTATTTGGCTCTTTTTCTGGATCCAGTCCCCAGTTTGCACCAAGTTGTATGATCTGGTATGCAGCTGTTATAAAGGAGGGGAAGAGAGACAAGGAAAGCTAATAAGATGCTGCGTGCTCAGCAGAGGGTGGTTATTTTATTGGTAGACATAAGGTTCAGAACTATTTGGTTCCTGCTCTGTGTACCAATTAGTTCTAGTACTGCATGAAACTTCACTTGTTCCCTGCAAACCTGTCATGCTGACCACTGACAAGACGCCTTTTAATCTATTGTTCAGCTATCAAACTGGACCCTTAAAGTCCATTTTTTGTGAATTTTGGGAACTCTGAAACTGCTTTGGTGAATTACTGTGAAGAAATGTGTTCTGCTACTGGCACTCTTTGAGACACATTGTCTGACTTCAGAAACCAGGTTGTTGAATGGCATGAAGCGGATTTGTGACTCCGTTTCTGGAAGCAAGATTAAATGGTACTATTAGTGTGGGACAAGTTCCCTTTTTTTTTTTTNTTTTTTTTTTTTTTTTTGGATCGTGATTACTAATCAAGAAAATCCTGTAGTTCAAGATGATGATGTGCTCCTTATGGCTTTGCTGGTGGGCTTATTAAACTGCTGTGCTTGTTGGTATGCTTTCATGCTGAATGCTTTGGTACTTGCTCATAAAAAAGGTATTGGTGATATACTTTTACATTGTAAGCTGCTTAGTAAATAGATGGTTGTATGCATTGTGAACATTTCTAAAATAGTTTGTCACTTTATAGGCTCACAGAATGCAGAAATTTTGGTCGTAGTTCAGCAGAGATGTGTGTTCCCATTATCTGTATTTTGTTCAGAAGCATGTTGAAAAATGAAAAACAAAGTTTAAAAAACATACTTATCTGTAAGCGTGCTTTTATGAGATTGTGTTGTTCATCATAACCATGTATTGTTCTTTGTGTATCCAGGTTGTCAGGTCTCAATACGAAAAAATTAGGTAGCTGTAAAAGCTGGAAGAGATGGTGCAAGTTGGCCTCTAAATGTGCAGTTTGCAGTATCAGTTTTCACCTGTAGCATAGCCAGACGTTTTTATGAAGTTCAGTTCTGTCTTTTCTCTCAGTAGATTTTTTTTTCTTTCCCTTTTTCTCTATCTTCTCTATTCTGTTGTTATTTCTCCAGAGGATATGATCTCTGACCTTTCATGTCCCCTCTTCCATCCCTTCAGGGAAACTTTTCTTCTGTTTGTCCTCCTTGTTCTCAGCTATAGCAAATCTATTCTTAGAAGGTATTTCTCCTTGACTAACTGATCTTTTCCTTTTCGTTCTTGGGGATGATTAATTTCAGTTATCCTCATGTAAAGGGTTATTCCATCAGAACCTGTTCTTTGGAAAAGGTTAGCAAATCTCGAGTCCTGTCTGCAGTTTTGTTCTGCTTCATGCTTTATATTTCTGATTTATACTGTCCTCTGCAGTTGCATCTTTAGTATTTGTTTCTTCAATGGGTTAGATGAAGTCATAGTACATACAAGAGTATCTTTTGTTAAGTTTCCTTAAAGGAATTCTTGTGTATTACTTCTTCAGTTTCTGCATCCAGGCATCTTTTTCTTTCTCCTTTGCTATTAGGCTTTTACAAATATTTTGGCTGTATGATTCTTGAGGTAAACAACTGTATTTTGTAGGACAGGAGTATGTACTTCATATCTCTGTGACTGTCAGCAGTTTGTGGTTGTTTGCAGGTTACTGCAGTGTCTCTTAAGTATCGATGCCATGTAGATATTCTGTTGACTTTGTATACTTGACTGGAGAAAATGTACTAAAACTTAGAGACAAGGTAAGGGCAAGTCAGGAGCATTTGAGTAACACAGCTCTCCAGATCTCTGAAAAAATAGCAGTGACAATTGTTATGAAATGCATCTTGAGCTAGAGAAGTGCAGTCAGTGAGAAACAACTTCAGTTTCAGTTGCAAATATTTACAGGTACCAGCACATCGTTCCACAGTATGTAGAAAACTAGATAGTTAAGAGTGAAAATTTGTGTGCCTGTAGATGTAAAACATGCATAGGCACAGCTCTGGCATGTGCATCCAATAAGTACTACACATGTGAGATTTAGACCTCTAAAAATGAAAACTGCATGTAACGTATTGACTTGTTACTATTTTTATTTCACTTAAAAATATGTTTGTTAACTTTTAATTGCTGGGTTGCTTTCACTTTGGCATTATAAAACTGCTCTGTTTTTTGAAGAAGTGAATAGTGATGACAGTAATAGTTAAATTTTTTTTATGGAAAATATTTCTGTGTGTATGGATCTATGGATCTTCTTCATACTTAATATGTATGAAGAATATCAGGAAATGATACAACATTCTGAATAGCAGTGGTGCATTTTTAGATTTCATTGTAATATATTCTGCCTCCAAAAGCAGAATTGCTTTCTCTATTAGTCTCCTGCACTGTTAAATTGGTGGGAAAGGGCAAAGAAAACCATTTCAGCTTTGTTGAAAGTTCGTGCTAGGTATGATGGTGATACAGCTTTACCAGTGTAAGGTTTCTGGTGGTGAATGCAGTATGAGAAAGTAGGTGCAGTCACCTATACACAACTCATTTTTTCAGAGCAGGATAATCAGCAGGACAGAATTAGTGTTGTCTCCCCTGCTGCCCCTCCAACCCTGCTTCCCCACAACTCTCCTGTTCCTTCGGCTTCAGGCACACCCCTCATTTTCACTTAAAGCAGGCCAATTCTCACCCAGCCTTATGATGACACTGTGACGTCTGGCAAGGCAGAAGTTGCAAGCAGAAAAACTTTGGAGAGGTAGAAGAATGAGATCTCTCTCTTCTGGGGATGGCTCATTGCAGCAGGGCTACTGAGCATTCTGCAGTACTGCAGTAGTGGGCTTTTTATTTTTTACTTTGAAGATATCTTCTGAGCCTCTTCACCTATGTAAAGACATCTGTGACTGGTTTAACGTCAGAGATTTCTTTTGTGAAACCAGTTATTGGAAGGCTAATTATAAGTTTGTGGTCCTTATTCAACTTTTTTTTTTTTTAACAGATAAGAGATATTCCACTGAATTCCTCTATTAATTGTTTCTTCTTCTAATATTCTGGCATGCTTCCCCATTTCTAATCATGTATTTAAAAAACATTTTTAAAGTGTTAGTCTCCTTTTTCTCTTTAAATATCAGATTAGGTTTGTTGTTTTTCTTTGCTGGCTGAGGTCTCTGGATAACTTTTTTGATGTGCTGATTCCTAAGGGAAATGTCTATCTGCAATGTTACCTTTTAAGCCTGTTTTTGTTTGTTTTGTTTTGTTTTGTTCTGTTTCAGGAAACAAATAATCAAGAAATGTCTACCAATCTAAAGTACCTTTCCTTGGGCATCCTGGTTTTTCAGACCACAAGTTTAGTGTTGACCATGCGTTACTCTCGGACATTGAAAGAAGAAGGACCTCGTTACTTATCCTCTACTGCAGTAGTTCTTGCTGAACTTCTGAAGATTTTGACCTGTATTCTATTGGTCTACAAAGACAGCAGTATGTGTTAAATTTTGTACCAAGTAATTTTCCTAATCAATATGCTGTATTGTAATGGCAACTGCAAGGCAGCCATATGAGGACAGGCTCACAACAAAGCACTTCCATTCCCATTTAAGAAACAGTCTTGGAAAGACTGTTAGTCATACTTCACTCCTCAACACTTCATATAATATATTGTATATTTGCTGAAGAAAGTTCTCTTTAAATGGCTGTGGATACTAACGTGTGCAAGAATAAATTTTCTACTAGCAGCTTGAAGCTTGTGTTTTTTCAAGCATTTTAAGAAATTTATAAATAGAAGTAGGAAAAATGAAAAAAATGAAAGTGTGTCCAAGCATGAATGATAACGTAGAAGAAGCATATAGCAAACAAAATCACACAGATGCAGGAGGGAGGAAGCAATTTCATTAATATAGAAAGTGTAGTTTTAAGCTCAAAAAAAGTGTATTTGGATTTACTCTCATTGTTATTTTGTACATTTTATATACTGCATTTAACCAGTTCCTTAACATATGTATTTGGTCTTCAACAATTTAAAAATATCGNCTTTTTTTTTTTCTGTCTTCATTTAGTGAATGTCTATTTCTGTGTTTCTTTGGTAGAGTGCAATTTACGGACTCTGAACAGAGTGCTACATGATGAAATCCTTAATAAGCCCATGGAAACTCTTAAACTTGCTATTCCTTCAGGAATTTATACTCTTCAGAATAACTTGCTGTATGTAGCATTGTCAAACCTAGATGCAGCCACATACCAGGTATTGTACATTTGGATTGCTCTGTAAGTTTCAAAAAAA
>VXAL01002742.1:111871-149547 GCA_013399475.1 Chauna torquata | reverse complement strand
ATCATACCAAGCCAACTAAGTTACCCAATAATCAAAAATAAAATAATAACATCAAGTGACAAACATAACAAAATCTTATTTTGCTTTTCCTTTGCCTATTTGTGCTATTATGCAATGAAATACAGGTAAAACAATGCATGACAGAAATACAACCTATAATAATATAACACAAACCTTTTTACGAACAGGATTAGAAATTGACAGTAGCTCAATATTCACTCGAACATTTAATCTCCTGTGTACAAAAAGATGCAACTTATTAACAAACCAAGAAAACATTCTTCAAATAACCTGTGTTCATAGTTACATTACAGGAATCAGATGACATTCAGAAACAAAAATTTAGGCAGAAATATCAAGAAAGCTCCCATTGATGACCACTACTGAAATATATGAAAGTCTCACATTTTCACAACTTCAGTTATCATTACAGCTCCTCAGTCAGCTCAGGGGTTTTTTTTTGTTTTGTTTTTTTGATGCTTACTATCCACCAAACTTTAAATAGCAAGACAGAAGTTTTGAAATTTTGTCTGAAACCAGAACCTCTGGAGAAGTCCGCTGAAATTTATTAATGATTGCTGAAGCTTATGATAATCGTTTAAGCACTGCTACCTTAGTTTTCATTTACTTCTTGTCAAATAACGTGAAAGGTTACTTACATTACAAAATAAACCCACAGAAGTCAACCGTTCTGCGCGTTCTAATACAGGCAAACCAGAGTTACCCAAATCCTTGCACACACAGTCTAACGCAGACAAGACCGATATTACTGAAATTCACTACAATTTAAATAGACGCTTCACATAAAACACTCCCGGGCTTTTCCGAACACCAGCGTTCCGCCACGCACACGGCCCGTGCCGAGCGCGGCCCGCCACCGCTCCGTGAGGGAAACCTGAGGGACGCGCCGCGGCGGCTCCCGCACAGCCGCACCAAAAGCGCCCAAATCGACTTATCCCTCGGCAGACACCGATCGGGACAGACGTCTGGCCCAAGCGAAGCTGGGGCAATAACGAGAGAGCTAAAGTGGTCCCGGACGCCGCGGTAAGGTCGGCTTCGGACTGCGACACTGCCAGGAGGAGGCGGACCTGCCCACGGCCGTCCGCAGGGCAACCGCAGCGCCCTGGGAGACACGCGCAAACACGGCCCGGCCCCGGCCGGCCGGGCCTGCGGCGTCGTGAAGGCCCGTCCAGATCCGAGGCAGAAACTCCACCCCACGTAGCCTGCAGGGGAGCCGCGTTTCCCCCACCCCCACGCGCTTCTGTAAACGTTTTTTCTCCACTACCGCTGCCTCTCTGCCCCCTTTCCCCTGGTAAGGGCCACTCCGGCCTCAATGACTACCTTCAGCCTTGCTAGGACCAACCCCCTTCCCTTTAACACAGATGGTCCCCAAAAGCAGCCTCAAAGCGATAACACCTCAAGCGGCTACTCAGCTCCCCGACCACACTGCGCGCTGGGCCTCGCCTCTCGCCAGGCAGCTGTTAGGACACAAGGCAGGAAGCAAAGAGTGGAGGGAAAAACTTGTCGCTCGGGAGCCCTTCTCCTAAAAGAGACGATAAAGCTTCCATACAGCTGGAGACGAGACCAAGTGAGAGCCCGCTGCGCCGTTCAAGCCAGCCCCTCACCTCTCCTCGCAGCCCTGGCACCTCACTTGCACGCACACCTGCCGGTTGAACATGCTCTCCGCCGCCATCTTGCGCTTTGAGTTTGGCGCTCGGCTCCCGCGGAGGAGGAGTCTCAAGATGGAGCCTGGGCAGCGACCGCAGGGGGTGCTGGGGAGGAAATGGCGGAGCCGGCGCTGGAGCCGGAGCCCGACCACGGCTGCCCGGCTCCGTTGCCGGGGCGATGTGCCTACTTTGTGGAGAGGAAGAAGCGCTTCTGCAAGATGATCCCGGCTCCTGGGAAACGCTTTTGCGGAGAGCATGGGCAGCAGGAGGTACCGGGCCTTGCTGGGCGGAGCCGCAGGCCCCCTTCCCCGGCCGGGAAGGATGGGCTCCTGGGGGCGAGGGGCGCCGCGGGCTCCCCCGGAGGGGTTGGGGCGGCAGGGCAGGTCCTGGGCGCGGAGACACCCGCCGCGGGGCTGGCGGAGCCGGGGGCTCTCCAGCTGCCCGCCCGGGACGCCTGTGGCACTGCGGGGAGCCTGGGGCCGGCACGTCCGTCTGAGCTGGCCCCGCAGTACGGACAGGGGCCGTCCTTTGAGCCCTGAATGTGCTAAGGCCATCAGTTCAGCTGGCGGTAACACTGCCGTTTCGTTTTAGGTTTAGGATCTATTTAAGTATTCAATTCTTGACCCACTTCCTCCACTCCAGCTAACCCAGCTACCTCAGAATAGATGTTTTACAACACTCGGATGTTCCTCAACAGCTTTTCTAAAACAGGAACACTGAATGCATGCTGAAGTGTTGTTTAAAACTTTTCTTTTATAACTAGAAAGAAAATGACAGAAAAAGAATTCCATGTCCTCTTGATCCAAAACAGTAAGTATATGTAAATACTTTTCTTTTTTTTTTTACCGGAGTTGTCATTATAAATGCTGTTACTTACTTTTCTATTTGGATTTTAGCACCGTATATGAAGACCAACTACAAAAACATTTAAAAAAATGTAATTCAAGAGAGAAGCCAAAGCCAGTAAGTACAGTATAAATTCAGTAATACTTCATCTCAGTTTTAAGACCCTAAACATTACCGCTCTGCGTGGAATGTGCTGTAGTGACCACAGCTGTGAACAAGAAAGCCGCAGTCTCAGCAAGCACTACTGTAAGCACGTTTTTGAAGCTGAATATTTGTTCAGCTGAAATGGAATTCACATTCCATGCTCCTTGACTACTTTCAGAAATCTGCTCCAAGAACAGGCTCTCACAATGCCACTAAATCATTAGTTTTAGAGGCTTAATGAGAGATTGTCCTTGAAAAGCACAACTAGCAGGGATCTGTAGATGTTTTCTTACCTCTGCAGTCTGCTAACCTAATTATCTGCCAGCTTTACTCAATTTAGGAGTGAGTTATGGAAAGCTAGGCTGACAGTTGCAGGCAGTGCTGAAGGAAGGAATAGGATGTATGTCTCAACAGCTGTTCCAAGAAGACAAAAGTTGGCTTCTGTTATCAGTCTAGTAACTATTAACGGCTTAATTCTTATGAACACGTTCAATCTTGTCAAAATGTGCCAGAACTGTAACTACTACTGGAGATTCAGGATCAGGCTTTTGGAAAAAAAAAAATTTTTTTTTTTTGGAATATCTTCTTTTGCAGTGGATTTCTATTGCTATGTACATTACGATAAAAAACTGAGGAACTTAGCTTTTTGCTTCATGGTAATAAATAGAATGAGATTGCTTTTGTTTTGCTTTTTGAAGGTCTACTTTGTTCAAGATATTAATGCAGGTTTAAAAGATGTAGCAGAAATACCAGAAAAAAAAGTGAGTACATTTATTCATTCTAAAGCTTGTTCCCTATGTAACATGCTGCAATTTATGATATGACTAAAGAACTAGCAAAAATAAAAAGGTCTTTTATGTGTTTTTTTCCTTAAAAAGGTAACTATCTCTTCTCTATCCAAAGAAGACCTAGAGAACTTAATTATCAAGTTGAAAAAAGCAAGTAATGGTGAGCTCACTTAATATTATAAAGCATTTTAAATTGAATTGATCAAGTATTTCCTTGTTATTTTTGTTGTTAAATATTTACGAAAAGGTGAGACATATTTGATACTAACACATCTAAAGTAATTATTATTAAGATGTAGGCAATCCTTTAATAGCTAAATTTTACTCGGCAGAATAAGCTAGATTGAGAGAATGCTAAAACATTGATCTTTCATTCATATACCTAATTTTCCCTCCTTTTGTGCTTTGTTTTGTTTTCCACTCAAATATCACTACAGATGACAACACATTTCTGTTATAAATATCCGATGATAGACTTCTGCTCCCAACAGACTATTTTGTTAGTGCCACAAATTGAGCTCATGTCTGAATATGTGTTACAAAAACAGAAACACTCGAAACCTATACTGAAAACTTTTGCCTTTGCATGCAGGTCTGGAACTTGACCTTAAGGAACAAATACTGTCTCACCAGGCTTTACAGGAATCCTTAAATGACCCAAAGAATGGGGAATCTGCTTTCAAACACTTGAAACAACAGGTATGGTCATTGCTTTACTAACAGCTATAGATGGCTTCACAAATGTGGAATTCTCCAGCTGTAAAATCCAATGACTGTGCGTGCACAGCGCTAGTCACTTCATGTAGAAGAAATCTGATATGCTTTATAGTTCTGTGCTTTTCAAATACTAGCATATATATATTAAACCTAAGAATAGCTGCTTTGTTAAGTGTTAGTAACAAAAGTTTGTTAGGATCCTGAAATAAAGTACAGTGGGGTTCTTCTGAGTTTTCATTTATATATTCTTATTTTATATTGACTTAGAATAAATTTGAACTACAAAAAGTAAACTACTGTAGTGCTAAGAGTAAAAGGAATTTTTTTACTTTTTGTATAAAAGCTGATTTTCCAGTTGTGTAATAGAAGCATAAAAAGAATTAGCCTGAGTTTATCTTCTGCCTTTTTAATGTATATTGAACGTATATAGGAATTTTAAGGGAGATGGATTGCATACTGTAGCAAAAGAGAAAGTTTTAGGAAGGGAAAAGCAAGTGAGATGCCAGTTTTCTTTACTTTCTTCCTGTGCTCTACTTTTCTTTCCTATATATTATAAAATGCATGAGTGTACAGAGAGAGGGCTCTGTGAGCACTGATGTTTCACAGCAATCCAGTGTAGTACCCATATTTTGGATGGCTACTTTGAGAACCAGGAGAGAACAGTATCTTAATGTGTGTACCTGATCCCCAAAATCCATTGCAAAGACTTCTGAGTGGAGTTATGTGGGCAGGGTGATGCTGATCAGCCAGAATTTATAATCCCTTTCCTCTGTACACACAAGATTTTTTCCCCTAATCTGTTGCGGAAGAGGTGGCTTGAAAAAGTTTTCTGCAGCTTGGTGAAATAATCATTTTCTATCAGGTATTGCCATACACATGTATGTATTTGCTTTGTTCAAAAATAATCTTTTGATGTTTATAGGCTTCTATTTTAGGTAACATGGAAAAATTACATTTGCTTGGTCCAGGAAGATGTTTTGTTGAGTTTGGAGCTGGGCGAGGAAAGCTGTCTCATTGGGTTGATGTTGCCTTACAGGATATAGAAAATATTCAGTTTTTGCTTGTGGAAAGGGCAACTACAAGATTCAAGGTAAAAGAGGATATTGTCATATTAGCAGAGTATAATTTTTAATCTGTTGTCATTGAAGCTGTTAGCATTTGCTTGTTATCTTCAAAAATAACATAAAGCTTTTGAAATGTTAGAAGTTTTGGAAGTGTGATTGCCTCTGTTCCGTACTTTGCCAATAGTCCATTTATTAGAAAAAAATCTTGGCATCTTATGTAAGAAATATGCAGATGTTGACTTGAAAGGAAAAACCTTGGGCACTAATAGCTGCAGCAAAACTATTATTGGCTTGCCCTATTTAATGATCCTGTTTTGTTTACATAGGTGGATGGAAAACATAAAAAGAGAGATTCTATATTTGAAAGGCTTCAAGTTGATATTCAACACTTATGTTTAAGTAAGTTCCTTCTTACATAATTCTGAAATAGAGGCTTAATTTTAGGTTTTGAATACCTGGCTATCAAGTCAATTTGTACGAAGTATGCTTAAATGTGTCTGGTTTTGAAGATTCTCGGTGGTTACTTGGACATGTTAATTGTGTGTGTGTGTGTGTGTGTGTGTGTGTGTGTGTGTATTGGGGGGGGAGAGAGAGAGAGAATATCTTTATTAAACAGGGATTTTAAATTTTCTGCTTTTTATACATTTATAAGACATCATTATAGGTGAAAAACACCAAAACAAAAAACACTTAAGTTTTTTTTAGAAGTTGCAGGATTATATACCTTTGTTTTGGGTGCGCAGAAGGAAGCAAGTTGTGTATATCATCGATATGCAAATCAATACTGCAGAGTATGTGGGAACAGCTGTCTTCAGGAGATGCATTATCATCATGCTTACATTTCATAATCAGTATGGAAAGGCTGGAATAGTTAAATGGATAAATGTAATTACCTTAGCATAAATGCAAAATCCAATATTCCTAATACTGCATTTTAATAAAAGGCGCAGTATTTATATTACTGTTTAACTTGAGTTAATCTCTGGGCCACAGATAATTCCAGAGTTCTTGGGTAATCATTCTACTGCTGCATAGTGGTGTTGCTGCTCAGAAACAAAATGGTGTTGCTTCATAACAGCGTTAAAATATATTCTTTGCCTTTGGACAAGGTGGAGTTGTTTAATAATATGCTTCTCAGCCGCAGCATCTGCTTCCCTTCATTTTATTACAAAAAAAAAAAAATCCTTTTAATAGTTTATAACTGTATGTACAGACCACTGTATTTTTTAGTTTTTGTGTTGTGTGCTGAAATTGTATTATCCAGAAAAAATATGGCCCCAACTACAATAATACAGGTTTTGTGGTTTTTGTTTTTTGTTTTTCAGATAAGGTACCTATTTTAAAGAAGAAAAAACTACCAGTGGTAGGAATTGGGAAGCATTTGTGTGGTGCTGCCACAGGTATGAATTACATATGTGTTAACTGCAGGAAGTCAGGATATTATGTCTTACATTCTGAAGGGAATGATCTTCCAAACGGTTCTTTTATGCTTTTCTTTCCCTCTAACTCGTAGTTGGCAAATGTAGCAATTCTATTCTAAATATCTGTTGACTGCAGTGGAACAGAAAATGGATAATAATAGACACAAGTTTTACTTTAGTTTATTACAGAGTAGAACAAAGAATAGTGTGGGGCATGAGTCATCTATTTGTCAACTGTTGAAAGTCCACTGTTGAAAGTCATCTATTTGTCAACTGTTGAAAGGATCCTTCTTTTACACTGTCATCTCTACACTAAAATGTTTTTCTTTCTAAATTTGCATTGGCATACATATCTCCCAAGCAAACAAGAAGAACATTTTTCTGTCCTGATAATTTTCAACTAATACACTTTTCCTCATGCTATATGCTTAGGAAGTGGGGAAAGACATCTCATGTATGATGCTTATATAGGTAGTTACAAAGATGACACATTTAAATCTTTAAGAAATATATGTATTATTAAGAAGTATACATATATAAACATTAAGAAGCATATATATTAAATAGATTGTCTCCTAGGTATCGAAATTTTTATTATTATCTATTATTATTATTTGCTCTAAAGCAAATATTTGCATATTTTACAGGGAGGAGATCCTCCTACACTATGCCAGTCTGATAACCAAAATATTTCAACTTGACTTGGGTAGAAGAAATACTCAAGAGAATAAACCCTTAGTAGCTCTGGAGGTCTTATAATATTCATTTAGCATTTAGGATTTTCATGTTTTCAAAGTATGCTTCTAATTTTTTGTTATTTTCAAAGTCATTGCTTTTTGGCTTGTGATCCATACTTATATTCTTTGTGGGAAGTACATTCTCAGCTGTGATACAGCCTATATAGATAAAGGCATGGTGTTCATTGCTGTTATTTTCAGTATATGTTTTTTTCCAGATCTTGCTTTGAGATGTTTGGTAGAAAGTTATGCAACCTGCTGTGATGGAAAAAATGAAGAGCCTGCACCGAAACGTCCTAAGAATGATGAGACAGAATTGGCTCCTAACAGTTCAACCGATAATGAAAGGAACAAAGATGACTTTAAGCCTGTAGCTGGAATTGTTATTGCGCTGTGTTGCCATCACAAATGTGACTGGACACATTATGTAGGCAGAGAGTTCTTCAAATCAGTAGGACTTGGACCAGTAGAATTTCATTACTTTCAGAGAATGAGTAGCTGGGCCACTTGTGGCATGCAAGAAACCATACCCAAAGCCTCTACAAATGAAGAAAGTGAAGATCACACTAACAACACAGAAGAACATGACCAAACACACAGTAAAACGGAGAGTGGTTCTGTCACTCTACAAGGGTACATGATTTTTCTTTCTAACTATGGACTTCTGCAGAAAAGCAAAGTTATGTATGGTGGAATATGAAATAGTTTGGGGTCCTCAAAATGACTCATTTTACAGAAACATTTTAATTACCTATTTTATAAAAACATCCTAATTTAAAAATAAAATTTTCATGGATATAAGTTTTAAAATATTTAAAGAGGCGCTCATCTGAGTTGAAGTGAATTTATAGTGATGTCAGTAGTTTTTCTAAGCTTAACTGCTAATGTTAATTAACAAAATTATTCTCCTAACACATGCTGTTCTTTTTTTCTCCTCTTTGTGAAACTAGGCTACTTACTGTTGAAGAGCGAAAGGAGATAGGTGCCCTCTGTAAACTGCTGATTGATCATGGACGGATTGAATATTTACAACACCGAGGATATAAGGCTGCACTACAGTATTACACAGAGTCTGCTGTGTCCTTGGAGAATGTCCTGTTGACAGCTGTCCCAGAGCCAACTACATGACAGGATATAGATTGGGAATTGGTAGAAAACAAACTATAAAAATCTATCTGGATTGTTTAAAAAGCAGAATCAGTGCTTACAGAACACCTGTTTTTAGTCTTTCCTCTACCCAGGAAAAGGTTTTACATTTCCCAGTTTTACTGGGAATTAGAAATATGCAAACCAGCTCTCATTACTGGAAAAGAAAAAATCCCTAAGAATACTTGAAACCAGTTGTAGGCCTCATTGTTAGGAAGTTGGTGTTTTCTTCTACTCACAGTTACATGCTTTAATCATTAGCATTTATGATAGGAAAAGGACCAGAAGTGCAACTCTCCAAATTTCCTGAAAGACAATGGGTTAAAATAAGAGAAATTAACATACTTAATTTGTTTCCAGTTTGAAGTTCAGCATAGCTTTGTATTTCCTCTTAAATAATTTAAGTAGGCCTAGGTACTTATTTCATCAGCTCATAGTGATAGGGGAAGCCATTAAGGAATAAAACATTTTTAAACTGGCTGTCTTCATGTATTTTTCTAATTTGAATATTCATTTAGGAAATACTGATAAGGAAAAAGCTGGCTTAGTGTTCTAGCGAGCATTTCAGTAATTTTTTAAGCCTTCAGGGCATATAAAAATGTTCTCTCTGATTTTCATTCTGTATCTTCAATGAATTAAGTTCTCTCTGCAAGTAACAGCTGCCATCTCCACATCTGTTCAAAAGTGCTTATTTTGGTCTTTTTCTGCAACCTTTAAGCATGAAGAGAAATTTAATCTGTTACTTTAGAGATTACTAGCTGTGTTTTTTTTTTTTTTGTCATAGCAATTTAGAAATAGGATGAAACGGGGGAGGTGCTTTGTTTAGGTGACTGGATTTTTGTCAGGGAGAGGCAGTAGAGAGTGGTTCTGAGGAAAAACTTATTTATCAGGTGTTGGTACTTCATTGCTAAAAAATGTTGGATGTTGGGAACATGAGTCTCTCTCCCTTACATCCTTCTTTAGTAATCCTCCATCTGGACAACATCCAAAAACAGGGAAAGTTGAGCTTCGTAGGACAAAGTGCCAGAAGATCCATACTATCTAACTGATTAAATTGCAAATACAACAGTAGTCATCAACTTCCAGTTTCGCAGGCTGTAGGTAACTCAAGCACGTTTATTCCAATGTTTGTTCCATGGTTCCAGTACATTCCTGCTAGAATATATGCTTTTCCTGGGAAGACTTACTGTGCCAGCTTCTGATAAAAGTACCTCTACCCTCACTAAAAATCGGTCTGCAGACTTTGGAAAATTGTATTCTTGGTTCTTCATGTGTCATTTGTATATGTATTCTAGTTTTCTTTTATCCAGCTTATCCCTTCCTTTCTCACTCTGTTCCAGAGGGAGTGGAATTAATAAAAAAAAAAAAAAAAGCCATACCTCTTTTCTTCAGTGACTCCTGAATATACAAGTGCATGAATTCAACGCCGAACATTTCCTGTTGCTCCTCCTCTTCTGCATTCTCACATGGAGGGAGTGTTATCTCTAACTCCAGTGGGTTGTCTCTGAAGTTGACAAATCTGACAGTTCATTGAAAAAGGTTATGCTTGCACTAGGTTTTGTCCAGAGAGGACAACACTTTTAAAACTGAATTAAGATTTGGCAGATGATATTTGGAGCAAAAGAAATTTTAAGGGTATTTTTCCAGATGCTATCTTACAAGTCTGCTATTGAAAACACCGATATACTAGTAGCATTAGGTAAACTAAGCAAAGAAGATTTCTTACAGTAACTGTAGCTGATTGTGGTGGGAGAAAACGTTGCAGTTATCATTTTGTCTTCTGGTTTCACCCTGTTGTCAGCCTCATCTAGCTTCCACAGACAGCTGAGTGGATGAGAACAAGGGTGCAAATGCTGGTGTTCTAACTTTGCAAAGCAATAGCCAGCCCAGTCTCCCTCTTGTTCTCAGGCCCTTTCAGCTGTTACATGCACACCTGGGCCTGACTGAATTTCTGATGCTTACCTTAGGGGCTTTTTGCTACAGTGTGCCCAGGATATTTTAGCTGTTGTAGGAAAGAGGCCAAATAAGCCCCATTAAAACAGATGTTTCCCTACTTCAGGAAAATTACACCTTTGAACCCTTCTCCCCCACCCCTAATCCATTACATTCTACAACAGCTGCCATTCTGTAGGTAGATAAAGCCTGTAACTCTCTTTCCGTTCACAAACTAAAGATTATGTCAGGGGCAGGTAAGCTTGTATACATTTGTTTAAAGAGATGCTGCTTCTTTCTAAATGGTCTGAAAACAGAGGAATTGCCTTCCTGGATTAAAGATTATTTATTTAGACTAGTATTCTTTCTGTAAAATAGACAGTAACCAGTACTTCAAAAGAAAATGCAAACAATAGGAAAGTTTCTATCACAGTATAGAAAAATAAATAATCTAACTCTACCAATTTAAAATACAACTTTAATTTTTCTAATCTAGTACAGGAGAGTTTCATCCATATCCTTACAGCTATTACTTTTTGTTTAATTCTGAGTGCTTGGCTTTTCAGTGCCAAAATTGTATTTTTTGTCTTTTTTACATTCATCACATACCTTTCCTCCTAGCTCTTGGCTTTGGGGAGTGATACAAAGGGCCAATTAGAAGTGAGCATTTGGGCCTTTCAGAAATGAGAAAATTTATTAGTCTCCTTTTATTTTGGGACTGTAACTGTCATAGCTTATGTTCTTTAAATGATAAATAACTTAAGGGAGGCTTTAAAATTTATCTGCTGGTATTTTTATTTCTGTTGCTTTTTCTTACCTCAGATTTGTCATGTGCTTCATACAAACAGGAATATCCTTAAGTCTGTTGTTGCTAAGAACAAGAGTACTAAGATTTTTCATATTACCAATGGTTTCTGGCAAACAGTTTATTTCATTCCTTTGGAGCCATAAAGTATGGAGATTTTCCATTCTGCAAAAATAGTTTGCACAGTCAAGATTTAGAAAATTAATCTTATCAATCAATCATTAATACAAAGTAATTGATTCATTTGAACAGCCACATAAAGAACACTAAAATTCTCAAAGAAAACTCCATAGCCAAGATAATAATCTAAACTGTTACTCAAAAATTTCATTGGCAAGAAACATTTAACTTGATAACTGATAGTGAATTTATTATTTGCTTATTGAATGGGTTATTCCAATTTATCAAAAATAAATTAGGGCTGATAAATCTTAAAGTTTGCTGTGAGGTTAATATTAAAATAATCTTTTGAAGCAGGATTTAACCTTTAGAATTTCAGTGCAATGAAATTCAGAATAAGATGTAAGCTTTGAGCTGTATTTACCTGTCAATTGCATCAGGAAGCTCCTGGAGTTTATTTCCCCCCATATCTAACCATTCTAGATTTGGCAAGTTGAGAAGAGCTGAAGGGATGGCAGTAAACTGATTCATGCACAAATCTATGTGTGAAAGCTTCTTTAAATTGATGAGCTGAAAAGAGAGATTTAATGCAAGTTTGTATAGATGTTCCATTACAGCAGTGATGTAATCATGTCGACTGAAAAAAAAAGAAAATTTAAAAAACATTAAAACACATTTTGGAGTTTGTAAACACAGAATGGTTTCTGACTTACATTAGCTGATGTTACTTAACAATTACAGTACTCAAATGGAAGGTAGGTAGGTAGGTAGGTTTGAAACTGTTCAGACAGATAAACTTTCTTACATGGTGGTGAGTGCCCTAACTGCTGAGAAGCTGAATGCCATGACTACAATAGAGATATACCTCAAACATTAAGAAAAGGAATTTTCATCAAAGACATCACTCTCCTTAGTATTTCATACTCAGCTGGTGATTCTCCATGCAATTTGCTGTTTTTCATTAACTGAATATTTAGATTTTTGTGGTTCAAATTGCATGGACTGTATTTTAGAGTGAACCGATATACCTTCAATGTTGTGATGTCTATTAGTATGGTGAGACATTCTAAAAATTAAACAGCATCATTGAGTGTTGCAATGTCTAGGAAGGTCCTTTGGTGAATCATGCCTTCAGATGCTTTTAGAATGTTCAGGTGATGCAAAGATGTCTGACTGCAAATCTGGTCCAGCTGTCTAAACATGGAATACCATGCAAGTACATATATCTAAAGCTAAATTTAAACTATATAGCTTACATGTTCATATCACCATAATCTCAACAGGAAAGAACTTAGCAAATGTATTTGCTATGAGCTGTTACTTCAAAAGCTATCGCTCTATATTACATCATGTAACTTGTATCCATGTAGATTTAGTAGCTTCTGGATTCTCATTAATAGTGTATATTTTTATTTGAAGATCTATTGTTAGGTATTACTGTTTGGACTCAATTTTGCAATGCTGTTAACTTTTACCACTACTGTTTTTTTTAATAAATTAGAACAAGTAAGTACGGCTACATATTTGGCATCTCTCTATCTAAGAGACCAATACTCAGAGATGCAAGTCTCTCTCACACCTAGATTAGACCAAATTAAAGCTCAATAGTAGGTAAGCAATTGTTTTTATCCTCTTTTAATTGCTTTCAGCATCTTCTCAGAACAAGATTAATTCAACTCTTTGTGCATAGGCAGTTGTCTAAATCACACAAACCCTTTTCATAGCTAGTGGCCCTAGTAAAGATGCTTACAACTATATGGAGGCATATGGAATGAATTTGTATTCTCAGCCTTAAAACGGAACTTCTCTGTGCTAAGGTGCCAGATCCACAGAGGGGGTAAATCACTGAAGACCTTCAGCCTAAACAAATCAATATCAAGAGGATCACTGTCCTGTATGCTCCATCAAGTCATTTATCTGGACAAAAATAAAGATTGTCTCCTGCAACTACTCAGGTATATGTATGTCCTTCTCATATGACTTCAGTCTGACTAGTCATATGAATACCATTCATATATGTGTTTCTATGGAGTAATTTGGAAACCAGAATATAAAAGCAAATGTGAAAACACAGAGTGCAACTTCTAATGAGAACTGTTTTTGAATGTCATGGTTTTGGCTGGGACACAGTTAATTTTCTTTGTAGAGGCTCACACAATGCTCTATTTTGGATTTTTGATGAAAATAGTGGTGATGTTTTTGGTTGTTGCACAGCAGTGTTTACACAGAGCCAAGGACTTTTTGCTTCTTGTGCTGCCCTGTCAGCGAGGAGGCTGGGGGTGCACAAGGAGTTGGGAGGGGACACAGCCAGGGCAGGTGACCCAGACTGACCAAAGAGATATTCCACACCATATGACGTCATGCTCAGCCATAAAAGCTGGGAAAAGAAGGAGGAAGGGGGGGCATTTGTCTTCCCAAGAAACCGTTACACATGATGAGCCCTGCTTTCCTGGAAGTGGCTGAACACCTGCGTGCCCATGGGAAGTAGCGAATGAATTCCTTGTTTTGCTTTGCTTGCGCATGCGGCTTTTGCTTTACCTAGAAAACTGTCTTTATCTCAACCCATGAGTTCTCGCACTTTTACCTTTCTGATTCTCTCCCCATCCTACCTGGGGAGAGTGATCGAGCGGCTGTGTGGCACTTAGCTGCCTGCCAGGGCTAAACCACAACATTGAATAAATTCAAAATATACATTACAAAAAAAATAAATAGAACAGTCTCTCAAAACCTGGGGAGGGAGATCACAGATACTCCTGTTGACAGCCAGTTCCAATCTTTCCAGACTGATGCAATTACTTATTTCCTTAGGAACAGACTTTATTCTATTGTAACTGAGAAGCAGCTCTTGGAGGCTAGTCAGCTGGCCTGCAGAGAGCACAAATGAGAAAGAATGAACGTGAATATTTATCATATTTGAAATACAATATTAAATGTTTTGTGTTATCCTAATAATCTTATACAAGTGCTCTGTGTTCTCACTAAAGTAAAAAAAAAAAAAAATCATTGAAATTCAAGGACTTCAGGACTCTAGTACAGAAGTCCAGTTGAGTACTTCAAAAAATGCCCAGAAACTTACAGACAAGGGCAACTCATGCTGTGAGCTCAGAACTGAAAGCCTAGTTTTTGATATCACCTTTCTAAGTGGCCTCTTTTATGTCTAATATCTGCTGTGCTTATAAAGCTTTTTTTTTGCCCAATGAAGAGCTTTCATAAAGATAGGTCTTTTCCATCTGGCTTTTTTTTTTTTTTTTAATAAATTTATAGGGACTCAGTGGCTTTAAGATCTCTATCTCACTACCAAATTTAAATAATCTGTTCTCTACATGCCCAGCTAGAATGTTAAGAGAGGCAAAATGCACAAAAATGGCATGTTTGCATAAAATTTTCTTAGAAAAGCAGTTTAAAACAAAAAAAAAGTACAGCTCACCAATTTCTTTAGGTATATTTTCTATTGAATTCCGGGATAGATCCAGAACAACAAGATTGTGAAATCTTCCAATGAACTGAGGAATTTTCTGCAAACTAGTTCTGTGAAGCTGCCATTCCTGGAGATGGATTAATTTCAATAAGCACGAAGGTAATGTCTAAGACAAGAAATATGAACCAGAAGAAATTCAGTTTAACATACAAGAATGCAGGCTTAGGTAGAAGGTGGTGGTAGTTTGTTGGTTTGTTTGAAAAATTAACACTTTGTATTGTCATTAAAAAAATAATAAATAGACCTTTTTTTCTTCTCAAGCTATATTGTAACATCCAAAAAAGAATTCCCTCAGTGTGCATCATTCTAACCACAGGTTTAACCTGCCCACTATTTGCTCCCAGGATTTAGAAATCTGCACTACTGTCATTGCTTGAAAAGCTTCAGGCTTTGTAACTGAAGATGAAACTGCTATAAATAGCTTTTTGCACTTAAATGGTGATCAAAATGGTATTTCTTGTTCTAAGGGAAACAGTGAGCAGCTGAGAGCAGAAAAGCAGAGAAAAATCTACAGTGTTTGTATGTTATGCGATCTAAACAAAGAACAGAGCTTCCCTACACTGACCCATAGACCACCAGAGTACTGCTGGGTGGGGCTGTTACCCTCAGTGGCCTGCATTTCTGTTTTGGTGAAGCTACCAGCTCTGTAGCTCAGAACATGGTTAGATTCCATTCAATTGTTGATTCTACAGTTAGCGCTTCCCCACATGCATTTGAAACAAGAATAAAGTATTCTGGAAATCTAACTTAATCATTTTCACTTCTAGAAAAAGAAAGTAAATAACAATAAGAAATCTTTTAATGCATCTAAACACAGAGGTTTTTCCTGTTGATATATTTCAGTAGTTTTGGTGCGTTAATAAAATGAGGATTTATCTAATTAAATTCATAATTTGCAATGTAAATCCCTTCTAATGCAGGAAATTCTTTTGGGCTATATTTTTGCAGAGTAATGCTTAATATTCAGGACTAAAAAAATCAGCTTGTTTTTACAATCTTACAACAGTGCATCTCAACTCATTGTTAGCAAAGCACAGCATAAGCACTTCATAGAATAAAAATAGTACAACTGTGAGTATAAAGATGTAAATAGTAGTTTTCTAATGCATCAGTCATTCAGCCCAGGCAATATTAATACCTATTAACACTACCTTCCATTCTTCTTCCTCTATCCTTAAAACTGCTCTTCCATCTTCATTAATTATTTTTTCTTTGAGCTTTGCTAAAGTGGCTCTCTCCTCCCAGACAAGCAGTAGCCTGCAAGAGAAAGAAACTCTGTCAGTGGTGCAATTACGAATACAGGCAATAATTACTACCCATTATATTTTCTGGAACAACAAAGAGACAGTAACTATCCTGGATGACAAATAATATTTATTATTTCTGGGTGCTAATTATACTACCAATTGAGGGAAGAAAAGAACATAAAGTAATGCTTGGCTGGGGTAATTTGTAGGAATTTATTCATCTGCAGCTCAGTATAGTTCTTCAATTTACAGCCAAAAGGAAAATAAATCTTCATTCAGTTTCATCATATTGCAGCAGGGCAACAGAATATAAAGTCATGTGCAATTATGGTTCCAAAGCCATTAATTTTGAAACAATGTCTTGGTGGGACAGAATGCCTTCAGTTCCACCAAATATAAGTGCAATGAAACAAGGTCAAGCAGCTAGGGATTCTTTTAGCTTGGTTTCCAAAGCGGACTTGAACAAGAATTATGAGACTTAAGCTAATTCTCTTTCTTTCTGCTTTTATTTTCCATTAGTAACTTTTGAATTTGTTACTCCATTTCAAACACATTTGACAAATGAGGAAGGGTTCCAAAACTGCTAAATTTCTTCTCATTTCATGAAATTGCTGGCCACACAGAAGACCAACTGACCCTGTTAATGCCTCCATTGAGAATAAAGCATAGCAAATTAAATTACTCCGCTGGTTAGAATATCCTTATGGGAGCAGATTCTAATACCTGTATTTAGTGGATTTAGTATATATGCTAATATCTTTATCATAGTACACAATTCTTTGCTTGACCTGAACATATTGCCAGATTTAAACCAGTGGGAATTCTGCTGAAGTAAGGACTGAAGAACTGGACTCTAGATGAGTTTGAAAACAGCCGTTACAGCCTTCTCCACTCCAGCTTTTCACATACCAACTACAATTTACCTACCTTCCTGCAGACCTCTGTCTGAATTCCTTTTCTTTCTGTAATTCTTCATTTATCTTGTGTATTCTCACTTCCCAAAGTGTCTTCACAGCAGTAAATGATCCAACACAAACTGCAGTTTCAGTCATGATTTTTACATATTCAGGTTCAGTCACAGGAATCTCACTGTGAATTTCAGGCTCAATGCATCAATGCATGTATCAGCTACCAGATGGGAACAGTGACATGAAAACTAATATATTGCCATACCTCCTTGATTATATCATTAAATATAGTTAATGTATAGAGCTGACAGACTTCACCAATTGCTTCCTCTCTATAAAATAACCGTACCTACTTAAATTTTCTTATAGTAAAAACGGTAATTAGTTTCAAAAATCAGCTTTCAACAAAATCATTGTACAATGAACTAGAGAATTTACCATGGGAGATCACTAAACCAAGGTATAAGTATCATTCAAAGATGTTTAGATAACTGTAATAAATAATGACAAAAAATAAATTAGAAAGCATCAGGAATTTAAACCTTCAGTTTGGGAATCAAGGTAAATACTAACTGTTGAAAGCATCACTTTGAACTTTTTTTCAAAAGGTACCCCATGAAGAATCTTTTTGTGATCTCTTCTGCATTCTTCCCCAGTGAGCAACTGTTTATTTCAGTTCCTTGCAATTGTAGACTGAGAACAACCATAATTATTAAATGCAGATATAAGCATTCATTCCCCTCCCAGGAAACAATTAAATTGTTCCCTGCAATTCCAGGTAGTTAAATCATGGTAACTGCATCCTTGCTGGTATAAATACTTGGAATTAAAGGAGTTTTGCATTTTAGAGAAACTGAAATGTTGCTGGAAATAAATTAGCATGCTTTATTTGTATTAATTTTCTTAAGAGTTTCTCTCATCTTATATTTTACAGTTAGTAATGCATTACCTTTTAAAAAAAGGCTTTTTCAATTCTTCACACCTCTCTCTCAATCTTCTTGTAGCCCTCCTGAGTCTCAGGATCCAAATTAAAAAAAGAAAAGGCTAATGTTTTTTAGTCATCTTTTCCTTAGTGAGATAATACATAATCTTCTGAAGAGCAGCGAAGTAGGATACTCAGTCATCCCAGTAAGTGCACAGCTCTAAAAAGCATTCTCATTGCCAATATTGTAGTGATTTGGGGAAGTTTGTTGTTGTTGTTGTTGTTGTTGTTTGTTTTGTTTTGTTTTTGGAAGTAAACTGAAGCCAGTATAATCATAGCCAGAGAAGCTTGGAGAACTAAACTTTATGCAAGCAGCAGTGTACATACCTGTACTCTCAAAGCTGTTGATCTGTTCGCTCTATTTCCAACTTTTAAATAACATTTGCAGGGGATAAGTAATACATACCCATTCAAACTAAAAAGGTGAAGAAAACTTTCTTCCAAACAAGCAGGTAGACACAACAAAAGTGGAATGTCATGTCTTTTCATACAACTATTTCCTTACAATAATTGCAACAACTCTGTCTTTTAGAACAATCTTTACCATCATGTTTAATCTATTGTAATTTTGTGTGGCATGGACAGGCTACAATCGTTTAGTGAACATTTTTGTATCCAAACTGGTAATCATTCTGCTTTATGTTTACCATCTCTTTTGCTAACATAGTTATTTGTAAAGCCTGTTTACACTGAAATCATTTAATTAAAAAGGTATAGCCAAGCAAATAATAATAATTTTAAATTGTCAGGATTGCTTCCTGTTGTAAGGACAGCAAAATATCATATTATAAAGCTTGAATAAAGAAGAATCTGGTCCAATACTTTTACATTAAGGATTCTTAACTGTTCTCTGTTTGTTAAGTGGCAGGATTTGACAGGTGATGCAAATGGCATCCCACAATGTGGCACAATGCAGGCTGGTACTCAATTAGGAATTCAATCCCTTTTTAGGAATTCAGTCCCTTCTTACCTGTAAAGCGAGGATTCTTTCCTTTTTCTCTCCCCTGCATAAATGTGATCACGTTTACTTCCTGTACTTTGAAAGATTAACTTCTCCTTCAGTGGTCCTCATAGTAATTGCCTTTCCTATTCCTCATCCAAATATGCAACACTAGTGACTGAAACATTGTATGAGGCTTTTTGCTCTGATTAGCAGTTGCAATTTAAATTGCCTTATTTTTCAAGATCAGACTTCTACTGGAATTAAGTGATTTACCTGATCTATCATACCTGTTTACAGACATTTTCTGAACTATGTACGTTTTAAGAGATAAAACTAGAAATCTTTTTAAGTATGTTGTGCAGAAAAGAGACATTAGGGTTCCAGTCTCTAAAGACATTTTTTCATACATGTACTACTAAAACCAGTATTGGAGTATACAATCAAAACAATACTTATTTTTAGTGAAAACTTACACTTGGCAACTCTCTTTTGCAGTGGAAAGCAGATAATTCAATAAACGTTGCTTTAGAACCATGAATTATGAAAGAGGCCTTAAGTATATGATTTTGTTTTCAAGGATATTTAATTATATAACAGGACTATCATCAAAAGCTTCTTGTTCTTATATTTTTTATTTTCCTGACAGATAATAACACATAATAACCGTCTGACAATTCAGACATGAATTTCCAAGTGTGGCTGTAAAACAACCTAAAATTACTCCCATGTAATCTGATCTCCCAAAAACTTCACCTCCAAGCACCTGAAAGAGTTTAAGAACAACTTACCTCAAATATTTGGCGTTTTCAAAGATTTTCCACAACTCATTGCTTTCTGTGCAAGAGCATAAATAAGTTTTGAATCTTGTCTGTACTACCAAAACCATTTGGAACTCTCACTCAGACTCCAGTGCAATGTTAGTCTAGTTCTAATTTTAACCTATGCTGAGAATAGAAGGTATCACATGAGGCACTTCTGCAAAACCCCCAAGCATTTACCACTCCTAATGTCTTCCCAGTTTGCTGAACATGACTGGACTCCCATAAACTGTTTATGGGATTTACAAAAATTACTAATTGTGAACAAAAAGAACAACATACTTGTTATGCTCCGTAATGAAAAATAAGCAAGCTAGTTTTTAATTCAAAATGGCAATTATTTGCTTTACTCATATGATGTTTATCTGCAGGCTAACTGAGCTTCAAAAAATATCCAGTACTGTGTGCTATTAATCAGTAACAGTGATTAAGCAGACTAGAAAAAGTATTACATAATTAAGTATTTTACTCATTGATTTTGTCCATGGTGAAGAATTCTCGTGTTGAAGACTTTTAGCGTAAATTCTCGAAGTCCAGGCAGAAAATTAACCTTTATCAGGATGTGCAGAGGGGTTACTACTCACCCCCTTTTTCATGCTTCCATTCATGAAACATTTTTAACATTCTATTTCTTTGAAGAGCCGTTGCAGAAGATAAAATGAGAATGACTCTGTCAGAATAAACCATCGGTCAGTATTAGAAGTTACTTGGCAGACCATTCAGACCATTTTAACTTTGTTATTATTTTTGATGCTTAAAATCTTTTTCTTCACCCAAACGGAGAGAGACAGCAATAATTATAGATCACTGTTTGAGACAGAAGTCATACAAATGGATTATTCTAACCTAGACTGCACTACAAGGGTATAAAATACGAAGATGAAACTTATTTCTCCGAAATATTTCAAAATCACTTTATCACTTTCTATCATACACTTTTGTTTCCTCAATTTATTTTTTGCATGATCACAAGACTAAAAAATATACTATTCAGGCTAAGCCCTTACCACAACAATATACTTGTAGGGGAGTAGCCATTAGGCTTTGTTCTTTTAGTAGTCTCAAGTGCAGTAGGTTCTCTAAGATAAAAAGAAATAGAAGATTGAGCCACCTGTACAGGATTGCCTGCAAGAAATTCACAAATAAAACCAGTATTACTACAATTCTTTGTGGCTTAACAAAATTTTTATTATGCATAAATAAATCTGATAAAAATGAAATAGGTGATAAGCACAACTTTGGAAGAAATGACTTATATAAAAGCCCCCTACACCACAATAGAAATATAAATAGCACCTTACACGTATACTCTCCACCTACATTACCAGCTTTCCTCTTGCTCAGTCCAGCATCAAGGATAGCAGAACTTCTACCTCTGGTAGCTTGCGTCTGGCATCTTCACAGCTAAATGCATTAGACTACTTTGGTCTACTATTTTGGAGAATGCTGCTGTAGAGACAGTTTTTGATATATCTAAAGAAAGGAGAAAATGTCCGATTTGCAAATTATTTTTTAAGGCCATGTAACGATCCTTTCTTGTGGCTGTTTTCAGCTTATGTTTCTAGAAGTTCTTTATATCTAACCATTTTCTTCATATCTCCTGTTAAATAACCACTATAATCCTCACCATCTGTTTAGTTTACCTTAAAGCAACATTACTATTGTCTGTTCTGAAGGTATTAACTTGTACCTATTCATTATTTGCCTTGTATCTGAGTTATCCCTAATAGTATTTTTTAATACTAATTCTTCGTTGTATCAGATTAATCTGTCAAATTCTAGCATCTGAACATCAATAACACTCGACGGTGCAGACTTTTAGAATACATTGTGCTTACTGTCAGGCTTATCTAATGACAGAATAACTAATGAGATCCTCCTTTTCTACAGGCAGATGCTTTCTATAAGAAACAAAAATAAATGGAAAGAATTTAAGGACTACAACTACTTCCAGCCTACAAAAATACAGTATATTCTAGAGAGTTTTAAGGCCCTGATAGTTATCAGTGAATGTCATCAGTAAGCATTTAAATAAATATGCCCTCTTCCTTTATCATTTGATAAAGAGTACCTGTGCAAGTAATGCCAGGAAAAAGTGGACTAGCAAAAGACTTGAGAGGTTAACTCTATTAAACAACAAAAAGCTCTCTGGACATCTTACAGCAGAAGCATAATAGGCATTTTATTTGCATTTGATTTTTGCATAACTTCTTTCGGGAATTTGGATATTATCTGTTAAAATAAATTTATGTTTCCAGCAAAGAAGAACTGTGAGTTTTTCCCTTCAAAACGGGTTAATCGGTTTAAAAATACTGCAGATGTAGGTCAGAGATTCAGTTACACCAGCCTCACAACCATATGTATTACAAAAGGCAAAATAAAGACAATCCATCACCATATTCAAAAGTCGCACCATGACCTATTGACAGCCTGCTGTAGAAGAAATTACAGCTCTACAAATTAAAAGAAGTAACAATTAATCGATAGACTGATATTGGCTGCTAAGAACTTTTAACCACATAAAATTATTATATAATGTGAGTAGCAAAGGGCATGTGCTAGCAGAGCCAGCTTTTGTAATTATTCAGTCTAATCCGCAAATATTAAAGGCATATTCTAGCCATGGTTTCCTTTATTTAAGGTCTATCAGCATCGAAGCAGGGTTCTCCAAATAAGATTTCCACAAGTTAGAAAACCGCGCCATTGTAGCTCCATCAATAATGCGGTGATCAGCTGACCAGCTCACATTCATTATTTGTGCTTTAAATACTTCACCTTTTCCATTAAACCGAGGAAGAACCTAAAAATCAGAGAAAGGGATAAAATAAAAATAGAAATATGAAATATTTTAATTAACAAATCTGTATTTTGTTAATTTGTTAATCTAAATTCAAACATTTTGCTAAATTAGACAGACAGCAGTAGTACCATTCAGAAATGAAAGAGCTTCCTGTTATTCTTTGTGCTGCAGATTAGAATATATTGCGAACCTACATACTAAAGTGTCATACCCTGTTTCCACCATCCCAGAAATGCTGAAGTAGTGAAAACCTTTCTTGACTCAAAAGTTTCCTCCTGAACAGTTTTTTGCACTGTTAGCACTCAAATGAAAGTTTCCCTAAAGCATTCCCTAAACAAAAGGCTCACAGGAAGAACATAGGAAAAATATTTTTAATTAATATCATGTCCAGCATCGATCTCAAATGTCTACATTAAAGAATTAAATCCCAAAATTCAGAAAATGAGAAACTGTCTTAACCATACAGAGTTCTGTATTGATTCAGCCATCTGGCCTGGCTCATGAAGCTGTTAGAATACTTTTTTGGTCTCAAGTTTTCTCCTTGGATCATAGCAAGAATGCTATTGCCATGTTGCAAAACTTATAAAAAATGTATTTATGTTTCCTAATAACTAGAAGATTAAATACAGATGTGAGTGAATATAACATAATTCTAGAAAACAATTCTGAAACTTTGGCATAAAAGATTTCTATTTAAACATTTGTTGTCTCTGCCCAGCCATCTAAAAATACCACAAAACTTTTCAATCATGAGCTATCCACTTATGTAACAGAAAGAGGTCATATTTATATAAAAAAAACATAAGAACATTTTCATTGAAGGTGACCTTAGTTCACTACAGTTAAACACTCACATCACCAAGATAAAGTTAATATACCTGTATCTTTCCAAGTGCTCCAATAGCTACTTCAGGAGGTAGTATCACTGGTTTGGCATAAGTGCCGCCAATCTAAAAAAGAACATGCTGGAGATATCAGTTAACAAATAATATCATTTATTTGAAAAGACAGATTGCTTCTAGCGTGAATTGCTAGTCGTTTTAATCTTTGCCTATTAAACTTTTATTAGCGTATTCATTTCAGAAGCCATTTTCAGATGTAACTTCTCATTTTTCTGGTACTTACTGTGCCAATATTTGAAAGGGTGAATGTTCCCCCACTGAGGTCATTTGTTCCCAGTTGGCCAGCAGAGCCCAAGGCTTGTAGGCGATTTAATTCAGAAGCAATCTCAAAGACACTACAGACTTGAACATTTTTCACATTTGGGACAATTAAACCTTGTTCCGTGTCCATAGCAACTCCAATGTTGTGCGAAGCCTACAATAAGTTTCATTAACTGGACATTAACATAAGCAGTCAACATAACATGTTTTACACAAAAAAGCACTTGAATAATGCTTTTGAGATTATATATGCATATGTATATGTACAGTTGGTAACATAAAATAATAATATATATATACACACAATAAAATATAATATACATTTTTTCTAATCAAGGAAGTTCTCTCTGTATTAAGCAAATCCTCTATACTACTTTGAGGGGAGGAGGGGGTGTAAATTTTTAAGTATTAGCTTTCCACATCTGCAAAGTAAGTGCAGACTTTTTTGCGTGGCAATTTCACCTCCAGGAAATACAAAATCTGGAATCGATTTCACACTGAAAATATTTCATGTTTTGTTACCCATAAAATCATCCTAAAATGACTGGCAGTTTAAAAGAGTACACTAAAATATGAAAAAAGAAAAAAAATGGAAACTGAGTTGCCTTTCATTTTCTAGAACTAATACATAAGGATTCATCTATGTGAATCTGATAAAACAGCACAGAAGGAGATTTTACTATATATATATACACACATATACACCCCTTAAGAAAACAGACAGTTGCTTCCCAGAAGTACCCAGCCAGCGCCTTGTATGAAAATTAAACAAGATTTATCAAAACTGAGCTTAAAATGTGATTTTAATATATAAGGGTTGAGAGCCAGAACAGTAGAACCACTGTGTCATCACTAAAAATCACTGTCATTGGATTTCAGATGTTCTCATGTGAATTGCTTGGTCCACCTTTAGGTGAAAACTAGGAAATCATTATACTAAAATGCATTTTTGAGAACAAGCCTGAATAAAGAAGTAACTTTAAACAAGTAACTTTAAAAATAACATTAAACAAACCACTGACATAAGATCTCTATTAAATCAAATCCAATCTTAGACGGAATCTGGATACCGAAAATATTTTCCAGCACAAACACCGTGTGGCAGTTTCACACCAATGGACAGCTAAACTCCACCACAACCACCCTCTCACTCCCCCTCCTCAAAGGAGGAAGAAAGTATGATGGAAAGAAAAATGCTCACAGATTGAGATAAGGATAATTCATAATTAAAGGGAAAAGAAAGAGAAAAAACAAGCAAATGAAACAAAGAGAGAGAAGAAAACAATTATTCTCTACTTCCCATCAGTGAGCAACATTCAGCCACATCTTGGGAAGCAGGGCCTCAATGCGCCTAGCAGTTGTTTGGGAGGACAGGTGTTTTCATAACGAGAGCCCCCCTGCTCCTTCCCCTTTCCCAGCTTTTATTGCCGGGTGTGACATCATACGGAATGGAATATCCCTTGGTCGGTTTAGGTCTGCTGCCCTGGCGATGTCCCCTCCCCATCTCTTGCCCACCCCCAGCCTACTGGCTTTGAGCCTGGGTGCTGTGCCAGCGCTGCTCAGCAACAGACAAAGCAGCGGTGTGGTATCAGCGCTGTTCTAGCTACAAGCGCAGAGCACAGCACCGTATGGGCTGCTGTGGGGAAAGTTAACTCCACCCCAGCCAGACCCAGTACACACCATAGTTTTGGTACAGGTTCTCACAATTAGCTCAGACATTCTGAAAAGCCCTTGTTAGCTGTTAGTTTGGGTTTTCTTCTCACAACTTTTATCAGCAGTTTACAAACCTTATACGTGACATTTTGACAGCTTTCATCCAAAGAAGCATTAAGAATGGGATACTGCAATAAACCCAGAGAAGCCGCCTGTAAAATATAAACAGATAGATTTTTATACTTTATATCTCAGAGGGGTGCATGGAAAGCAAGGAATGATGGGATACAATTCAGGTTGATAACAATCTGGATTTCCTCAATGCCATTGAATATGGCTTCAACTCTCCTAAACTTTGTGTGTTGATATTTTGTTGTCATTAGGAAAACAGAAGAAAAAATTTACAAAAAACAAATATACATCAGACAGACATATAAAAAGTAATAATCCCTTTCTTTAGTATAATTGAGGTTGAATCTGCATGTTATTTCCTGTTCCAGTATTCAAATCAAATATCCCAAGAAAAAAAGTTACAAGATTCCACAGCAATGTCATTAATTCTCCACTTAGATGATTATTATTTCAGGGAATATTAATTTCGTCTAAAAAGAGCGAGCAGAATAAGAGCTTACTTAACACTCTAGTTGAAATAGCGTTATCAGAAGTTTTAGACTAAGCTATACATTCGGCCTTCACTGATGAAAACAGTTGGAAGCGGAACCATGACAACTAAATAAGTCTGTTCTGTACAGTACAATCTGGTTTTCTGAACAAAAGAAGACATACTCAATTCACCTGAACAACAGAAGAGACATACTCATTCACCTGAGGGATTCATTACCACCACCACCACCAAAAAATAAACAAAAAACAAACAAAACCAACCAAACAAAAAAACAAAATTAAATTGCATTTCAAGTGTGAGGTTCATTTTAATGGAGTTCACCAAAAATTCCGGTAGTTCCCAAAATTTGTTCTATTTAAATACTTGGTGATGCTCACCCCCTTACTGACTAATACGTTATCTGCTTTATCTTTCCGCATTAGTATTTAAAAAATTTTCCATGATATTATCTAACCCTAACTACAATTCCAACAGTAAATTGATAAGTGCTTCAATAAACAAGAAAAATGGATACTTTTCTTGTGATCTGTGATTTTTCAGATGATAGAGAGGTGCTCCAAACTTATAACAATAATTGACCAGAAGATTTTGGCAAAATCTGCATTAGTACTCCATATAATGCTCTGCTGCATGTCTTACCTTTATGAAGAAGGGCATAAAGGAAAGCTTAATTCCACGACTTTGTGCTAAAGGTTTCAGCTCTTCTCGCAACTGAACAAGCTGAGTCAAGTCAATCTCATCACAATAACCAAAGTGAGGGATCTTCAAGGCTGCACTCATAGTCTTTACCATTGCCTTGTGAAAACCTGGAAAATATTCACTGACTTCTTACACCAACAAAATGAACTTCTGGGAAGTTATGGAGAAATTCTAGTTATTTGTTTAAACTAAACAAATTACAAAACTTAAAAAAGAAAAAAAAAAACACGGTAAAATTCACTTTAGGATCAACAGTTATTCAGCACATACAACTCAATTTTTACAACTGTATTATTTCAGATTATATTACTGCATCTCTCTGCTATGTATCTTTTCAAAATCATAATACTGTAGTACAGTAATCTGCACGACTCTTTTCACCCTCTACAAGCCAATACTGCCTGAAAGGCAAGAAAAAATCTTTCACATTCCTCTTTCAATGTGATTTTTTCCTGTCTCTGTGGTTTTTTTGCACGCACTTCTCCAGAAGCAGTATGAATGCTGAAGTATGTATGCTATTACTAAGCACTGAGAAAGCCTCAAATTCACTGTACTTTTCCACTAATTACATAATGATTCACACTGTAACAGATTCACAAGTGTTTCAGAATTCCTACCTGTTTCAGCATACATTTGACGAAACATGAATTAAAAACGAGCAACTGCAATTTGCAACCCAACTCCATCCAAGCAAAACATCAACATTATTTCATAAAATAATCTCATACAACACCTTCTTGCAGAGCATGTTTTCCTGTTATTCAGTTGGACAATAATAAAGTGAAACACACGCCCATCAAAAGGAATCAAATGTTCACTAAGTAACTTTTACTGGCAGTCTACTGTGAACATTGTCTCAAGACTTTACATTTCATGATTTACCTGTTAGAGGTTCAGTTTTATCTTTCCCTGAAAACACAATTGGTCTGGAAACAGGCACAGGAATTTTGCGTGCTTTGTCCTTTGGAACAGCTGGCACTGTCTCTGATTTTGGCAACGGTGGGATAATTTCAGCCTTTGGTGATGGAGGTAGAATAGCTCCCGTTTGTTTGGCCAAATAATTGAGTATGTCTTCCTTAAGGATTCTGTTATCTTTCCCTGTTCCAACAACTTCACTCAATTTAATCTGAAAAGTACATAACAAGCTATGACACCTGCTTCACACCAATATAAAAATATCCTATATTGTGAGATGCAGTTAACAATTATTCCAGGTACTGATCCAACATACCTACAATTTTCCTTCTGCGACTGGTATCCTGTGCTTCTAACCCTTGGTAATATGGTTAATATAACCAACACCATTTTATGAGGCAAAGTTTCTGTCAAGGCAAGTGGGTCATGTGTCAGCCCCCCTTTTCCCCATCCTCACCAGCCTTGAAGGTCCCAGCTACCTCACCAATTTTTCCCTCCCTACCAGCACCTTGAGGGTCCCGGGCACCTGACCAAACAGGATGTGGTGACCCCATCACAGGACAGGGAAGCATAACAGCACACAGAGCATTGCCTATAAAATCAAGCAGCTACAAGTCCTAAGTGGGATTTGGACTGCACCTGCCACTAGTCAGCAAAACGCATGATCCCCTGGTGGTCAGGGACTCCTCCACTGCTGTCTGCTTCCTCCAAGGACTGAGTGAGTGACTCATATTCCTTTGCATGTATTTTGAGTCTAGATTACAACTGTTACATTACATGCCAGGTAGTAATATTTGACCCAATCTGGTCCAGGTGATCAGAACAAACACTAAGTAACCATAAACTACACTACTTATAAAATTCTGTGCTATGCTAATTACAAAATTCTGTGAAATAATAAAGCTTTAATTATAACTACAATTCAGTAGCATCCTCATTCTACCCAGGATCCCTAAGAACCCATCTGTCTCTGTAGCATCAGGTGACTCTTTCTATGATTTATTAGGTACTCAACAGCATTCAGATCATCTAAAAGGCCACATTAGGTGTCTAATTGCATACTTTAAGGAGGAACAGTGAATACTACTTACCTCTTTATTACAGGATCAATGGAGAAATATTAATTTGAGGAAAGTTATTTGTCACTTAAATTTCTCTATTTATTGTTTTATTTTTCTCCTAAAAATGCACCACAAGGTTTGAAAAACAGTAGAATATTCATAGATTTATAGATTATAAATCTGGAGAACAGAACAAGGTAGCTAAAGCTGAGATTTGATTTTTCCCTCCTCCCTCCTCTGTTTCAGGAATCCATTCTGACAGTTCATTATTTTTCTCTCTAAAAAGGTTTTCTACGCCCCCACCCTAGAGCACCCTAGCTGCATTTTAAGCCCGGTAATTCTTTTCCTATCCACCATAATCATTGGAAAGCATCACTCTTTCCATCTCTACAACAGTTTTTACACATTTGAAATATATCTGAAAACAAGTAATTTCTCACTGCACTTTCCTCTACTCAGTATCTTCTCAGTCAGTTAAACTGGTATATAAAAGAGGGATAAAATGCGGCAGGATGCGATTCAGCAAACTTACATTGTTTTCCATAGCAAGACGACGAACTGCAGGTGTTGCTAATGTTTTGTGACCTTTTATCTCTTGGTGTGTGTGCTCTTCATGAGACATAGCAGGTGTTTCAACAACATCTTCTTCTGGGGCAACACCTGCAAACAAAAAGAAAAAAAATTAACTCTTAGATTACTCTACAAGCATTTGTTAAATTTCAAAACTTGCTTTAAACTTTCTAACTTAAGCAAAAGTTAAACAGGCAGTTAAAAAAAAAGAAGCTGAACAAAGTCACAGATTTCGTACAAAAAACAACAAAGGAAGTATTAGCTACCATTCAGAGTACTTAATATTGCAATATTGGAGGTTAATTATGATCTGTCCTCTGATTGGGTACCTAGGTGTTTCTAGACAAACATGGTTAAATATGCATACAGGAGCCGGGTGGGGGGAAGGAGAAAGGAGTATTGGGAGAAATACATACAAATACAGGACTGGAGTCAAATCCCAACAAATTCTGAGATCATGGGTTGCTNTTTTTTTTTTTTTTTTTTTGGACACATTTTGGAACACTTGATATCAGATACATTACAGAGGTGACACAGCAGGTATAGACAATACAACAAAAATCTAAATTTCTTGGGAATCCAAAGCTTTTTTCTCTAAACAATTTTATTCACACATGCATGCTTTCTTGCTCTTATATACACATATATGAAGAAAGAGTTACTAAACAACAATAAACTGTTTACTACTACTTATATTATGCCTAAAAGTTGAAGGAACAGTACGTCTTGAAAATTATTAAAAATTACTAATTCAAATGAAAAATTGTATCAGTTTTAAAGAAAGAGAATTCATCTCAAAGAACTGAAAATTTTCACATTTCTGAAAGCCAAAAGAACATCAGTGAAAATACCTCTCTAAAATTCTATTCTAAAATATTGTATTCTAAAGAGAAACTATACAACTATTTTCATCTGTCTTTTTTACTTTGATGCTGCACAAAAGTTTTCAAGAGTAGCACAGAGAAACAAGAAGTCTATAAGAGCATGTCACTGTTTGGCATAGTTACTTTATGACTGAACAAACTATAGATGATTAAAATTCTGTTATTCATTTAAAATCCACGTGGTTTTAGATAAACTGAGGGTCTAGGCAGAGCTTTTTAAAGCAGAGGTTATCCAAGTAAGGAGTGGCCATTTCCTTCCTAGGAACTTCAAGATTTCATTGAAAATTCTACTTTCTTTCCTATTTTCTCTTCTCTCAAACTTTTCTGGTCATCCTTTGAAAAACCCTCCCTTTCTAATGAGTAGACAATTTTTAGGCCAACAGGGGTACAAGCAGAGCTTGTACTGAGGCCGTGCCTCAGGCAGGGTTGCATCTGGCATCTGTTGTAGCAGCCTAAACATCTGGGAAATGTGAGAAAAGGGACTGTGTATTCTTCCAGAAGCAGTGGAGTTAAAAACATTATTCCCTAGCCCCTTCACTCCTGAGTCGTAGGTCTACCTCTAGTCCTAGAAATACCTATAGTAAAAAGGTGTTCTTCTGAAGCTGCTGATCCCTATTATATTGTTGGATAATATATCAACATGACTAAGTGTACAAAATGCTAGAATTACTACATATATGTTGCAGTGGTACCAGGATTAGCCTTCCACTGCACTGCACTGCATTGTGCTACAACAACTGGTCAGCTTCCACTCTGAATCACAGCCTTTGCTTCTCCTCTCTTACCCTCAAGACTGGCGCCAGGCTATCTGCCCAGGAAATATTGTTCTTTGCGTCCCTCAAAGTGCACCATGGCAGAACACAAATGCTGTTAGTGTCGCATCCTGTGACTCAAATGATGGGGGAAGCAAGTAAGGGAAGGAACGTAACCAAAGCAGGGGGGTCCTCTATCCAGTGTAGGTGAGGGACTAAAGGATGTCCAGTCACCCTAGTGCCACAGTGTACTGCAATCTCCATCAGTGTATAAAGCATAAGTCTAAACAATTTTGGTCTCCCTGATAAGATGAAATAGGAACAGGGCTTTTAGTGAAGCAGGAGGGTCCTCCAACATAGCCCTGACAGCATAACTGAGTTGTTCATCAAAGTCCAATCTGATACTTATTTTTGCTATACAGTCAACGTATATTTGCTCAAACTGAACTTGCTCAATATAGTCTCACAGACCTCACAAGCTCCACCAGTGAACTGAACTCTCTTGTCATGAAGTGAAATCCTAACCTAATTTTAAGTCTTCCTGAAGCCACAGATTCACAACAAAAAATACCTGTATACTTCTAAGACCTTGGTTGGCAGACTCTTGGTAGCAAGAGCCTCCAGTATAGCCTCCAGTCTCTTCCAAGATCTTTCCGTCATCCTTTCTTCCTGCATTTTAATGACTACCTGAAAATTCTCTGTGCTATAATAACTGCAAACAGTTCATGCTGGGTGCTGACCATCTGGAAAGCAGCTTTGCAGAAAGGACCTGAGGGTCCTGGTAAACAGCAAGCTGAACAAAAGCCAGCAATGTGCCCTTCTGGAAAAGGCAGCTAACAGTATCCTGGGCTCCATTCAGAGGAGTGTTACCAGCAGGTAGAGGAAGGTGATCTTTCCCCTCTACTCAGCACTAGTGGGGCCACAACTGGAGTACCATGTCCAGTTCTGGCCTCCCCAGGACAAGAGAGAGACGAGCTACTGGAGAGAGCCCAGCTAAGAACCAGCAAAGATGATCAAGGACTGGGGCATCTCTCCTAGGAGGAAAGGCTGAGAGAGCTGGGACTGTTTAGCCCAGAAAAAAGATGTCTATTCTGGTGAGATGGGGGGAATCTCATCAATGTACATAAATATTTGAAGGGAGGGTGTAAAGAAGACAGAGCCAAACTCTTTTCAGTGATGTCCAGTGACATGACAGGAGGCAATGGGCACAAACTGAAACACAGGAAGTTCCATCTGAGCTCGAGGAAAAACTTTTTCCACTGTGAAGGCGACTGAGCACTGGAGCATGTTGCCTAGAGAGGCTATGGAGTCTTCCTCCTCCTTCCAAAAGTCATGTGGATGTGGTTCTGGGCAACCTGCTCTAGCTGACCCTGCTTCAGCAGGGCAGGTTGGACAACATGACTTCCAGAGGTCCCTTCCAACCTCAAACATTCTATGATTCTGTGACAGCAGAAGTTTTCAATGTTTACTCTGAGATACAGGGGATGGAAAAACAGCAGTGCTACTGCTGCTTGAGCTAAATTTTCAATAGGACGTGTCTGGCTTTTGAGATTTTAAATTCTAATACAATATCACAACTTTTTCCACTTAATTTTCTTGACTTTATATAAGAAAAAGTAAATTTCAGATTTAACATTTTCAAGAGGAAAAAGTAAACTCCTCTGTCAATCTGATGGTTTATGACAACATAAAATATGCAAGAGAAAAAACTGCTTACAATACCTTTTGAAGCATCAATTTCAATGTCCACTAGTGGTTTTCCAACATAAGCAATTTCATCTAAGTTGTAATGGAGTTTTCTAATGATGCCATCATAACGACTACTAATAGTAACAGAAGCTTTATCGCTTTGTACTTCACAGATGCTATCAAACTGAGAAACGCTATCACCTTCTTTTATATACCTAAGAGAAAGACACATGCTAGTATAAAATATAAGTGCAAAAAACTACACTATGTATTCTTTTGATAAGTTCAGTTATGTACATCCCCACAATATGAAATGCATTCCAGATAAGATGACAAACTACACATAATGGATACATTTGCTATATATGTTTTGCCAGACTGCTCAAAAGACATTTGTTGTGTGAAATGACACAATGTTTCAGAATATCATCACATATATAATTTTTACTATTACTTTATATAAGCAGAGTTTTCTTGACAGGTTAGAAACCATCTAAAAATAAGAATAAGCCTAGCTTGGTTTGAAGCTAAAGAAGGTGTCTGTTTCAAGTTGTCAGGATCAGTGTATGATCAATTTCAGAAAAGAATCTAGAAGTGGGAAACATTGTCTAAAAACATTAATCACTGAAGGAAAGCCTATGAACAGGTGCTGTTAGGGCATCCCATTCCCTCTACCTTTTGATTCTCAAGTAAACCAGACTACAAACCAGCAAAATGTAAAGCTCACTATATACAAGGTTTCAAAACGTGGAAAACAAAACTTGAAAAACTTCACTAGTAACCCAGAAAACATTCTAAGATAAATAATTGATAATACTTGATAATTATTGATAAAACTTAATCTACTTGCTGGTTTCTTAATGTATTTCTAAGAAAGCTGAGCTCACCATTCTTTCACAGTCACTTCTGTAATCCCTTCTCCAATATCAGAAAGTTTAAACTGGACAATTTGGCCACATGAAACTTAAAACAGACAATAAAGAAAAACAGCAATTTTAATAATAAATATAAGATATGAGACAGAATAATCTAAATGCATTAAAAAGTCTATATACCAGTTATATACAAACCACTAACATAACATTCATAAAAGAGCAAAATAAAATATTTTATTATTAAAAAGATTACCAGCAGATGTTCTGAATAATCGCTGTTGATGACTAAACTTGAAGGCAGGTTTGTCAAATGCGCACACATATTTTGATTTTATAAAGCGAATGCTGCTGCACGATCTAACGTGGTGAACGCAAACCTGGGAGAGAAAAGTCTCAAGTGTTAAAATATTAGACTGAGAGGCAGAGATCATTTAATATTCTTGATGCAACAGCAGTACCAAAACAGTTTAATTGTAATTTATACAGAGAACTTCTCATGAAAACACAATTATATCAAATACATACTGGATGTATAATAACCATTAAATTAGCATAAGCTTTGCAATGTCTTTAACTTCTTTTACTAACACAACACATAGGGTGATTAAAGCCACAATAACAGAACCAATTAACAAAAATCATGACAAGATCTGACAAGAGATTCACAGTTGCTATAGTTTCTCTAAACAATTAGTTTAATCAGGACACATAAACAAAAAGCATACATAATATCAAAAACATCAGTCATCTGGAATATTCTCATGCAGAATGAACGCTGGAAAGGTCCCCTAAGACTGCGGGAAAAATCAACATATTTTTCTTTGTCAGTTCTTATTCCAATCAAAAGGTGATCAGATGTACAAATTGGAAAGGAAATTCACACCAGAGGGCACAAACAGTTGCCCTTTTATTTCTGTTAATATACAGGAGACTAACATCTTCAAGTAAATTTCAATTGCAATTATATTTATCCAGAAATCAGCTTAAAGGGTCAAAAGAATTTTCTGAAAGGTTCTTTACACAAAACTGTATGCTTTAGAGCATCATGTAATCAGTCATGATTTTGGTCAAAAGCAAAGCCAGTAGCACTTGCATTGACACAAACAGGCATTTTATCATCAATCTCAACAGAAGTTAGTTCAGATCCCTTCTTATTTAGTAATATTTCTTAAATCTAATTTAATTCTGGTGTTACGTTGTCTTGGGTGCTGTAAAGTTTATAAAAATAAAAATTATCTGTAGATACTGTCTCTAATTTAGAGATACAAAAAAAAAAACAAAACCAGGTGCTACAATGTACCTCAAGTAGCTCAAAACTGTAAAATTTAGTAATTATCTTCTTAGATGAGCCAGAGAACAGGACACCTGTATGGGAAAGTTCATTTTAACTTTTTTTTTAATACCTTTTCAAAAAATTGCAGAGTATATGAAACTTCCTGATTGCCCTCCCACTCCGCCAACCACTGAACCATTGGATTTTATATTACACTTTTACAATGCAGATTACCCAGAAAACTGTACAATTCTGAATTGACAATGTACATGTTTTCTATATTATTCGATCTAGCATTGCAAGTTACATTTAATATCACCATTCTTTTAGGAAAAAAATATTTATACAACATAATCTCTAATAAAGGACACAGCAAAGTCACACTGAGTTACTTTGCATCTGCTTGCTACTAAGATATCATCCACTGATCCAGAGCAGGTATTTTTCTAACTCCTATCATGAACAAACAATAAATCCTTTTTGTTGGTCCTCCAAACAATTTTCCCTGAAAAAAAAAAGTCAGGTCAAATGGTAATGGTTAACGATGACAAATCTTATTGTATGAACACATTTAAATTTTTAATTCAATTCAAAAACTGGTATATAATGTATGTCTTCAGAAGCCTATTTGCTCCTATTTTTAATTCTGTACATCTTTCCACTTGAATCCATGGTTGCATTTTTTTGTCCAACAAGATCTTTTTGTCCCAAATTTACAATAAAACTTTTCTCTTTATATGATCCTGCATGGAAATCATTCAATATTTACCTGTGAAGATGATCACAAGGAGCACATCAAATCTCTGAACTATTGCTAAATGTGAAGTTTCATAATGCTTTCCATGTGATTTTAACATTTGGTAACCAATGCAGGGAGTGAATTAGTAATGTCACTGCCAAAAAAAACAGACTGGTTTTGTTACAGAAGAGTTTCAATGCTGTTTCAAATTATATTTGTAGGAATAATTCAAAACTACTGCATTTTTAAGAACTGAATTTTTTTTGTTTGCAGGTTTTGCACATTCTCTAGTAAAAAGTTGGTGTGCTAAAGCAATAATACAGTACCCAATCTCTTCATAGAACAGTATTCCTTTCTAACAAGGTGAAAAATTTAAATTCACGAAATAAAGGGGCTGTGCTTATCATTTCAGTATTTAATCATCATAATACTATTTTCTGTATAATGCAAAGTAAGGAAATAACAAGAGCATATAAAAGACAAAATTAGTCCTAATATCCATAGCCTACCCATACATATTCACTCAACCACGAAATTAAAAAAGAAAGTTAAGCAACCTATGTATCTTGATGTCTGGAAAAAATATAGTAATAAAAAAAAAAGTAACATAGTACTAACAGTTGCATTTATGTCACCACTATCATGCTATATGACAATTCAAAGGCAATGATGCCACAGTAAGGCATCTTTCCTGTGCATCCCTTCAAAGTGCAGAGTTACTGTGGGGAGAAGGGGCTATTGCCCCACTGCAGCCTCTCACTGATACTGAGGAGCTATCAAGCACTGTCATGTGGCTGACTTCAGACTTGTGGGTTCAACCAACACAACACAGGAGCTGTATGCTATTTGGGGAACAACTGCCTTGCCCTCATTTAGTTCAATCTGCACTGGTTCCTTAAGAAGAAGCCTACTATGCTTTTCTAAATCACTGCTGATCCTAAAAATCTGCTGCTGGCCTCAGAACAAAATGTTTCTACACAGCATGCAGGCTACTGACTACCTGATGAAGTAACACTCAATTTCAAAGTCATATTGAGTATGTTGTGCTCAAAGGCAACAATTTCACCTTAAAGGATACCCCTCTACGGAACTCTTATGACTTGTTGTCATATTGAGTTATTTTTTTATTGAACATTTACTTACATTGGACTTGTTTTGCATACCTATTCTGCATTTTCCAAGTACATAGTTACCTATGTACTAAACCAACGTCTTTACCAGCATGTTTCGGACATTGTTCCTCAACAATTGGCACCATGCCATAGTCTCTAGATAACAGTTATTTCCTCACCATTTAACACAAGAACCCTAGGCTCCTTTCCTTTCTTCTTCACAACTTACAGCCTCCATGGACAACCACCACAACCTGTCTTTCTTCCCTTCGCCATCCAAACAGTTTGCAAAAACACTGAGAATATTAAAATATAACACTTTAAAATTGTCATAACCATCTTATTTCTTGGATGTTAACACTGTTTCACAGTAGATGATCACAAGAAGAATCAGCATCTAGCAAAATTTAGAATGTGCTTGCAGGAAATGCACACTATAAATAGCCAGTGCTAAATTACATGGTTCAGCATGCATATTGATAAGATGAACATTTTCATCTGATCAGAATCTCCCTTTGGATTTAAGAGTAGATGGTTTGGCTAGAAAGAAAACTGAAAAGAAGCTTCTATTTTCAAAATTATTTGATTAGTAAAATGAATTATATGTAGCCTAAAACTAGACAATTACAAAAGTAATGTCTTCATGACAGTATATGCTCAAGAGATTATAAGCATTGTAAAAATCAACCAACTGGATTCATTTCTTGAAGTATGGTAAGGTATCTGAACTATTTTAATTTACAAATATCAGGGCTCCTGGGATTCAAAGAAATGCACGTTTCCCCTTTCTGTGCACCTATACCTCCTCCGTTTGCGCAGGCACTATACGAAGTGACCGATGCGTGGGCGGAGGGACAGGAGGCAGTCAGACGAGCAGGGAGTAACAGAAGAGAAGGCTGTCACCGGCCTGTTGCGGGAGGCACTGGTTTTTTTCGCAGGCAACACGGACAACGGGAAGACACTGAGGCGGCAGGAGCGTGGGGTGGCGGGAGGCTGCTCCGAGGGTCCCTAGGGAGAGGCGCCGGGGCTGTGCGCTCAGTCCCGCGGAGCGGTGCGTGGGCTCCGCCGGCCCCACGGCGGCAGGGGGCCGGGCGCCGTGAGCT
>VXAL01002742.1:66116-110973 GCA_013399475.1 Chauna torquata | reverse complement strand
GTCGGCGCCCCGCCACCACCGGAGCGCCGCTTGGGCGCGCTCCCTGCGCCGCGCGGCTGCGGCCCAAGTGCGCTGCTTCGCCGCGGTCTCGCCGTCCTCTGGGCCCGGCCCGGCTGCCATCGGCGCGGCGGGGACCTCTGCGAGAGACAGCTGCGCTCGCCGCCAGTCATGGATGGGGACAGGGTGGAGATAGACGGCGGGATCATGGAGGGGGTGAGCATCGGCGGCGGGCTGCGCTCGCCTTGCCCGCGGGCGGGCGGGGCGGTAGCGGCCGGCTGGGTCGGAGGCGCCGCAGCGCCTGACGAGCACCGTTCTCCTGCAGGGCGGGCAGATCCTGCGCGTGTCCACGGCCCTGAGCTGCCTGCTGGGCCTGCCGCTGAGGGTGCGCCGGATCCGCGCCGGGAGGAGCCAGCCCGGCCTCAGGTAACGGCCCTCGCCGCGTCCTCACGTCTGCTTTCCCGGGGGCTGTGCTGGAGAGAGGGCCGGGAGAGGCGCGGGGCCCTCCCGGTCCGGGGGCGCAGCTGTGCTAACGTGTTGGCCGAACACCGGAACGCTTCCAAGGACAAAAGTCGGGTGTTTTAAGAGGGCCTTTTTTTAACCAGAAGGTCTTCTCTGTGGCTCACTTACATGGAAGAACCGAGTGTGGAGAAAAACTAGAGTATGAAGAAGGCACATCAGAAGAGGAGTCGGACCTTGTATGCACTTTCACTCTTCCTTCTTCAGTGCAGTTCCCTCTCCCTGGCTCTGGCTTGCTGCAAGGAAAGGCGAGGACACGCCCTCTGTCTCCACCTGTCTGGCAGCACAGCCTTCAAAGTGCCTGAAAAATATTTTCAAATGTGCTAAGGAGCCTGCGTGGTGTGAAACAAAATGTAGTTAAGATGATATAACGCCTCACTGAAATATTGCTCACTGAGTGTATAGTGTTAAAAACAGTTTGCATGCTATTTGTATGTCCCATAGCAGTCCATTTGTATTTTGAAAACTACCAGAAACGTCAAAGACGTGTTACTCGTGTTTCTCATCTTGATTTAATAACTGACATTCTTCTCTATAGAATTGTGCTCCCTCATTAACTCAGTTACAAATGTGATGTTAGTCAAGAAGGGTGTCACAAATTAAGACAAACATGCACAGAGGTCAGAAGTCATAATTTATTTAGGATGAGTTTTAATTACAACTAAGGGAAACCAAGCCCTTAGCATTTATATATATCTGTAGTTTTTCAGCTTTTTTATTTTTTTTTAATTATTGGGCTTTAAACATATCCAGGAGAGACACGAGCTTTGAGGTAGTTAATTTGGGCTTACTGAAACAGTCTTGCTTATCTAAGATACTGTTTAATAACTTTGTTGAAAGTAGTCTGTACAGTGGTATATACAGTGGTTTTTGGAGTATTTCACAATGGTTCTTATGTAAGGAAATTCAGATATTAAGATGAGCTTGACAGTCGATTAATAATGCACTTACTGTCTCTTAACAGCCTTTAGCTCAGAGAACGTTGGAGGCTACTGAGTAAAATCATACCTCATATTCTTAGTGGCATCTTCAAAATGTAATGAAATAGTGAGATCATTCTGGTGGCACAGAGTTCCCTTGCACATGTAAAACAAACCAAAGCAAAAAAAAAAAAAAAGCTGTGTTTTTTTGTTTTTGTTTTTTCCTGTTTAAACTACTCAAACAAATGGAAAAGCAAGCACAACAAGACAGATGCACAGCAGAACTGTTAGCTTTCTTATGGCTCTGGGAACAGTTACTGTCTTGGCTCCAGTTCAGTATTGCCATTATTATCCCACTTGCCATCATTATCCCATTAAGTTTTTGTCCAAGCATTTATCAAATTAGGAGAGTGACTGCAGCATCTCATCTGTCTGTCTTGACCCATTCTAATGGAAGACACACCAGGATCTTACAAATTCCGGAATGGTCAAAATGCTGCTCCTTTGGCTTCTATGAACTCAGGAGAAATACTGTAGGAACCAGATTTAATTTCTGTTTGAAATCTGCAATTGTACTTATTAGTTGATGTTTAGTATTTCTTTTAATGTAACATGACTGTATGGTCTACTTGCCTGCATCTTTAACTTAGTGTTATGACTTTTAAGACCTCAGCATCTGTCTGGATTGGAGATCGTTCGAGATTTATGTGAGGGGAAGCTGGAGGGTGGAGAAATTGGTTCAACAGAAATAACCTTCACTCCTGGGAAGATCAAAGGTGGAACCCACATAGCAGATACGAAAACAGCAGGGTATGTCTTTGTACATGAATAATGACTGATGAGTAACTGCTCTTCACTGCTTTTGGTAACTTTAAAGCTATGGCAGATGAGGTTTTGGTAACTTCAAAATTAGTACAAAAGAGTTGAACAAAAGAACATTAATACATAGCTAATTAGCCATAATCTGTGCTGCCTGACACATGTGACCAAAGAACCTTTAATGTAAGCAGGATAAGTGTATTAATAAAGTATATAATTATATATAAATTGTAAGTTGAACCTTTGATTAATGTTAAGCAAAAAACAGCTGCCATGCATTTAAAAATTCATCTGTTATTTTACATTAGTACATTAGGTATTAGGTCAATGCATCAAATTAGATAGGTATCTCACAAATGTGTACATTATATTAAATTGCAAAAACATTACATTTCTGGTGTTGAACTGGTACATTAATATATTCATTTATTGATTATACAATAAAATATTGAATTAATCCTCCATATATAATACAGTCAATTTTAAGGTTGTACTTACGCACATGCTGGTGCAATACTGGATATTTGTCTTTTGGAACTTGGGACATATTCTATCCACTGTTTTTTGGCCCTGTGTTTCTTCAATCTTGTTTTTTTCCTGTGTTGGATCCTTTGTTCTTGGAATCTGTTGCAAAAAAGAGTAGCATGGGTTTAGCTATGCAGGACTGCTGTGAACTTGGAAGCATAAGCTAGGTTAGGCACAAATTAAGGTTTCCTTTAATTTAAGAGAAATATGTTTCTGAGCTGCAACAGTATAAACAACCAAGCTGATGTCTTTTATGTCTTTTATTTAAACTTAACACAGAAAGGCTTGAGTAGGCAACAATGCAGAAGGATTAGTAAAATTAAGCACAAGACAAAAAAAAAAGTATGGTTCACAAACATTTGGAGATTATTTAAGAAAAAAAACGTTTTCTTCAGTTTAGTGGCAGTTACTATTTTCACAATACAAAATTATATTTGAAACACCTGTGAGATAACTGTTTTGTTTTGCTGAGCAAACTTACTTTTGGAAAATTTTTTTTGAGAATTTTTTTTAATGTATGAAATGTGGAGGGATTCAATGATAGGGGAATCATGTGTCTCAAAACATATTTTCTATGCCCCTGAATTTTCTTGTGTGGGATGTTGCTTCTAAGCAATTTTGTAGGGGTTACTAATAATTACTAAAATGTTAAAATTGCTGCCTAAGCCTTTCCTGCTTTGACCATCTGTTATCTAACCCTACAGTTTTCACAGTACCATCAGTATACTAAGTAAGCTACATTACTTTTATTTCAAACAGAAGTACTAAAAATACAATTACTGTGAAAAAAAGCTTTTATATTTAGGCTTGCTAAGAACATGAAGTTTTAAATTAACATTTTTTAAAGAGTAATAAGTTTACTTTATAGATAATGTTCAAAATCAAATACTTACGTAAATGCTGTGTAAAGTCATTTGCCATGATTCTACATGGATTATGAGTGCATGACATTTGAGTATCTTATAATTGCTTTTAGGAGTGTGTGTCTGCTGATGCAGGTAGCAATGCCCTGTGTGCTGTTTGCTGCTTCCCCATCAGAACTTCATTTTAAAGGTGGGACGAATGCTGAGATGGCTCCTCAGATAGACTACACAGTCATGGTAGGGAAAAATTCCTTTGGCTTGGTGCATCTTTTATGTGTATATATGCAATGTAACTATTGTACTTTGGTTCCTCTTACTGCAAGTTTATTTGTAATTATGGAATTAGGCATGGGAATATTACACTATTTGTGTACTGTATGTAGAGAGCAACCAATGTTTCATGGAATTCCCTGAAACAATGAATTGTCTGTTTGCTTTTAATTACTAAAGCAAATTTCACTTAAAATATATTCTTTATTCTAGAAGCTCTGTGAATTGTTAAGAATTTCTCTTCCTGTTTCCAAAAGAGAATCCTTTAACACAAAGTGTTATTCAGAATAAAATATGAGGAACCTCAAATAAGCTGTATGGATGAGATTGCCTATCCTTTTTTTAAAATGTAATTGAAATTTTTGTTTTGAAATTTTTTTTTGAAGACTGAATAAAATAGTGGGAAATGATAAATGTAAAATAGATTCACTTTGTGGTTTTATATATGCTTGTTTTTCAGGTTTTCAAGCCAATAGTTGAAAAGTTCAATTTCACATTTAATTGTGACATAAAAAAAAGGTGAGTTACAGGGTCATGTGGCAGAGGCGGGCCTTACTGAACCAGTGTGCGAGCGTGGAGGTACACGCAAGGTGCCCTGAATCAATCTGAGGGATGAATTTATAATACATTAACTAAACTGTATTAGCTGCCCCTGTGTGTACCATCACTGTATGATGAATGTGATATGGTTCTTTTGTGTCTTTTTTTTTTCATTGCTGAGTGTTCAGCTGCTGTTTTAATGTTTCCTATGAACGCACCCCCTGAGGGAAGTGCATGCTGAACAGACAGTCTATTACTGAGCTTTTTCTGAGGTGCCAGTTACATTAGTGTTAGGCAGTTAATAAGATGTGCATTATGAGGTAATGCTATTAGAGAATACACTTGTATTATTAAGATTTCTAAGGCACATCAACTACCTTCATATATATTATAGTAACAGAGAACATAAAAATGTATCATAAAATATATGAAGGCCTTCTGGCTATTTTCTTGGTTTCCTTGTGATCTTTACATTTAATTATATCTGATTACTGTTTGTAAATAGGGGCTACTATCCTCAGGGAGGCGGTGAAGTTGTAGTCCAGATGTCACCGGTCAAAGAGTTGAGTCCAATAAACTTAATAGAACGTGGCACCGTGACAAAGATATATGGAAGAGCATTTGTTGCTGGAGCACTGCCTATAAAAGTGAGTGCTGATAACAGTCCTGGTGGTATCCAGCTTCAAAAATCTATTATAAAATTGCATGTAATCTCCCTAGCATACCTTTATTGTTTCTGTACTCTGTAGTCTTTTGCATACAAACCAAGTAGTTATGTTAAATGGGTTCAATTATTCAGGCCAAAAAATAGAATTTTGGACATTTCTAAAAGGTGTTTATTGCACAGGGGTATGGTAGCAGCTAAAATAGGAAATCAGAACAATATCTGTGATATCCTTCATATAACTGTTCAAAAATATTTAGTACATATTGAGGGGTATGTTATAGCTATGTATCGTTCATGTTTATGTGGATTATCTTAAATCTGAAATAATTGCCATTGTTCGTAGATTCATGGCTAAACTATGGTGCACTGTAATAGAAGTCAGACAAAATCAGACTTTTCAACCATTGTTAATGGGATTAGACAGAACAAGTTAAGGGTAGATTAGACAAAGACAAAAAAAATAAATTTGCTCCTTTGTACCCTCTTCTTTCCATTATTCCTATCCTGTCTGTGTTTACAGAGAATGAGTGGTGGGATCTCCTCAGGGCTCCTTCACACACACAGGCTAGGAAGCAGAAGAGGAAGGGAGAGGAGAAACTGAGTTACTTTTTGAAGAGCTGTGGACTGCTGGTTTGGTCTTAAAATCTCCAACCCTATGAATATCACAGGGATGGGATAAGCTTCATCTGCCCGCACCTGCCTTTGATTTAAAATTGTTTTTTTATATATTATGTCTTACAGAGTATATCCTGTACATAATAATTGTTGGATTTTTTGTTTGTTTTTGTTTTTACAGTCTAAGGTCTTGAGATAATCAAGACTAAAATGAAATCTTTCTTCATATGCATAGAGAAGAATTATTGGAATTTCTATTGCTATTGGAGCTTCTATATTCATCACTATAATCTGTCATTTGTTCAGCATTTGTGGGAAAATTCTCAGAAAAGATAATGTTCAGTGCTTGCTTGTAGGGGTTTTATACCAATCCTTTGTTTTTCTAGTTAATAAATTAGCCCCTTTATTAAAGGATCCACAGTAATAATTAGGCTTATGAAGAAAACGTATTACTATAGTTACATTATTTAATTAATTAATGTTTTTGCCTCTTATCTTTTTAGCTGGCAAAAGATATGTCAGCAGCAGCAGTGAGATGCATCAGAAAAGAAATCAGAGATCTTTACATTAACATTCAGCCTGTTCGAGAACCTGATGATCAAGCCTTTGGGACTGGAAGTGGAATAATGTAAGACGAGCCCAAACTTCCTATTAATACCTGTAACCTTGCTGGTTGATTAGCTAGATCTTGATTAATTACCTGATAAATAAAGTGTAATGTGAGTGATTTTGTTCTTAATACCTTTTCTGCTCAGCATTGTTGCAGAGACTTCAACAGGTTGTTTGTTAGCTGGGTCGTCACTTGGCAAGAGAGGTAAGAGTTGTGTGAAGTATACCTCTTTCAGAATCAACTTAATATACTATTAACAAATAGGAATCTGAAGTATAATCTGTTCAAAGACCTTGAGTGCTGCATTTTTAAGTGGATGGTGTTTAGTAATAAGGGACAGAGGAAATGAATAGATTTTAAACTCAGTAAATAAAATCTTGCACTTTGCATTTCTAATCTGCTTCTGTGTAGTGACAAAAATTACAAAATTATTAAACTCACCTTTTATCAGAATAGATTGTTAAGGAGCACTGAGTTGAAAATACTTCTGGACTTTACATACAGGCTCTGTGGTTTACCTGTGAAGGTTTTGTTCAGCACTGAATCTAGATGTGTATCTAGATTAAAAGGAATAGATGTGATTTTGATCTAAATGGTTTGAATAAAATGTTTCTCTGAATGTAAGTGGGGCTACATGCTTCCTACTGCTTAGGGAATATGAACTATACGTCATCATAAGACTTTTTGTCAAGCAGACATTTGAGGCAAGAGCATGAAAATAAGGTTTAAAAAGTTGATAATTTCTGTGTGGGTTTGTTTGTTTGTTTGTTTTAAACATGTTAAAAATAATTGGGAGCATCCTAACTTCTTGGATTTCTCTGTTAGGAAAAAATTCTGACAAGGTTGGCATTGAAGCAGCTGAGATACTGTTAAAGAACCTTAAACATGGTGGAGCTGTGGATGATTCTTTACAAGACCAAGTAAGGCTCCTATATGTGTTTACATGAAGTTGCAGTAGCAAAAATGTTTATGTATACATTACTTGTAAAGAATGTAAATCTGAACAGTGAAGGAATGGCATGTAGATTTCAAAGTTAGATTGTATCTCCACATGTAGGCATGGCTTTACATAATTAGCTGATAGTCACTCTTAAGAGGTTTCCAGGTGTGGTCACAACATCCCTAGAATTGGCAAATTACATACAGTTCTTAGGAACTACAGATGCTTCTGGCTTTGCACTACATCCTTAAATTTTCCCTTCCTGCAAATCTTAGTAGGTATGGAAGAATGAGGTAGTAATTTGCTTCTATTTGGCACTCCATGTATAGGAGTAAAATTAGCTCCCCGGTTATGTATTAAAGTGAAGTAAAGGCATTGGAGAACAGAATATCTAGGAGGTGTTCCTGTTTGTCTTGCTTACCTAATTGCATTTGAGAATGAAGACCATCCGCCCTCCACTATCTCATTTTCAATAACGGCCTGATAAGAAGCTTGGACTGTTCTAAATGAGCTGGTTACCTCTTAGCTGTAAACACCTGGCCACACGTTACTATTATGTAGTATAATAGGAAGTATTTATTTAGGTCTTGGACTCTGTCATGGTTTTGGCTGGGATAGAGTTAAATTCTCTTTGTAGAGGTTCACACAATGCTGTGTTTTGGATTTTTTGATGAAGATAATGGTAATGTTTTCAGTTGCTGCAGAGCAGTGTTTATATAGAGCCAAGGACTTTCCAGCTCCTCCTATTGCCCTGCCAGCGAGGAGGCTGGGGGTGCACAAGGAGCTGGGAGGAGATATAGCCAGGGCAGGTGACCCAGACTGACCAAAGAGATATTCCACACCATATGACGCCATGCTCAGCCATAAAAGCTGGGAAAAGAAGGAGGAAGGGGGGGACGTTGGGAGTGATGGCGTTTGTATTCCCAAGAAACCGTTACGCGTGATGAGCCCTGCTGTCCTGGAAGTGACTGAACACCTGCCTGCCCATGGGAAGTAGCAAATGAATTCCTTGTTTTGCTTTGCTTGCGCGCGCTGCTTTTGCTTTACCTAGTAAACTGTCTTTATCTCAACCCATGAGTTCTCGCACTTTTACCTTTCTGATTCTCTCCCCATCCCACCTGGGGAGAGTGATTGAGCGGCTGTGTGCTACTTAGCTGCCTGCCAGGGCTAAACCAAAACAGACTCATCCTAGTTTTTTCCAGAGCATGCACAGTACAACTGTGGGAACATTGTAGTTAGATTCAGTATGTATGGGAACTGCTCAGAGTTACACGAAGGTTTACAGAGTACTTGTCATGGTGTCATTTGTAAATTGAATAAGGCTTTTTTTAAATATCTGTCTTGTGAATATGTCATCATAAAGTGTTATAATTAAAAACCCTTCCTGAGTTTTTCTCTCCCCCAAAAGGTAGTATTCCAATCTGGAGTCTGACATGACTTTGGGGAAGTTTGGAGGATGGGGAGCAAAGTAAAATGTAGTAACACAAATTCAGTGGCAAACTTGACTGTGAAAAATTTAACAGCCCTTCTGTTAGAGGCATCACAGTAGTAATTTCCAAGCTTCTTGAGCTTTGGATCACTCTTAGCAGTCAGCACCATGAACTTTTATGAAATTTGGCAGACCACATTTTTACATTTACAGACATTTTGCTGTTCTTGCTTCATTCCTTTTTTTCTTTTTAATCAGTAAGTTCCTAGGATCTAAAGAGTTATTTAATAATTACCTTTCTGTCCCCTTTCAGCTGATCATTTTTATGGCACTAGCAAAGGGGGTGTCTAGAGTGAAAAGTGGACCAATTACACTTCATACTCAAACCGCTATACACTTTGCAGAGCAGCTAACAAAGGTGAGTTCAAAACTTCAGGAAGTTTCACCTATCAATTGTCATCCAGTAACTAAGAAGGGTGCAGTTTTATAGATTCACTCTGTTTTTTGCAGGTACTGTGAACTGAATTTCATTATGGAGGACAAGCACTGATAAAATAGCTGCTACAATATTTATATGGGAGTTTGCCAGTAGAAATTGAACATACTTTACAGTTAAATGCTTTTAGAATGGTTAGATACTTCTACTACCTTTATTTAAATATTTTTAATGAAATCAGTCAAATCTGTAATATGCTTGAAGTACTGGACATTAGATATTGAAGATTTAAACTTATACATAACTGAATTTGTGATATGTATTTCTAATCCTGTTTTAGGCCAAATTTACTGTGACAAAATCAGAAGAGGAAGATCCCAGTAAAGATACCTACATCATTGAGTGCCAAGGAATGGGGATGATAAACTCCAACTTTTAGGGCTTAAAACCAAACAACGACGACAAAAAAGCAAGCTAGCAAAAGCAAAGAAAACTCAACATACCTCAGCGATACATTGCACTACATTTCAATGGATGTATAATATGCATGTGAACAGGAGGATCCTTTTGTCACATCTAATTGATTTGATTTAACTTCAAGGATGATATCAAGTTTTCCCTTGGTGTGCTGAGAATCTGTGGTGTGAAAAACAGAAACTTTTTTTTTTTTAATGTCATCAGCAAAATGAGTACAGACAGGACAGCAAATAGAATACAGTGTATGTATTTGGGCAGCTGAGAGCATCAGCTAGAAGCTCTAAGAATTCAGATTCACCAAAGTAGAAAATAACTATTTTAGTTTTGAAAAAAATACTTAATGATACATTCTTTCCCCTTTAAAATATGTAAGTTTTATTCCTTGAGATCCTTTATGTTATGAGGTGTGTGGAGTGAAGTGCACCATCAAATCTGTACCTCTGTTCTTCCTTAACTATTTTGCTTAAATCATATATGAGGAAATAATAAAGCAATAGCACCATATGAAAGCCTGGTACTTATTTTTGCTGTTACCTCAGGAGGTTGTGTTAATGGGAGATTGATAGAAAGTAACTGCTCAGAAACGTAATTTCTTTCCCTCATTAGAGTAAGAACACTCCATGCATAAAATGATTTTCTTTTAAATCTTCTTTTTATCAGTTTTATAAAAAAATCTTCTCAGGTAAGCTTAGCAAATATACCACGTTACATCCCAAACACAAAGTAGTAACTATATGATCAGTTTTTCTATCTACAACTGTCCTTGTTAGCTTACTAATGGTAATGGGTCTACACCAAGCTGTTGTTGTTCTTATCAGGAGTACTTAATTTCAGCTGAGGTTAGACAGCTGTTGAATACACATATATACACACAAATATATACATGTACATACACTGAACCGTGCACACACACACAAGTGTATTTAGGCACATAAAACCCAGTCACGTTTTCCCTTATCTGGGGATTAAGCAAGGATGCACTTCTGCCAATCTGGCCTTGATCTTGCTGCAAAAGCTCATTCTGAATTAAAAGGAAGATAAGAGAGAAGGGGCATCATTTGTTTTGCATATGAAGAACTGAATTACAGAGTTGGAATGACTTAATCAAGAATATATAAATGCAGTCTGAAAGCTTGAATTGATTTCCAATTTTCCCACATCCTAGTCCACAGCCTTTTCTCTAAGATAATCTTTTTCTCTGTTGTGACTTGAACCTAGCATTTGAAGTAGTAACTTGAAGTATGGTTTATCTCACTTATTAAGATTAACATGAAAAAAATGCATTGCTGATACAAGAAAACGTTCACCAACTATCTACTTTAAAATGTATTTATTCTTAGGGTTCTTCCCCTCTCCTTAAGGAAAACTAGTGCAAAAAAAACCGGGATGCTATTAATCTTTTATTTAAAAGATAATTGTTTTTCTCGAATACTATGAGTAGTCTGAAGGGGGCAGCAGATACCCAATGGATTATGTCTGTAACACTATTCCTAACTCTTCAGTTCATAAAAGAGCACCTCTCTGAAGCACTAGTCTGTGCTGCTTATGATTTTCAATGTTTCCTTTTGGAAGAACTCAGAATGTATTTAAAAAAGAAGTCTTGAAAAAAAGCTCCCAAAGAGTTGTTTTCTGTGCTTTTTTTTGTTTGTTTTGTTTACCTGTTTCCCCAATTCAAACAATTTATGTACTTGACTAATTTTCCTTTTTGTTTACCTGTTTCCCCAATTCAAAAAATTAATGTACTTGACTAATTTTCCTTCTACTGGAGAGATTCCCACTAAAGGGATGGCTGGGAGTAATTTGATTCAACATCCCGATCAAAGCACCACTAATTTAAAAGTTAGATTGGGTTGCTCAGAGCCTTGACCAGTCAAGTTTTGAAAATTTTCAAAGATGGAGGTACTACAACCTTTCTGGGCAACTTGTTAACAGAGCTTAACTACCCTCAGAGTTGGCATTTAATGTGAACAGGCAAAAGTGTTAGTTTCATTTTGTTTGTTTTGTTTGTTTGTTTTTTTAAGCTGAGGGACTGTTTCTTAAATGGAAGTTATTTTATGCTAAAGGAAACAGGAAGGTGTGCATAGCAATTTATCAGTTCTTCACTAATTCTTTCAGAAGAAAACGTGGCAGAAGGAAAAGATATAATGAGTTCTACCTTACTCAGAAGATTTCTGGTATGTGAGGAATCCTCGGGTCATTCTGGCAGCTGAGAACAAGGAAGCTTCAGTAAGCCCTATAGCCTAAGAAGTTAAAACCAAAAAGCAATTACAGACAGTTATATATCATTGCTTAATACTAAAAAGCATATTAAATGCAGTTTGTAACCTACATAGTTAAAGTATTCCTTTTTATTACCTTTGAAATTCAATCATTGGATTCTCTAATTTAATACCTTTTTACCAATCTCCAATCAAACAACTTTCACAGACTACAGGCAATTGAATTTATTTTTTATTATGCAATTGAAACCTTTGTAGAAATTATGTTTCTCAAGAGATGATAAAATTGACATTCTTTGTAGTAGTATTCAAAGTAAATCAACATGGTGCAAATATTTATAAATTACAATCCAGGAACTAATGCTTTCCCTTTAGGTTTTAAAATCTCTAGCAAGTGCCTTACACACTTAGCCTTCTTGCCCTATAATCACTACTTTACTTTGGCAATCAAACCTTCTTGCCCTATAATCATTATTTTACTTTGGTAATCAAATATGAAAGACCCACTCTCTTGCCTAATAGATTCTTTGCGAACTGTAAGCACACTTAGATGTTAATGCCTAGATGGCTTAAAGAATAAATAAATGAACATAACTAGCTCCTGTCATGTTAAGAAAACCTTATGAATAAAAAGTACAGCTAAATTAAATCTTTCATATTTAGGCAGGCTTTTATATATTTGTGCACATATACAAACTGCATTATGCATGAAAAGTAGAATAAGCTTGAGCATGATTTTCTATCTGGTCTCCAAGGCTGGCTGGAGTACTTTTTCACAGTTTTTCTTTGCTTTGGAAAAACTATGCCTGTTTGCACACCTGAGATGTCTGCAGTACAACCAGAATTTTTCCCACATTCACAAATGCCCAAGACTGTCTTGGAATAATTACAGCAAAATAAAGAGCTGCAAAACCTTGAGACAACTATCTCACATTAGAATTTCTATTTCTCAAATCAGATCTAAAATTTTCTTTTGGAAAAAAAAAATTCAAAATATGCAGGTTTTGTTTCTAAGGATAATAATAATAAAAAGAAAAGAAAAAAATGGAACAAAATTTAGTTAAATAACTAATTCACATTAAAAACTGAAATGCAATTCCTGTCTTCTGGACAGGCCTACAAAAGCATATAAATGCCAACATATTTGGTAACAAAATCAGAAATTTCTTCAACCTCCTCTTAGTACACATACAATTAATAAAAGCTCAACAATACTGACAACTATTATTTCACTCTTCCCCCGTCTCCCATAAACCTGTTAAAAAGAGTAGCTTATCGTTAATAATTGGCAGTTGTTGGTAGCTTCACTGCAGGCCCATTCAAGTTTCCAGCCCACTCTTTTGACATGAATGTGGAGGGCACCCCTAAATGGATGAGAACCTTGCAAGACACATGAGACTGGTGTGCTGGCCCTTCCTTCCTCTCATGCAGCCTTCTTCTCCTCTTAGGTCAGAAAATATCTAGATGGGAGATATCCACAGCAGATTTTATTCTTCAATAGGATTAAATTTCCAAAACATTTTTCTCTCCCTGTGCTGTACACACACACACAAAGAGAATTTTATTACCCAGGCCCAAATCACAACTTGCCATCTCATGGTGACCTCTTACCGGGAAATGTTCATCATGATTCCTGTTCTTTTTACATATATGTATATATATAAAATTAATTACAGTTCATTATCTATATACTTGAACAAATTTTAACTGAGATAATACACTTCTTAAAATGAATTTAGGACTACAAATATCATTCATACTCTGCCAAGTTGCTATTTTGCCTTTTCAACAGGGTTCCAGATCATAAAATTCTGGATTTACATTTACATTCAATTCACTTAGATGAATTTTCAAATCTACAGATCAAAACATAAGCTGCAGTTCTTGTTACATCACACCCCTACATTGCATATGCTGTGTGTACTTACGTTTAAATTTTACAGCATAGTTAAGTCTTAAAATTAATGCTGAGTGTAAATTAGTTGTTGGTAGTTAGTGATATAACTTCTCTTTTTTTTTTTTTAAACTTCCTGCCCTATTTGAATATTAACTAATAATTACAGTACATTACATGAAGCTTTTTAACTTTCATTTACATTGATTTACAATCACATTTTTAGTGATAAGGTTGGATTAAGTCACTTGTGGGAATGTATAAACCTTTTGTTCAGGAAGAGATGAGACATCGCTTACACCTGCTCTACAAATATGCACTGGGTTTTCTTATGTTAATCAGGCACATTAGAATCTTACATAAAAACTTCAGTGTGGGTGTATAGATACAACTAAGATGCTTACATTTAATACTGCTCAAACAAGCAGTGGCGATAACTCACAAGTTCTATATACCAAGGAAACAGGATTAATCCTCTCAAACTGTGTGTCTGTAGTGTACTTCCATAAAAGAGAATTTTTTTAGATGAACGTGATGATCAGAGAAAGCCACTGCACTGAGATATGCAGGGACTGAAGTCTCAAGACTAGTAATAACGGCTTTATATGCAGCCAGTTACAAAAAATTCCACAGAAAATATTGCACTCTGGTTCTGATTGAACTCTATTACTCTCAAAAAGAGCATCTTTGAACCTTGTCCTCTAACATCCTTAAATCTACTTCAGCTAGTAACTGTTGCTCTTCTGAGCTCATGCATCTCAGTCTGTTCACTAAAATATTAGTAAAATATTTACTGTTTTCTAGGCCATGTTGGAAATGCTACATCCAGTTTCGGGCCCCTCCAAACAAGAAAGACATCAATGGTCAAGGTGGCTGGGGCTGGAGCGCTGTGAGGAGAGGATGAGGGAAGGAGGCTTGCTCAGCCCAGGGAGAGGATGGCTTGGGAGGGGCACCTGCCAGCAACCTGCCAGTGCCTGCGAGTTGGTTACAGAGGAGACAGAGCCAGGCACTTCACAGCGGGCAAGGGGCAGCAGGGTAAGCTGAAACCAGAGAGATACTGGTGAGATAAAGCCCCAGGGAATCTGGTCTGAGCTCCTGGCTGACCCTGCACTGTGCAGCAGGTTGCACCTGAGCCCTCCTGCAGTCCCTTCCCACCTGAATTGTCCTACGATCCTGAGTGCCCTATCTGGCAACTAATGATCATCTGAACGTAGCACGGAAGAATTCTCTACAATTATATTCCAGCAGAGGTTATTTATAACTGACATTGTTAAAAGGAGACATAGGTTAAATGAAACACTATACCAAATAAAGGTGCATGTAGAAAAAAAAAGCCAAGTAAAATTATTTACAAAGGAAACAATGGAAAAGGGTTTTTTTTAGAATTAGAGCTACATCTTTTTGAATTAAAAACAAGCCAATGCAAACACATAAATTCATTCTGTTTGTTATTCGAGAGAATAGGAAGTAAAATTAGTATCTAAAAATCAAGTAAGATAGGTCAACCATAAAGCATTGCTACTACTTCCCTAATATTTCACTGCAGAAAAGTCTGTAAAGGCTGAGGTAAAACAACTAGGAACATAGTCCTGTGTAAAGTTAAGCAGAATCAGATTTTTTCCTTTAATCCCAGATTTACTAGTACATTCAGGACCAAAGTTCAAGGCTTAGGAAACCTACTGATAAGTCCACTTAAAAGCTAAAAGTCCTTATGGAGTACAAATACAGAGAAGCTCACGTTATAAGCTGTGTGATTTCAAGTTTTTGTACCACCCAGCTGCCTCTTAGGAGTTTCACAGCCTTTCCTCTGCCCAGGAGTCCTTCTGCCCAATGCTTTCCAAATCCAATACCATAATCCCATGACGATAGCATATCTACCAGAACAAGAAACTCTGATTTGAAAATCCCACTTTTAAATAATAACTGAATCTTTTTCTTCACATACAAATATTTTAGGGTAAAATTTTAGATGAATTTTCTGCCACACCACGCAAGCGTTCCAAAGTCCGTTTAAAAAACAAAACAAAACAAAACACATTTCATTAGCTCAGAAAATATCTAGAATTATTTCTCCTTCCCTCCTTCCAAATATACTTATCTAGTCACTTAAGCCTTCCATTACCAATGAATGATTCCTGTGTAAAAAGACAATTTGTGACAGTGCTTAATGATTTTTCCACATGGAAACCTCTGTAAAAACAGAGAATTTTACATACACTGCAATGTTCTAGTTTACATAACTCCAACTGACCTGAAGTTTATACAACCCCTGTAATCCAGGAATGAGCTAGCAGATTGCATGTTTTCTCAACCATTAATGCTTGTAGCATCTGAACAAAGTCAGTCTCGTTTTGATCCCAGACTTCTTTCCTATATTGGTATAATATTCTATTAAAAAAAAAAAAGAAGAAGAAGAAGAAGAAAGCATTAGCTTTTTTTCAGGCTGCAGCTTTATACACAAAGGCTGTGCAGACTCAAACAAATTCCATTATAGCATATTTTAGAAACAGTTATCAAGACTTTCCTGTTATAACACAACAGCAAACTCAGGCTTACAATATGACAAAACTACGACTAAGGGAATTTACTTTGGTATAACTGAAGATGGAATTTGGTCTATAAACTTAAATGGAAAAGATTGTCAGATTACAGCATTTGGCAAAGAAAGAAAGAGAGAGTAAGCCATGAGTCTACATAGCATTTCCTTCACTTATATTCTAGCATCATCCCCTCAAAACATAACCACAGATTATTGATTTTGAATTACACTTTGCTGTGATGGCTTGGCAGTGAGCACTTCACAGCAAATGAATTATGCCCACTCACTTATCTTTCAGCTACTCAAATTTACCACTTATTTTACTTTTTACAAAAGTTGGTCTGCTCTTCCCTAGCCTCATTTCCAAAGATTCATTAGATTTTGCCTTTCTCCCTGATCAAGGAGAAGTTAAAAGTTAGGTCCTCTGTCTGTACCATTTTAAGATGGGAATGTAAAGTCAAATTCTCAATTTTAACTATTAAATTCACAGAATATCCAAATAAGTCAACGAAGTTACTCTAAAGTGGCACTGGAAAGCACTGGCCCCACACTGAACTGGGAATACCAACATGTGCTGACAGACCTTAGATAACAGTTACAGTGGGCTAGTCATCAGAAATGAGGATAAGCACATGGCGCCTTTATGTTTAAGTGACTTGGTTGTGCTGTATAAATATGTCTTATCAGAACAAGATTGCTAACATTCTCTTCCATGTGGGAGAGTTAATTTTTATAATCAAATTATCAGATGTAAAACTGTAAAGCAAGACTCTGTAAATCAAGCTGAACTATATGAGCTCAAAATAAGTTAAAAATTAATTACAATCTGTAAAGCCCAGGAAATAGTGGGCCTTCCATCATTTTACCCAAACCTTTCATCTTTTTATTACCCTCATTTTTTCTCTTTTTCAGTTCCAAAATGTAAAAAACTCTAAAATAATTATTAATCCTGTACTTTCTCATTTTTTAGTGCTAAAAAAAAAAGAACAATTAAAAAAAAAAGTCAGTCTAAGATGCTGCTTTTATTGGAAGGCTAAGAAAAGACCTATGTGGCTAATTGATGAAATCAATCAGACTTGCTGATTTCTTTCACCTTATTAATTACTACTGGAATTAAATTTTCAAACTTGATGTACTGCTGAAGCAAAATTTTTAAAAGCAACTAACTGTTTTACAAGTTTATATCTTTCAGTATGACAGGAAAAGTAAAGCATACTTACATATTTGTACAAAGTCTCATTTTCAGAAGTGGCTGCTTGCGCTCCCACTGAAGTTTACAATTTTTGCACTGTGACCAGCTCCTCTAAAGCTAAAGCTGAGGCCTAAAACCTACAAAGTATGAAAATTTTAAAGTTTCTTTGCCTTTTTTTTTCTTTTTTTAATCAGCTGTAAAACCTGCATGGCTGAAAACAAATGTGATAAGCAATAATGAAATAGAATATTAAGAACAGGTTAATATAGTTTAAAAAGTCATATACTAAATAAGATTAATTTATATCCTCAGAAATATACTTAACCCTTTGTACTTTCAGAAAGCAATTAAAGTAACCAAATCAATGATAACCATTGTTAGAGAGAAAAGGTCAATGGGATTTTCAACTAGCTTGCTTTTAACATATTTTGACCAGTCAGCACAAATAATTTTGAAACTGTGCTTTTAGGTACATTTGTTTGCTTCCGTCTTAGAACATGGTGACCTCCAGGACCAAAAGATTTATGTCCTCTGACTGCAAGCCAGATTTCTGTATCCTGTTTATTATTTAATATGTGCTCTGTAAAATAAGCACAATTCAAATGCTCTGCCACTCAATCAAGCTTAAGCCCAGATTTAGACAGAACTTAAATGTGTGTTTTATCCAGTGATAATTTAATGATGCTGAAACAGAACCAATGAAACTTTCTTCCATATGAATGCCCATGCTGCTCCTGTTATCATGCAGGTGGAGAGGAGAGCCTCTTTCCCACAGCCTATTAAATAGCTAGTGGTTACTGAAATTTGGAGGGAAATGTATTTAAATCCTTTCTGGCAGAGGAAGAAATTAAACATGAATCTCCTACTTCCTGGATGATACTTTAACTTGCACATTGTGAAAAGAAGGAAACCCTACCACCTCTTATCCTGATTTTTACGTGACTCCCTCTGTCTTTCTAATGAAAAGGTTGATGGTCTGTCAGAGTACAAGATCACAAATGAATGGACAGATGTCCCTGCAGACATGCAGGAAGAACTGGGTCTTGAACGTATGCGGGTATTATTCCCTGCCACTTAGGCCTTGGCAGCAATTAGCAAGATTTTGGGTGGTTTCCTGCTCCACAACTCATGGGCTGCACAGTGAGCCTGGGTATCAAACCCAGGCCTCCCACTCTCCAGGACTTTGGGTCTCAGAGCCAGGCATTGCAATCCAACTGTTTCCCCAAAGCTGCTTCACCCACCACATGACTGCACGAAGTTCAATTTCCAGTAAATCCTAGGCAGGTTGTTTCCAGGAGCCACTACTCCCCTGGATGTGTCAGTAGTGTGGATACGATAAATAAGGTCAAAATAGAAGGTAATAGATAAATAAGGTCTCTCAGAAGAGAATAAAGAAAACTCAGCAAAAAATGCACAATTTTCCATATGATCTTGCGACATATTACAAAAATCCTGAAACACAGCAGATTTAAATTATACAGTCTCATCCTATTGATATAACTCTTTCTTTTGCCGCCTTATTCTCTCTCCCTAGTAACTGTTCACTTTCTTTGTATCACTAGCTCTAGCATGTGAATCTGTGAAGAAGTGAGCGATCCAATGCCCATTTTCTGCACTGTAGGTTAACAGCATCTCCAGCTTGCAGACTCAGCTGCAGTAGAACTAAGCACTTACGACAAGCAGGATCAAATTTTAAACTGTCATGTTTTTTCCTTTCAATCCTTTTTTCTTGCTATTTTATCTGCTATACCCTGCTTTCAAGTTCATTTCTTTCCTGCTTTGTGGGTTTTTCCTCACTTTCCCTCCAAATGTACCTTTATTTCCCTTCTCCTCCCTCCTTTCACATTCACAACAGCTTACAGAAGCATTACAATATCACAGCATTGTTAAACTACAGAATTGGAAGTACAGTCTGGCTCCAGCTAGCCTTGGTCCTTGCAAAACCATTTTACTTCCTGCAAACTACAACAATCAGGGTTGCAGAAAGTATTCAAGGACATCTCTGCAAGCCCCTCCTATAGTCTAACTGGACAGAGGCTCACTTCTGTTGACAGATATTTCCAGGAATGCAGCAGTAGCCTATGCTTGTGGAGGGAGTTTCAGCAAATCGTGGTTCAAGATACCTTATGAAATTGAAGAAATATTGCAACATGGGATTTCACTACTATTCCAGGTACAGAGGAGAAAGACATCCTCCTAGAGCTTTTTGTTCGCTTGTTTTGTTTTGCATCAAGCAATTTGTTCTTTAAACCACATTAAACTGAAGGAAATTATGCTCACAGATACAACACTGTAGCTGTGCTTGAGTTTATGCTCAGGTTCCTGGAGCCAGCTGCACCCACAAAGCCTAGCGGGGTAAGATTTTCATGTGAGCCAGGCTATCCCTATGCCTGAGTGACTCCTCCTGGAGAGCCCTTGGCTCAACCAAATTAGACAAAGTGAGAGTTAATGTGTAAGTGGGTGATCTGGGTGTTCGGGCTCAAGCAAGATAAAAAATAAAATCTAGAAGAACATGTCGTCAAATATCATTCTAGAAAAAATGGTCGCCATTGTGCATATGGAAATTTATGAAGGCTTGCAACTACCTCCCAGCCCTTAGCAAAATAACAGTTATTGGACCACAGACAATAGACATCTTTGAAAGCAGGATGTTTTTCTTTTAGTTTTCCTTGTACAGGTGACAGCATATTGTTCAGAGTATGCCTAAAACTGCATCAAAACTGCTGAAGCTGAGAAACTGTGATGGAAATTTCACAAAATTACTTGCATTAGATTTCTGAGGTTTCCCAGCTTCGTCCAGGAAAAGGACAAGACTGGCTTTTCTCACATAAATGTAAGTTTGACCTTCAATTAAATCATGATATGCAAAATCTGAAAGAAAAAAATAAAAGAAAAAAAAAGAAAAAACATAAAAACCCCACAAACCAGAAACAAAACAGACTAAAGAAAACTTGATCAAACTTTCTGAACCTCCAGAAAACTCTCTTTCCCAGCATTTTACTCCTACATATGCTTTATCTACCCTGCACTCAAACTACCACCATATGAGGAAAAGCACTCTTCTGCCCCAGCACCTTTCTCCTAACAATGGCTAAGAAGTGATTTACATGAATTAAACCTCACTATATGCCTGCATGATAAAGTGGTGTGACAAGGCAGGATATAGAAGAGAAAGACAAGTTAATTCAATTGCTAAAAGGTGTATTAGAAAAGACGAGTCACCAAGAAGGTTTCAGGATCCCTAGCTCTCAGTTCCTAGTTGTACTGCTTGACTGCTCTTACTATTTAGTAGTGATTGTAAAATTTATAATCATTTGGAAGATTTCCCCACATTGCTGATGGTAATGATATTTTAAATCTCTTTAATATAGAATTAAATAACTGTCTTTTTATTGTCATGCTAACAAATCTCTCAAAAGTCCAAAAGTACCCCATATATTTTTCACGGTTTGTGTAATTTTCTCTTCTGGAACAAAAACTAGCACCCAGTTTGTGTGCTGTATCACAGCTGTTCTAGCAGAGCATTAACACAAGCCCAGAGGACACATTTAATGCCTCTTTACAAATACAAATGCAGCATGGAAACAGGACCAGAGCAATTCAAAAACAACTTTCATTTATGGGTCTTGAGGTCTGAAGGTCTGAAGTTCGGATCAACTGCAGTTTTGTAGCAATTTTGTTGATCCTATCCACAAAATCAAGAGGAATTTTTTTGTAGGGTAACTGCTCCTTCTGGAAAGCTTCTTGAGAACCTAGTTCACTGTGCTACATAACTCCTGACACTTTACTGGCCACCCTTTCCACTGCCTCACAAGCTGCTGCCTTGTCTCTCCACATTTCTGCATGTACAACCATACAACTATAAAGTCATACATCTTGCATATGGCATAGGGTTGGGTCACAGTCCTGAAAACACTTAAAAACTGCTTTCTGTTTGTAAATAGTCTTACTGAGGTGCACTGAATTTACGTACACATTTAAAAAGCACCATGTTTTGTTAATACATGATTTTCAGTCTCAGGTCATTACTTCATGTGAGCATCATGGTAATTTTTAAAGACTAACAAAACAGATCGTAGCTTTTGGGATGATTTACGCCTGGTGCAAAAAGATTAGGCATCAGCTTACTTACCTTGTCTATACTATTGCAATTTAACCATTTAGAAAGGAGACAAATTTGTTAACATAATTAAATTAAAGGTCCATCAAATTAAATTACACATATTAGTAGTATTTAAAACAATGTCTTCTACTATCCAGAAAGCCATCATAAATGGCATAATGAAAAGTGTAGTAAAAAATCTTTTTTAATATGCTTTTCACAGCACCAGCTTTTGTTTAAACAGTTTATGGATTTTAGTAATTAACAGCTCAAAAACCATTCTGGCACAGCTTTGCAACTGCATGAAAATAGAGACATTACTTCCTCCTTTAATCTTAGAAGCAAACAGTAATACTGTTGGTGGGGATGACAAATTCCCAAATTTAATTTAGGGGATTAAATATCTGCGAGGATGGCTGTCAGTTGATGGCTGTCAGTTCACACTATCATCATGTTTCTCTAAAAAGACACATCTGTTGGTTAAGATTATGAATTTTGATATTACACAAATATGTGTAATATCAAAACCAGCTAACTTTAGATATCACTGAAAAACTATTTCTTAAGCAATTTCTTTACAAGAAGACAGTAGGAAGACAAACAGCAGCAATTTGTAGATTTATGTTCTTGAGTCATGGGTTTTGACACAAAGTTTTTTTGTTTTCTTTTTTTGTTGTTGAGCAAGTAGGTGAATACCGGATGACAGGAATAGCATGTATTCTTAACCCACTTGCTGTTTCAAAACAATGCTGGGAAGCTGCTGACATTTCAATATGTATCACTTGTACAGCAAAACAGCTGAGAGTAACTTGGAGAGCACCTTCATCTACAGCTTTAGATCTGCTCACCGAGTTCCTTGGGGAAAGCGCCTGGCTCCAAACTGCAGGGTTTCTCCAGCGGCAGTAAACACTGAACCTGATGCAGCTCACAGGCCTGGGTTTGTCCTGTGCATCCGGCGTCCAGCCATTCCATCCAACCCATCCCTTGGTTAATGCCATCGCTGAGGTGGAACACATTCAAGAAGTGGTATTGGTAACACAGGGAAGCACATACTGGAGTTCAGGGCTGTACCTGGGATGTGACTGGTGTGATTATAAAACATGTAATCCAGAACAGATATGCATGTGAGAACTTTCAAACAGGACAGGAGCAGAAGAGGTGTTTTCTATATCTAATACTAATACATTTGTATTAATACTAATATTAAAATACTAATACTAATATTAAAATAGAAGTTTTCACTTCTAATACAAATACATTAGTATTCATACTAATAATGTATTCGTATTAGAAGTGAAAACTTCTCCATTTTTCTCAATGCTTACTCAGTAAAAACAGAATATGCTGACCTTCCCCCATACCAAAAGTTCTTATAATTTTCCATAATGAGAAATATGTATTTTAATTGGCTTCTGATAATATTGGTGATTTATGGATAGCTGATCCTAAATGCCATTTGCAATATTCTAAAAAGGAAAGGGATACAGCTGCAAAGTACTACAGGGCAATGGTAGGAGAGCTATAGCCCATCATCACATCTTCCTTCGTAAGGGTTGAATCCTGTATCCTGCATAATCTCTGACAAGTCTCTATTTCTACAATACAGGTCTTTACTTTTAAGAGAATGTTAAGACAGCCTTCAACTCTTTTCACTTGAATACACTTTTCAATCAAGGATATTCCAAAGGAAGTCCTAAACGTGGTTATTAAATATGTTTAAAACGTTTAGGGAAATCGAAGATATTTTTCAGTCAACTTACTTGGAAAACGCAGGTCAGGCTTCAGAAATATTAAAGACACAGAAAGAAGCTAACTGCCTTTGATTTCCTACAGGAAATTTTTGCTGGGTGATGTGCTGAACAATGACTGTTTAGATGAGTTTATTCAATCCACTATAAGTCTAACATGCATTTTACTAAGTAGGCAATTAAAAATCGCTGTTCTAAGCTCAGTAAAGATCTCTGCCGAGTGTGCATCTACAGTTAATAAAAGGTCAGCTATCAAGAGTAACTAGTTTCACAGAGACTGTGAACTGATGCAGGTGTGGGAGAGATGGCTCTGTCATCATGCTGATCATCACTACCACTAGTTTGGTTGCACTAGCCCAGATATGAGTAAGACCCTATGGAAAGCTGGATGCAGGATCTGATCCAGTCAAAAGTTAGCCCAGCAGAAAAAAAAAAGAAAAGGGTTAAGTGGATGAGAAATTAGTATTCAGTAAGTAGCCAACACTCCTTTTGACCTACCATGGGTGAATGGGGCTGGAAAGCATGAAATAACCTCTTTCGGTATCAGCCAGACTTTGTTGTTCTAAGACAGCCATATCCTAAAATATGAGGATCTGCAAGGAATGAGATGCAGAATAATATAAAAAACATTATTATTTGTTTAAGGTAACAAAATGATGGGGTTTCATTTGGAATAGTAAGTATCAGATTGATCATTGCCTACGAAAGGTGATGCTGCACTAGAAGTTTTGGAGAGGGTTACAGAGATTATTTCCATTAAAAGCATTTCTAAACACAAACACTTAAAAGAGTGATATTTTAGTGCGTTTCTTTTTCACTGAGAAAAGATATAAGACAGAATTGCACACATTAATGAATGTTAGAAAAATGGTAGATGACAAACTTTTGTCTCCCTGTGTAGTAATTCAAAAACAAAGGGGACAAAAGGAGAAGTATTTTAAACCAATCAAAGGAAATACTTCTTACAAAGTGTGTAACTAAACTAATGCAACTCTTATCCACAGGAAGTAATTTAGGACAGTACTTTAGCAGGAGTCATAAAACGACTGGACATTTAGACCTATGACTAATACCAGTGATTTGGAAGAGAGACCAAGTCTTATGTTTGCAGACTTAAATTTAATCAATCTATATCAGAGAGTGAAAAAGCTCAATACTGTAGAAGCAGCTGTTCCAAAGTCTGTCTTCAGGAATGTTTTTTTACATCCTCCCATGAAACTTCGGTTGCTGCTTATTACCAAAGAACTGTTTCAATATTTTTTATTTCATCCTGTATGGCAATTACATTGTTCCTTATGAAACAAGCAACAGTACCTCATGGAAGGCTCTGTAACAGTTACAGAAAAATTTAAGCTGGGATGACTACAGGAGATCATGAAGTCCATTGTCCTGCTCAAAGCAAGGCTAACTTTAAAGTTAGATTAGGTTACTCAGGGTCTTATCCAGTCAAATTGCAAAAATCCTCAATGACAGAAGTTCTGCAGCTGCTGAGTAACCTGTTCTGAGTGCTGAACCACCCTCACCGTGAACGATTTGTTGCTCACATACAACTAAAACTTCCTTTGTTGCATCTTTTGAATGTAATCCCTTGTCTTTTTATTGTACACCTCTGAGAACAGACTGTGCTCTCTCTAACCCCTGTTAAGTGGAGGGATATTGAAAGACTACAAGCAGATCAGAAATACACTTTGCCCTTCTAAGACGCATTTTTCAATCTGTCTGGCAAGGGTCTTTAAACATACCTGCAGATTACAAACTTCAAGTTGCAAAACAGATTAAATGGGATGGAAAAGTAGGCTTACACTAGCCACAAAGTTTCCCATACTTTGGCTTTTAAACCTGTAGTCAGTATATTCTCCAAAAAGTCTATGTTTTAATTCAATCTAATTGTGACCTCTTTAAAATTAGGAAATCCTACTGCATAACTTGTATAAAATTATCAAGAAATGTATTGATCAAGCATATTATATGAAATTTAAGGTGCTTCTCTGTATGACTCTTGTATGGGACACAACCTCAGGGTGACCTAGAAGATGCACTGTACTACATTCCTTTTATCTAGACTGCAGACTTCTGTCTCTTCCCATAAAAAAACAGGAGCACGAGGATGGACCTTTTTAAAAGGCACTCAAACCACATGCTTTCCAGATGTCTGTGCTTGACAGTTCAACTGCAGGAAAGATACAACTAAAAAGAGGTATTCATCTTTTAACTACAGGCAGGGATGTTAATTTTGTGGTTCAGAATTGACACCTTTTCTTTTCAAGTGTCATAGACTTGAGCTCTGATTACACACTCCTCACAGGCACCAACAAAGAGAACTTGTTTCATCTGTGTTTCATGCTGTTGGTTTATTGCTTCACATATTCATTTTGATAAATCATACAAGACGCTACCTTGAAATGAAGTTTTTGTTACTAAGTTTTTGTCATTAATGGTGGAAACAATACCTATGTAAACAATCTTTTAAAAAATTAGATTTTAAAAATGTTCTAACAATTCGGTAAGCTCCACAATATTTCTTTCTCATCTGTTTCCTTACTACTCTCTATCCTGTTTTATTATTACTCTTATGTTACGGTCTAGGACATTTAACAATAGTTTTTTAAAAATCTCTGGTCAAGGTTTCTACGTACTGAAAACATTAGAACTCAAATAACTTAAATAAAAAAATTCCCAAGGTTGTGAAAAGCCTAGTAAAGGCTTTCATCTTGTTTGCAATGAACAAGAAAAGGTGTGGTGGCTAGTCTTGCTCCTGCCAGCGCTGAACATGATTGTCACAGTTACCCCCTGCTTCATTCTAAACTCCACAAAAGAAACAGGCTGGCACAGCATAACAGACAAAACAGGAGTCAAACAATCCCTCTGCAGCAAACCCAAAATTTACTCTCTTCTTCAGTACTTCAATCATTCAAGAAGAGAACTTCCGCCACCTCAAAAGTGTCTGCCTTTATCTTGATTTCAGTTCCTTGGAAAGGCCCGGGTCTCAGAAAGGAGCAATATTCTAAATTAATTTACACTTTCTGGAAAATAGATCTTTTTAACTTTGCTAGGTGAAAATCAACTTTGTGAACTGCCATGCCATTCAAACCAGTCCAAAAAGTGACTAAGCTAGGATCTTAAAGATAAGCATTCATTTAGTGTTACTGTAATACTCTTCCAATTAAATAACCTCAGTTTTTATTTCACAGAGATACAGCAAGAAAACACTGTTTTTTAAAAATGTTTTTAACATTCTACTCTGTTTCAAATATAAGCTCTTAATAAAAATACTATTACTTCAGTAGTCTGACTACCCCCCTCAAAAATAAAAATTCAGGTTTTCCTCCAATCTAATTTTACAGAAAACACTTGACCTAATTGTTAAAGTAACCATGCAATCTGCTTACATTTGCTTTAAAAAAAATCTGAATGTTAAATATCTAAGTGAGAGTTCTTTAAGTGTGAAAGCATTGCTCACTACTCATTTGAACTGCATTAAATACAATACAGACTGCATGCAGAATTACCCCTTAATAGATTTTGCACACTCAGCCCTTCAGCTATACTTTGTGGGATCACTGCCAAATCCCTCCCTTCCTGCTGCTGACAGCTTGCAGCAATACTGTGCAGCGTTCTTCACGCTACATTCCCTCATGTCCAATGCATTATCTAGAAATCTAGATAGCTCAGTGTTGAAAGATCACTCAAACTTTCTCTTGCTTTCTTCCATTCCGAAAAGATCACAAACCAAAAGAGTATAAAACATAAATACCAAAAGCTCCCTGACTTACCATCACTGGATATTGAATTCAGCAAAGCGGTGCTTACCCCCTTGCAAAAAAGGATGTTGTGGATGCTATGAATTTACATAAGTTCAAGTGACAAAACAAACAAACTGAAAACAAACTCATAGCAAGTTACTTAAATGCAGAGAAGCAAACTTTGACTCAGAAAGCCCCTGAGCTTCAAAACTGTTGGAGTCTGGAAGTGCATTTGGAGAAGGTGTTATTATACACTTAGCGTTTCCACAGCATTTTTTAGGCATTAACTTTCACCTTCTGCTGCTTAAAAAACTTGGTCTGACCTAGCGTGGTCATTCCTATGCTCTACATCATAGTGAACATCATTTCCCTTTGACTGGCTCTTTCTAGAATTATCTTGCTACCTTCTTTCCTGTGTCTGGTTCCAAAGTTATGTATGCACATTCTTAAAAGACTGCAGAAACCTTGGGGGTGAGCCAGCATCACTCTCAGCCATTATTTACCTTCACTTCAATATTGAGTCATGCCCAAGACCAAACAGATACATCAATAAAAATCCAACTCACCTGTCTCTCATCTCTGCCACAAAAGGGCTTTGCTAACAAGAACCCCAACAGCTTTTACCAGGTGTTTTTTTCAGAGCCAAAGCTCAGATCTTGGAGATTTATACAGCCCCAGTCTATTGAATTAGCAGTGAGTTAGACATAGGGAAGAAAAAGGAATAATCATACATGCAATCTACTGGTGAAGTGTGCTCTTCAGTTGCTTGTCACTACAGATACCTGCTACAAAACAGGGAACAAGACAAAGAAGAATTAACTTTCCTCAATAATTTTATAATCTAATAAGCAGGATATTTCGATACATCTACATTTTGAACACAATTTTCAGCCTATTAATTTACCTTTAGATGTAAAAATAAATTCTCCTGTATCCTCTACATTTCTTTAGCTGCTTCTACAGCTATACCACTTTTTGGGCTGGTAAACAAAGCAAATGGAGCACAATTCTGCCATGTTCTTGCTTTTTACTTCAACTCAGACAACTTGGGAAGAGTTGATTATGCTAACATTGTCACAATTTATCAAAAGAAGTGATGTTCTTTAATCAATACAAACAAAATCTTGCTATCTACTCTATCCCTGCTCTGTTATCAGCATGAAGGCCACCTTGACTATGAACTAGAACAAAAGACTCAACAACAATGTGGCGCCAGAACTGCGTTTTTTATGTGAGAAAGAATTTTTCATTCCTTTTTCCCAGAGCTTATCTACAAAAACTAAATTATCTCCCTAAAATGTTTACTTCTGTATGCTTTTCAGATAACAGTGTCCAAATGAATTATTCAACAGGGAAGAATCATGCCATTTTGCCTCACTCTATTGTTATGATGCTTGGATCTATATAAAGGGACAAAATGTTCCTGAATTTTACTGTTTGTTTGTTTGTTTTTTAATGTCATTTTAAAAACTGCAGGCAGTTGTGTTTTTATCTCTATTCTATTTGCATTTCTGATTTTGAAGTAAGCAAACCAAAGCATCATTTGTGGTAAGATTTTGTGGCTTAAGCCTATTAGTTGCAGGTCAAGATAGGATGCCAGTAAATACCCCAAGCCCATTTCCTGAAGTTCTCCCTTCAGCTGCATGTTAGAAGTAGTGCTAAAGGATCTAGTGCTATGTTTTGTTTTCATGCACACCAAAGTGCATGGGAATGTAAAAAGCTAGTTTAATCTACATAGGTTTGACTAGCCACAGCAAAGAGGCTAGTCTGTGGCTTAACTGGTATTAATGTCACAAAGTTACATGACAGTTAAAACTAATAAAATCTCCACCACACTAAGTCTCTCAGCCTTTAACAAATATGGAAGAATAACATAAAATAAAACAATCTGAAATATGTAGGAGTGTTCAAGGCATGACATCTGTGCTGGGAACATGGATTCATTCAACATCTATGGCACCATTTCTTTCAGCTGCTGAGAGCACACGTCCCATTATCTGCCTCTTATTCAAACAAAATATTTAAGAGAAAAAGTCAATAGCATTAGGACACAACATTCTGTTTTTTACAATTAAATGCAGCAAAGAGCAGTAAAATCATACTGGTTTCCTTATATGCTCCTTTCTGGTTCAATCCAGACATACTTGTATAGTTTCATTATTTCAATGAAAAAATAGATGTCATTGTTGCCCCAAGTCAAGTTGTCAAGTCACATAAGTACAGAGTCCAAATTCCTATACACTCACAGACCCTCTGACCCATCTTCTATTTATAAAATGTGTATTTGCCTTTTTTTAAAATAAATCTTCAGTTAGTCCTGGCACAAGTCTTAGGATTTAAATGTTTAAATTTCTTCACATTGCAAAAAGCAAAAAGTGCCCCTGCACAGTTAAATTTTCAGCCAACCAAAAAACTGTTCCCCTTGTTTCATTCACAACAAATCATAAACATACCACATCACTGAGAGGAACAAAGAACAGAGTTAGCAAGGAGGACTTCACACCCCTGTATCTCAATTTGGCCATGTGCACTTCAACAGCATCAAAAGAACTACTCGGTAGAAAGGATAGCAGGTTCCCTGCTTCGGTACCTGGTGGCTACCCAGTTACTCAGAACAATTCATTTTAACTACTAAGATGCCTGGTAGCTAACAGAAAAGCACATCACTCTTTACAAGCATTTCCATATTTCTGTTAGCATAACCTCATCACTTTGGTGGCAGGATACATAGCATGTGGACCCCAAAGACTGTAACGTTTAAAGGCTGTTGAGCAGCACAACAGACAACAAAACAACAGAGGTAGTTTCACTGATATAGCTGCTTCTCTCATTTCTTTTTTAAATGCAAAGTAGCTTTAAAACTGAATATAGTGTCAAAAACCATCAGTTTTTTTATTGGTTGGCTGAACAGTGAGGGTAAAATTCAGACTGGTGGGTATGACAAAGATTTAAATGATAGAAAAAGTTGATACAGGGTAGGATAGGAAACATAATGAGTGTCAGTCAGTATGGTTTTACGGAATGAAGGCATCAACGGACAATTTAGATCTAAGGTATCTGGAGTTACGAGGCATTTGTGCCTCAGAACACCTCTGAGGGACTCCATCCTATAAAGGATTGAGAAACTGTAATTGAGAAACTGCAATAGGAATAAAGAATTGAACAATAGCTTCTACAGTGATTCTCTGACAAAAAAGAAGGGTTAATGTAAGAAAGGCTGTTCATGGAAGCAGAGCTGCACACTGTAGGAGTAAAGAAGCAAAATCACCTCTGGCAAAGGCAGCAACAGCACTGGGGTATCATATACAGTTCTTTCATTGACATGTCAAATCGTATGTTGAAGTACTGGAGGGGATTTAGAAAAGACCACAAGGATTATTTATGCACTGTAGAAAATACCTTATAGAGAAAGGTAGGTTTACAACAGCTCAATCTGTTTAGTTTATCAAAGAGTTAAGAGACATCTTCGTTACAGGATAAAATCGTCTTGTGGCAGGAAAGGCATAAGAGGCCAGACAAATTGAACTAGCACCTCTGTCACAAGATATATTAACTGTTCCCTTCAGTATACCTACAAAATCATTTGAAAGCATTCTCAAAAAAGAGTTTTAAAAAAGGTATCTTCTTCTGTTTGAGCTTTACATTTTAAGGAGGAGCATGTCTCAAACTAGCTGTGGGGAGTGAGATTTTGTAATTACTTTTTAAAATCTAAACTCATTTCAACATTAGCATTTAACATTGCCCCATGTATTGCCGGGATAAACCCCTGCTCTGCGGAGACAAGGGCAACAGGGGTGCTTGAGCACAGGCCTAAAAAGGGTAAAATGCAACTCTATGACATGTGAAGTAACTTTGCACAGAAAACCTGAGCGAACCTCACAGTTCCTTGCTCTACAGATCATTTTGTCAGTCATAAAGACAGGCTCCATGGCAGGGACTCTTACCTAGACTTCCAGGCAGCTGTGACCCCTCCAGAAAGCACTTGCTGGGCTGCAGCTGCTTTTTATGCCTTTTCGCTAGGGCAGAAGCTCTGCACCTTTCTTGATGAGAGACAGTGCAAGGAGAAATTATATTCCTTCTGTAATTTTCAATAAAAAGAGAAGTTACTTGACAGTGAACTTTTAACCTCCATAAGACAAGCCGCTGCCCAAATAATCAAATGCCCTGGAAAATACCGAGAATCAGGCTGTAGGGGAGGAGATTCCCTGGCAAGGTTCTCTGTGATTTCATTGAGAGGAAGTTTGCTGCCCACAGGAGAGCAGCCTCTCCTAATCAGTGTTACAAGCTCTGCCTATTCACTTATTATTTCTAGATAAGAAACTGGCCCTATTGAAATCAAAGGCCAACCCCTAGTGACTTAAGTGGCTTAATACTTAATGGAGACTCTGAGAGGGCAGACAAGTCACGTAGACATTAAGGTCTGTATCTACATCACAAATATACTGGGAACCTGAGGGGAATTTCCAGGAAAAAATACACAAGCACCAAAGTGCTGTTTCAAGATGACTTGTATTTCTCTCCCACTCATCTTTCCTCTTTTTATTCCTTCTAAGGGACTGCAGAAGAGGGGAAAACAGCACAGGAATTGCTAAGCCCATTCTCCAAGCAAGCCTCACTCAAGCCCATTCGGAGAAGGTATAAGGCGGCAAGAAATACCTTACCTGACCGATGATTCCACTATGCCAGTATGTTGCCAGCAGTGAGAGACCCTGTTTTGGGACAGCCTGCAAGCCTGGCAACTTTCTGCAGTACATTCCCTGAGGAATGCCTGCCTATTCCCTTTAGTATTTGTTTATGGACCTTTAGTCCATCATTTCTTCCATTCCCCTTTTGAGCCAATTGATGTTATCTTCTTCCTGCAACAGCAGCTTCCAATTTTTTTTTTTTTTTTTACCACTTGCTGTGCGAAGAAGTACCTTCTGATATTCAGGTTAAACAGGTCTCCCCCTCGTTTGAACGCCCTGCAGTTCTGGCATTGCATGGTTTAGCAAACAACAGTTCTGCATCTGTTGTTTGCCGTCAACTGCCTTCGTATCAGTCATATCCCTCCTCCTTCAGAATTCTCTCTCCAAACTGAAAAGTCCCATCCATTTTATTTTTTCCTTTTTTCCAGGTCCTCCATCTTCTTACTCATTTTAGTTTCCTTCACTTTGTATTTTCTAAATGTGTTACATCCTTACTGCAATACAGCAACCAGAACTATACCCAGTAGACAAAATGTGTGTGCACTAAAGTTTCACACAGTGGAAAAATACTTGCTGGTTTGCTCACAAGCCAGCACAGAGACAGGCCTGACATTATTCTGAATAAACTTGCCTGGCACCACCTCTGAGAAATTTGTCATAGGCCTGTCAAAGCTCTCCTCCTCCTCTCTCTTCAATCTTTTCTTCACCCTCCTACTGCATGCTCACATTGCTCCAAGCCAAGTCCACACTGCTCTCCCATTTTTCTGCTACACCCCCAGTTTCCAAATCTCCCCTTCCAATTGTAAATAAGCATAGGACCCTGCATGAATTGATTTACTGTGCACAAAACAGTGCTGAACATGCTATGAAGACGACATGCGAGATCTGTACCCCGCCTTGCCCTGCAGCTAGCTACCAAGTTTGTATTGCTGTTGGAGGCAGCTGTCATGTTTGTATTGCTGTTGGAGGCAGTTGTTACCATTTGTAAAGAATGGTAAATAATGTAAAGAAATTCCCTTCACGTATGTGTCTGATCTTGCATATGCATGTGAGTTTGGAGGAGCCAGGCCCACCTTCCTGTGCTTAACACAGTGGCTCAGGGCTGCTGGGACTAAATGCACTCCAGCACCTCAGCGCCTGCATGCTTAACGTTGCTTTGTACCTCCCACAACCTTGTCTTCAGTGCTGAACATCACTGACCAGATGAGTCAAAGCAGCACTGCTGGCCAGGAGAATGGATGTAAGGGAGAATACCATTAAATTCCACCTCTCATTCCCTCTCATCTTTGCCTCTGCACAGAAGGCCCCGCTATTTTCATAGCCATTTTCCCAGCACCGAAGAGATCATGTGGTGAAAAGAGGCACTAGCCAGGGTCAAGGACACAGGCACGGGTTGTCTATCAAAAAGAAATTTGTCAGGCAAGTGGTTTGGTTTTCCACAGTAAGCAGCCTGGGAAGGGCATTGCTCCAGGAAACAACTCAACCACCACGGCTGAGGCTGCACAGATTTTTGCCTCTCCCCACTTACGTAACTGCCCCCTTTGCTTTGCCTTTACAGAGAGGGCTTCTCATGACACTTTAATCTGCTATTGGTAAGGACAGTAGTTTTCACTGGTTCCTTCCACAGGAACATGTGCAAGAACTGCACAAGCTTTCCCCTCAATAATGCCAGCCTATGCCAAAATCTCTTAACTAAGTTTATGCATATCAGATGAAGTCGATAGATAGAAAGTAATTACATTTTCACTAAAAAATTTACTGCAGCTGATTGCTGAGTATGGACCATTCCGCTCTCCAAAGAAATAAGCATTAGCAACAGGGATTTGGTAAGCAGGTATTCTGACATAATATTAAGCAAGAATCACTAGAAGAATCTAAAAGAAACCCAGTGGTAGTATTATTTTGTAGTGGAAATCTGTCAAGCAGTTACTGGCAGCTTATATTTTAAATAAAGGGTCTGATTTGGTTCATCATGAAACAAGAGAATTCTGCTATTGCTTTGTGAATGACTAAATCTTACAAAAATGCCTCAGCTGTCCTAAAACTAACTACCTTATAATCCTAACCACTTTCTGAATAATATTTATAATGTATTCATTAACTAAAATAAAATGTTTCACAAAGGGGTCTTGAGATCTTAAATTAATTTAAAATAATCAGAAGCGTATAGCCCAGGGATTGTGTAACTTCATTGGAAGTACAGGCAATAAGTAAAAACAGAACATTTTCCAAACATTACCACAAGCAGAAAGATTATACTAAAAACACTTACTCTGTAAAATAATACAATATCACCATCTGATCAGCTGAAGTAATGCTGATTTATATTTTTGAATTAACAACATGTCTATGTACAGCTGCAAAGACTGCAATTTTACAAACTGATATTCAGTTGAACATATTTATAACACAATTTATACACTATGTACAACCTAGTTCTCCAAGGAACTCTTTGTTCAGCATGCTTTCACACAGAAGTGTTTTGCCTATTCCTCAGACAGGATGCTAGTCTTCCCTTTAATTTAAATATTGAAATACTTATCAAGACATGAAAAATTTTCCACTTGCTATCACATGGTAGTGTTCTTAAGTCACTTGTTTGTTACCATATATTATGGAAGAGGAGTAGAGCCAGTCACAACAATAAATAACATTGCTTATTATGAACTACTTAGACCTATATTCACACAATCACACTTTCAGCCTCAGTGCTTTAACAAGACTGTAAGATCCATTTATCTTTGCTTTTCTTGACACGTAGATCAAAATTGCAACCGTAGGTATCGCTATTGCTGTTGTGCAAGAGAATGCAATAATCAGTGGCATCATTTGATCTGGTTTTTCCAATTTTCCTGAAAACAGAGACAAAATGAGAAAAAAGCAGTGTAAAAACTGATTCAAACGGATATACATGTACAACTAAAAGCAGAACTATTAATGACCTTCATTGGCACACTTTTTCTGTTTTCATGCACAAAGCACATTTCAAAACCTTTGCCTTATTTTTTTCTTTAGTAACTCCATAGTACGACTTTAATTCTTAGCCAGAACGTTAGTCTTGAATATGCTATGCAAGTTCAAACCCATCTGATGTCATCTACAATGAAGAATACCATGGAGTTCATGAAGAATACAAGAAGAACATCATGTATTCTACCCAGAAAACAATTTGGGGACATTTCTACCTCCTGGAAACATAATGTTTCAGGAGAAGTCCATGTCTAACAAGCCCATTCTTTAGAACTCTTTGTGAAACATAATTTTCTCTGGATTAGTCTCATCATTCAAGCAGCAGACAGAAATGCAGACAGAATCCACATTTTTCTGGCCCTATCCTTAAAGCTACTGTGCCAACTCAGGTAACAGAGACAACATCCACGCTGAAAGGAGGTTAAATATAGCTGATTCTCACCAGCTGTTCTGTTATTTCTTTTTATTTATGTAGGTTAACTGCAATATTTTTGTGCAAGTATCATCTGTGAACTACTCTGGCTCACCTTGACGCAAACTTCATTAGAAGGTACAAACAAAAGTTTAAGGCAAGGGATCTACCTACCTACAACAGCTATCTCTATCACTTTGATGTTGTTTCCAACCTCATTGAAAACATCAAGCAAATATCGGCCTGTATCATTTTTGGTGACATTGTAGAGTGTAAAGGTTCCATTCACTGATGGCAGAATAACTTCTTTCTCTTGATGAACTTTTTTCAGGACCATCTGTGATGGTGGATTACTGTATGTGCTACATGTAATAGTGACATTTTCTCCTTCTTTAACATTTTCTGATGGATAAACTAACACCGTGATATTTTGAGGAGGAACTGAAAAGAAAAGAAATGCAAGATAAAATTTAGCAACAAACAGAAGCAAAAAAACCCTCATGAAGTATCAACAGCTTGTATATGCAAAGTACTAATCCAGTTGATGGATTCACTATAATCTTCAAGCACATAGCTTTAGATAGACTCTAGTCTGACACCAGCTATCCTTCACACTGTGCAGTCAACAGCAGCTGACAGAAACATTTTATCAATTGATGGGGTATTTGGAGCCTTTTCTTCTTCTCTTAAATTCACTGTTTATTCATTTGAGTTCATGAAAGGACACAGACGAACAGACCCAGAGGTTGATGTCCTTTTTCAACAGAAAAGAAACACAAAAGGCAGAGGAAGGAGTCTTAAAATAGCATCTTTTCACTCAGTTCCACAATTTTAAATCCTGTTTTCAAAGCCTGGGGAGAAGTGGAACCATGAAATATTTTGAAGAAGCAATTATTTTGTGTTCTGCAGTTCTGGACAGAAGTTTTTGTTACCACTAATATCCTACCACTTATGACAAGAACGTCTGCAACTCATCTCAATTTTTTAGAAGACATTTCATTGTCATTCCATCCATCTAAAACAAATCATAATATTAACTCCATACAGTAGTTATTTTAACTGACCTTTGACATCAAGTACTACGTGCTGAGACTGCTCTCCGAGTTTGTTAATGGATATGCATTCATATATTCCTGCGTCCTTCAGCTGAGCCCTGTCTATGGTGTATTTGCCATCTTCTGTTTCAAGTGTTGTGATCACATCACCTATTTTCTTCCTCAGGGTAATCTGAACAGCTGGAACATCTGCAGATGTGCAGGAGATGGTAACACTTTCTCCTTGTTTCACTGCACTTGAAGGAAAAACTGAAAGTGTTGTATTTTTTGGTGGAGCTACAAAAAAAAGTAAAGAATAAGGAAAAAGAGATGGATTAGTGCCAGAAATGAGCCCTACACAATACATTGTTGCCATGCAATAAACAGCAGCAGCACAGCTAAAGCTGAGAAGCCTGTTTGCTACTGAAATGAAACTCTGCAATCATTGCACATAAGTTAAGGAGTCAGCATTTGGCATAGCTTAAATGGAGGTTGCAAGAACAGGATACAAAGCTGTAACTCAAAGGAAAGCCAAAGGGCGCAACAGAGTCTCCTCCACAGAAAATTTTTAGCATGTATTTTGCCTTTACATCTTCTGTACACAGGTAACTGGATCCTATACCAAAAGCTGTTTGGTGGAAAATACAGGCACTTTTCTGCATGTCTCATGCATACATTTGCAAATTAAAAGGAGTGATGGAAACTCAGCTGACATGAAGAACTTTGCATAAGCTATCTGTACTGAGGCAGATTTCACCCTTAATTATTTAAAGCTACATAAACGACAATAACATTAGGGCCAGCTTTTGGCTCCATTTTTTCTTGTCATGCAGGTGCTCCAAATATTGCAGAACTCTCCATTGAGTCTTCTACAACTGTTCAAGCAGGAAAAAATGTTTCCATACAATGTTCTGCTGAGAGTAACCCTCCTCCCAAGACTATTTTAAGTAGAAAGTCCAACAGCGTAGACATGGGACCTTACAGAGAAAGTAGAATTCTCCTTCTTCCATCTGTGATGTTTCTAAATGGAGGAGATTACGAATGTGTAGCAGAAAATAAGTACAGGAAAAGTAAAAGTGAAGTGACACTTAATGTGGAACGTGTCTGTAATCTGTTCCCAACCATTTAAAAATAATTAGTTATGTTAATTCTGCTTAAGGCAAAAGTAGTACTAAAGACAGGGAGGGTTTTAAGAAATCAGGAACTACTCTCCCAAGTATTTGCTCATTTTGGTTTTGGTCCCAGATTCCATCTGAAACATTTGGCTCTACTAAAACAGCAGCAGTAATAATTATAATAACAACAACAATAAAATATTTAATAGTAAAACTATTTTGGACTATGACCACTAAATTCACTACTAATCACTAAAACCACCTGTCCAAAGAAGGAGACTGAGATGTCCCTGTGATAATGCTACGGACATTAGCATTTCAAGGAAATAAGTGCACTCCTTGAAATGAGCATTTCAAGGAAATAAGTCCCCCACAACACCACTTCCTCAGATTCTTTTACCACTTTGAGTGTTGCATTGCAGTAAACATAGAGAGGTATGTATGTACAGCAGCAGGGAATTAGCTGAAAATTAAGCACAGAAATGAAAAGCATAGCCCATAAAGAACAGCAGTGAATCATAAGTTAAATCCTGAATACATAATAAGGAAAGCTCCGTAATTTCCTATTTATCAGGGTTTCAGCATCCTCCAACCCAACACACAGCCACAGCCTGGTTACTGAATAACAGTTAAATTCAAGTAGACTTGTACCTTGTATAACAATCTCCACAGTTGCTTTCTCTGTTTTATTAGTTACAAGATTAATTACTTCACAGATGTACAGTCCTGAGTCAGTGAAATGGGCATGAGGAATAGAAAGGATATCGTTTTCTATAAAATGCTGAATGTTTTCATCAGCCAGATGTTTTCTCCAGACTACTTGTGCTGGTGGATTACTCTCAGTCACACAAGTAAGTTTTAGAGTGTCTCCTTCTATTGGCGAGTTGCCTGGAGATGCGGTAATGATAGTATTTTGTGGACCAACTAGAAGAGAAAAAAAGACAAGGTCAGCACATTAATGAAGAATGATATGCACATCTTTAACACCAGCTTCTCTACAGGTACATTGCATGCACTACCAAGAAAAAATGAGTAAATGTGGATGCCAGCAATACATTGGAACAATTCTTCCAGACTTGATAAGACATTTAGCTTGCAGCTTCGATAGCTAAGCTAGACACAATGTGTACAAACAACTTGTTTTTTGTTTACTCTTGCATTTGTCTCCCAATTGTTCAGGACTATAAACTTGGAACTGCTAAGCATACCATGGCAATTTACAAAATAATTGCTTATCTGCATACTGTTATTTTTCTTCTGGTCTTCACTTTCTGACTGAGCACCAGAGCCCAAGGTAAGAGAGTGACAGATGAGTTACTACAGGACAGCATAACTTCTGTCACGAACAGCAGCAGGTGTTAAGGAAACGTGCACAGGCTTGTCACTGACCATTACTGAATAAAACCATTTAATTTCTATGCCCTAGGCTTTAAACCTGAAACTATCATCTGTTCCACAAAGATGTTAGAATACTGCACTCAGAGATAACGTTTAATAAATAAAAGGCATATCCTAGCTGTGATATTTTTGCAATACAGTTGCTACAAAGAAGTGCAGATTATAAATGATTTATAGCACACACTTCATAAATCCATTCCATGAACCATAACACTAAATGGTATTTGGTATGGAAGCCCTAATACAAAAAAACTTACAGTTTGCATTCAGTTTCAGAGAAGTTACTCTTTCTTTGGGCTCAAAGTCCAAATTAGCAATTGGTAATTTGGCCACACAAGTAATCTCTTTCCCAATATCTTCAGTTGTCGGGTTAAATGAGTATGTCACAGTTTTGGTTTCTGTATTTGTGCTGTCATCTTCATAAAAGTTTTCCTCATGAAGAATATGTTCCTCTTTCTTTAGGAGTACTTCCAGGTGATCAGAAGGATACACATCAGGAATTTTGCAGATGACAGTGGCTGGTTCTCCAGCAACTAAGGATGTGCTGATCTCAATGACAGGATCACTGGGGAAAGCTAAAAGAACAAAACCCATTTCTTCAGTCTACTAGAGATGGGCCCTAGAGTCAATGTAAAGAGCAAGATCCAGACACCACACACCTTGAGTTTAGAGGTGTTCAGAACATGACCTTATATCAACTCTATTACAAGACATGCCTTGATATGAAGACCTACAGGTCTTTCATAAGCAGTTCACCCACTAACAGGTAATGCATTTGTACAATTGTTGGAATATGACCACAAGTGATTTAATCAGATCCAGCAAGGCACCTAGGCAGTGATACAGCTACATAAATAAACAGAGACACCTACAGCAATACATACACTAGTAGTATCCTGTTTTCTGTACTGGCAGCTTTAGACATCTGAATCATCCCCCTGCAAACTGCAAAGTCTTTGCTTAGCTGTTCTGCACTTGCAGGTTTCCCATACATGTCCATCTCAACCATGCTGTTTTTTTCATTCCAGCTCTATGAATGTTTTGGGGAGTCCATGTTCTGGCTTTCAAGTATTACCAAGAATAAGAATAAATAAGACCAATATATACTATCTTCAGGGTAGAAAGCTAAGCAGAAAGGCTGAGAAAGAACATCCTGAACAGACAGAGGAATCTTTACAAGGAAATATATGTCGACATATATCAGATTCCTTACCCTAGCATTATCTGTTAACTATGAACTGCAATATCTATGAAAAATTCATTGATTTTTTTTAATGAATGAGTACCACTTAAAGTAAAAGAGCATTTTACATTTTTACTTACAGTAAAGTTCAACTTTGATACTCTTCTCTTTTTTTGCTTTCTCACTGCAGAAGACAGTACACAGATAATCGTGAGAATTCTCAACTCTAACTGGATTCATAGTCAAGGTAGAGTACGTCTTGTAGTTGTTCACTATTCCTCCAAGGGGGTGGTCCATTTGGGTTCTCCATGAAAAACTTGGTGATGCACAGCCAGTAGTATTGCATGTGAGTATGAGCATTTCTCCAATCTGTGCAACAACTCTGTTAGCAGGTATAATCTCCATTTCAAAAGCTTTAACTACAATAGGGAGAACATACATAAGCTCAGCAGCATTCTTAACGTTTATTTCCCTTCTTCTTCTCATAGTCTACTGTCACATGAGGTCATTACTTTACAAGTTTTACAGTTGTGTGGAGGTTAAACTAACACAGATCATACAACGATTAACATCTCCAAAATACCCCATAAAAATTGCTATTTTTGTCAAAATTTAACAGAGAATTAGGTGACCCCAACAGACAGTTCTGATGTATAAAATGCATAAAACCAATGTGGTCAGTGAAAATAAATGCACTGGCACAATACAACTTTTCTAGCCAGGTGGGTCTAGTTCTAAAACATTGTAACATTTAAGAGGAGGGATGGTAAATAAGATAGCAAGGACAATTGCAGAACTGCTTTCAAGAGGACATGTAGTACCAAACTTGACCCATGCTGTCAGGGATGACAGTAAAAATCAAACATACAGTGACGTACTGCATTTGTCTCCTAGACTGTCTTTTAGCCAAACTCAAGAAGAAAATGACTGTGTCATTGCGGAGCACAGAAAATCTCAAAATAAATGCCAAAATAAACTTCTTGACATTTTGAAAGAACTCCTTAATTGACAGTTTTATTCACTGAAATGTAAAAGCAACTAGAACAGAGAGAAGTAACAATAAAAGAGTAAATTGCAGATCAGCTTACACTTAACAAAACTGAAAGCGAATAAAGCAAACAAACCTCCCCAACTTACCAGCTATTAACACACAGAAAATAATTAACACAGCTTGGCTTGTTCTTCCCATCTTTTATAATTGCTGTTATTAGGTAAAGAAAGTAAGTTCAAAAGCCTCACTTTATTTCCTGTGAAGAAGCACAGTGAGAGCCTGCTGCTCTGCAACTGTTTATGATAATAGCTGCAGCAAGCTCTTTATAAAGGCTCTTCTTAAAGTGGAGCGGGAAATCCCTTGATGGGGAAATCCAGAGTAGGGAGGAAGAGATCCATGTAGGGTTGCACCAGTGGTCTCAGCGCCCTCTGCTGCTTTTTTTAAATAGCAAATTTAAAGCTCAGGAAAACAAATATTAACACTTGTAATACAGTTCCTAGTACACTTAAAAAGAGCAACACTTGTAATACAGTTCCTAGTACACTTAAAAAGAGTAAGTCAAGATCTGATCCTGCAAACAACTGTTAAAATGAATGGATGTGGATAACTACAAGTAATTGAATGGGACTGTATCTGAGATGGAAAATTTATTCAGGTTTGCTTTCAGTTCAATTATTTTTTAGGACTGAGTCTTTTGAGGAAACTTCTAACAATATTCTTCTATGAATAATTTTACCTAATTCAGTATTTCTTTTCAAAACTACTACCGCTCTCAGAGGTGATGTTACTGATGTTGCTACGTATTTTTGATCCCTAAAAATGAAGAAGTCAGCCAGCTAACAGAAGTCTGCAGATCCAATTTGCTCAGCTTGAATCAAGCTCATCATGTTCAGACAAATTGAATGAATTTTCCAAATTCTACTTTAAAAATGTCCCTAAAATGTCTCTCTTTCAAGATGATACTGGTATATATTACATTACTGATAGGCCTCTCAGATCTTTCATGTCCTGTTTATGTATAACTGTAGTATAGAAGTTGAAAATACAGAGCTTGAGGATTATTTTCAGTGTTTGGTTTCCAGTGGATATGCAAATACAGTCTGGAATAAAGACTATTTCTGAGGACAACTACTCCTGGCTAATAAAGAGACAATATTAGGAAAAAAATAAAATGATATTTTCAGTGTTTAATTCTAAATTAGGAAATGCTTTGAGTGCTAAGGATGGATAAAGGTTTCCAAAATCTCAATTAGTTATTTATTCAACTATTTGGATAGTTCACATTGGTTAAACATGAATCACTAAATTAAATCAGCAAGAAATTCAACGCAAAACATACATGTTTTTAAAATGTCCCTGGCAAATCATTTTGTATGTAATAGTTTGACTAGGTATTTGATGTCTATGAAATGTCACCGTGAAGCATATTTCATAAAGTGCATACATTCAACTACCTAGTAAATGAGTGGTAAATCAGAAAAATAAAGTAGTAATGCTGTCAATGCTAAAGAAATTTAATTGCTGAAAAGTTGGTACTAAATCAACCTAATACTTCCTGAGCCATGCAGATTTTATGGTCGATAACCTAATGCTAGCTCTAAAATCTTATATTCAGGTGACAGTAGTATCGGAAGATGTAAGGCCCCTGCTGGCCTACAGGCNCAAAGATCTTATACTAGGTAAAATAAGAAGCATCAACCTCTTTTTTCTTTATACACTCATCATAAACTCAAATAAAAAAAGGGATGTAATGATTATGGGAAGCTAAAATTGCAATCCCAGGCAGAAAATGTGTCTTCAAAGCAGTAATAATAAATAGCAATAATAATAGTCAGTAATAAAAATAAACAAAAGAACCCAAGAATTACCTAGAAGACAATAAATCAGGGAACTATGAAGCATCTAGCAATGCCTACACAAAACTCACTAAAGCTGAAACTGTCACAGTGGATTCTCCCACAACGTATTATTTTATTATCATCGTTATCATTTTTATTAGAAGAGAAGGAGGAAGAAGAATAAAAATTCTCATAAGTCTTAGGAAATGCAAGAAAACTACTGTTCTGGAAGTACTGTTTATCGAATCCAGAAAACCAAAATCTATCCAGAGTAGGTAACAGCCTCTACAGAATATGATTTTACTTCACAGAAGAAAGTGTTTTGTTAAAGGTAGGTATATTCTCCTAGTTAAATTGCAAATAAATACTTTTTAATCACAGTCAGAGAGAAATAAGAGATGAAACTCCTGTTTTGACTGCTTAAATAATCATAGTCTAAGTTGAGGGAGAAAAGGCAAAATTTCCCTATTTCTGGGAAGTCAGTTTCTAGACACAAGAAGATATAAACATAGAAGGCCATATCCGCGTGCTGGAAAAACTGTAATCAAACCCTTCATCAGATAACATGGAATAGGAAATAACTCTGATTCAGCTCCCACTAAATGAAACTGGACAGCTGCCATTAACTTTACTGGAGTTGGATCCTTACCAGAGAGACTACTATACTGAGTGATCAAATTTAACTCGGACAGAATAGGTAAGAGCAAGACTAGCCAATACATATCAAAGGAGGTATAGATCTGCCAAGAAATTCAGACATTTCTTAAAACCTGCTCTTTCTCCAACTTCAAATGTGAGCCTCCTTTGTATTTTAAAAAGAATGTGTACTTTATTGTTGCCTCTACTATCCTCAGCATCAACCTGCAAATAGGAAAGCAAGTATCAAGTTTGTTTATTTTCAGAACAGCAGAACAGCCAGAAAACAGACAGAAAGCAGCTGATAAGTTTTAGGGGTTGACAAGAGTTCAGATAATCTAGCGTTTTATTCAAATGGCACAGAGGAGGATGCCAGTGATAAAAACAGAGGATGCATCCAGATTCAGAAGTATTATAGGATCAACTGGAAGGAATTCTGACACATGCAGAGCACATTTTTTAATGCTGTATTAAAAAAAGTATTTAAAAAATATTACTAAAGGCACAAGAGATTAAAAGAATTAAGCACTGGGATGTAAATACCTGTTTTCCCAATAAATCTAGTAATCAAAAAAGACTTTTCTCAGGCTTTGGTGGACAAACCAAGATAAAACAATTGTGTGTGTCAGAAGGGAGTCTGCAAATACCAAACACATCATTTTTGGCCTGTCATCAGACAATACAAAAGTTCTTCAGGAAACCGAAACTTACTTTAGACTTTTTCTGGAATGTAAGAAAAGAAAACCATTTCAGAACTGTGCTAATTTATACTTTCACAGCCCTGTTAAATAGCTAGATAACGAACTTCACTTAGTTTCCTCTAGATGAAAAGAAATCACAAGTTCTTTATACCTTAAATGAACTAAAATAAAATAAGGAACAAAGTGCGCATTATGCAATACGTTAGTTATCCAACACTTCAAACCCTCTTCCTGTATTTCTAATGTCCTGCTCTGTCTGATGGAGGCTATTAGGGGAAAGCTAAAAGGCTGAGAGTCATGCAGAATTTGGTCTCTTAAAACCTTCACCATTGTTTTTGTGATTTATGGCCAAGAGGGTTAATCCTTCTCTTTTTGCAGAAGGCATTGAAAAAAAAAAAAAAGCCACAGTAGAAGGAAACTGGCCTAATTTGACCTCCTATTTCCTGTGCCAGTAACAGAATGCTTTGTGGCACTTCAGCCCAATACCTGCATCTAGAACCATCGTTTGGGATTTCTGCTAAAAATACCTACTGCTGGAGCAATTACTTCTATATAGGGCCCCAACACAGAAACATATGCAAGCACATTTATTACTAAGCATCTTTAACATCTTGATCAAATAACTGAACCTGGAGGACATGTATAAATACTGCTGACCTGTACAGCAGATAATGATCTACTAGCCTCAGCTTTTCAGTTCTCAGCAACCTCAACAGCCTGCTGTATGGGTTATATACTGTTCTTCCTTCCTCAGTGCCTACTGCCTTTTTGGTTCCCAGCCCTTCCCTGACCCTTTGCTTTCACTAAGTCCCTCCACCTTCTTTCTTACA
>VXAL01002742.1:42112-58556 GCA_013399475.1 Chauna torquata | reverse complement strand
TTTTTTTTTTTTTTCTGGTTGATTTATTCATCAGCTTTTTCTATCACTATGGCAAAGGCAAATATCCTTTGGAAGTAAGACCATCTTTCCTCCTCCACACTTCCTCCAGGACAGAGAAGAAAGAACATCAATTTATTGCCCTGACAAAGTTGGCCACCTGGACAGAGAGACCCACAGCTCTCAGGCCAGAAGTGAAAGACTATACAGTACTCTGGCAATATTGCCTGAGGAACAGATTGTTCACCACATCAGCAGCAACCATTGGTCCACTCTCTAACATACAGCAGTAGTCAACAGTGGGTGCTTCAGCCGAAGACGAAGACTGCACATTACCGACCAAGTTTATCACAGTGCTTTACGTAATTTCCTTATTTGCACAGAATATTATGCCCCCTGACGAGAGATATGACTTCCCTCTTTAGGTTGTCTTATTTTATTGAAAATATTATTCCTTCAACAGTGGGAAAAAAAAAAAAAAAAAGTCAGAACCCATGCAGAATGAACACTATGTATGAAAAGCAGTAAATACTGGAGCATATAAATTTGTAAAAAACTCCAGCATTTTATCTTCGGAAAAAGCAAGAAGCTTCCTGAAAGTTTCCCAACTAAATGCATCATATAATGAGAGTATCATTATCTGAAATCACAGCCTATTTAATTCAAGGAAATGTGAAGCACTTGACTGGAAATGAGATGAATGTTCACTTATCTAGGCGCAATGCATGCTACTTTTCAGATAAGTAATCTTCCTCGTTTCACCTATGCTGTGATAAGCTGTGAGCTTAATATTTGACATTTAATCAAGTTAGAGAAAGACAGAAGGAAAAGTATTAAAAAAAAAAAAAGGAACCTAAGGTTTACATACACTCCGTTTAGCTGCAGGATTTAGACCAGTTTTACTGAATTTTGAGTAACTGTGAAAGTTCACATATGGACACATACAGGTAGACACAGACACTGCAAATATACTACATTTAGGTGTTTATATCTGCAGTTTGATCCCATCCTGTTATATCCCTTTGAAAGGATATTCTTTCCCAGTTACAGTTTAAAACTCCTTACAAAACAAAACACTATGGCCTGTACTAATATTGTAAAAATATGTGAGACATATACAGATATATCGATACAGTAAGTTATTAATATTTAAGTGATGCACATATTAAAGAAAAATATACAAAATAAAAAATATATACATCTATCTTCTTATGTTATCATTTCTTTTGGAATAAGTTTTTACTTAGCAATTTACGTATATACTGCAAATTTCTACTGAAAATGCCTCCTGAAAGCTATCTTTTAGTAAAGCTACATAAAATACAAATTATTTGTTTCCTAGCACCACAGGGAGTGCTATATCTGTATTTATTTTTCAGTATTAAGAAATTATACAGGAAAAAGAGAAACTCAGCTCACTATAACAGTGAACTTACTGGTCCCATTCTTCATAAGACAAGGAACTTACAGTTGAAATTATCTCAGATCACCAGGTTGTACATTTGTGTACAAGAGGAGTCCATGGACTGCTGTTTCCGATGGAATCTCCTATTTGACTTTGTCTTACAAGCTCAGTGGAAACATGTGCCTCTGTTCAAGGTGGGATGGAAAACACTCACTGTGAATGAACTACACAGAAAAGTTAGATCTAACTGAAATATTAAAAGGAAAGAAAACAACACAACATTCCAAGTTTTACTGTAATCCTTCTAGACAAGTAATGCCTAGAATGTACTTACACGTTGAACTATGTCAGTCTTCAGAAGTACTATATCCGCTACAGGGTACAAAAACTCCATATAAAAGCAAACTGGTAACTCAATTTCAATTTTAGTTTTCTTTAAAAAACTGTTGAAAAACATTTTCAGTTACAACAACAACAGCAAAATCATGCATATCTTGTGATTTTGACTTAATTGTTCACCAGCAGGACACAGAAGTTGTCTCTCTGAGGCAGGTACACAATTGCCTTCAATATCTCGACTTTTTTTTTCTTCTCTCCTGTGTAATACATTCCATTCTTTATCATATTATTATACATTTTGTGAGTTCACATTCTTGTCATATTTTTTATAAATGCCCATCCAGTACTGTTACGCAGCAAAGCATCAGAGTTAATAATATTATTATCAATAAAATAATGGAGATAATTGCCTTTATTTTTTCCCACATGAGACCTGAGACAGACTACCATTTTTCATCTGCTTCTCTACAGAGAAGTATGTGACTAGTGATTTGGCCACACAAACATTCATGAGATTTGCTTCACATAAGCCCTGTAAATCTTGCCACTAATCAGGCAGTGCAAGTTATTTATTTGCAATAACTTCAGAAAGTTATTGGCAAGGATTAGCACTAGCCATTGAATTTTGATTTTTTTGGACCACTGCAAAGAGGATGAAGCCTTGTCTTCCTTTGGAAGGACTTCAAAATTGTGAATGACTGCCAAGACAAGCAGCCTTTGCTGGGAAAAATAATATTAAAACAATGCAGTAGGTCACTGCAAGCTTCCCTCAAATATTTTTTAAATGCAACCAGTTGGGGAGAATGGGGAGGTAAGGCATTTCATTTGAAACAATAAAAACCAACTAAATAAGATTTAAAATGTCTTTTAAAAGGAAAAATACTTTTAGGACAGTTGGAAACTAACTACTAGTATGTAGCACTGGGCTACTACAGTCTGTTCTCCTAATTCACGAATGAAGTTACTCTTGTCAACGCTACTGTGTGTCAATAATTGAACAAAAATCTTCTAGGCCAAATACAATTGGAGCAACAGTAGTGGAAAATGACTTTTTTCTTGTTACAGAGAACAACATCCGGGACAGCTGTAAGTACATGTGATGTAGCTTGTACTATGTCCCTGGATGAGTTCTAGGCAATTCAGGATGAGCTGTTTCATATGAAATACAATGAGAAAAACAGGTTTTAGGAAAATATACAGCACATGTATGAAGCTTTTCAAAAAAGTATATGTGGTAAATATTTATGTATGTTGCAAGACCTTATAGCTTTCTATATGTCATACTATTCCATGGCATGTAGAATGGAGCAGTTTCTAAGATTTCTTTAGTTAGATGAGATGAATGTTACATTTAGGGGCAAGTCAACTTATTGTAATGCTACTTTCACAATGAGATCGTTTTCACGTTCCTGTGCAAGTATTGGGTATGGATATACATAAAGCTAACATACAGTCAGTTCCCAGATGCAGAATAATTTTAGTCTTGGGTTTCAGTACAGCTTTTAGGACCAAAAATTTTAAAACTTTCTTAAGTCAGTCTTACCTTGTACCGGTTGTACTAAGAATTGACTCTGTGATGGAAGCATGACAAACTTCCTCCTTCTGCTATGGCCACCTTTTTTTTCTGAACGGTTTGCTAAATGTAATTTCCAAGGTTTTATTTCATTTTGGTGTCTATTTGAAAGATGGTAAGAGCCAGTTTGTTGATGACATCAGCAGAAGCTTAAAATACTGAGGAAGCAAAGGGGAGAAAAATAAAGAACTCCAAATGTCCACAACAGTTACAGAAACATAGGCACTTTAGAGAATTATGTTAAAGAATAGCAGGCGCTTCAGGAGTTCCCACCCTGAACCAGTTTCCTGTTTTCAAAACTTCAGCTACCAAAGCTAAATTCTAAAAGCCTTACCTTCATGCAGTTCATCTTATTACAGCCGCTATGCCCTGTTTGTAAATCTTTTCAATCACTGAAATTAAGCTCTCGTACAGCTGTGAATTCTATGCAAACTGACCATTCAGATCAGAACCTGACATGAACTTACCCAAATTTAGGAGCTGTCTTCTCATTTTCACTGTGAGGTACCTCATATTTCTAAGATGCTACAGAAGCAATTAAAATTCTTAAAAAATACACAAAAAAAAGAAAAATGCTTCATTAAATTGAACTCATTTCCTAGCTATTGATGAGTTTGTTCATTCAGCTGTAAAGGTTAGCTTTAGACTTTCAACATGCTCATTAAAACCATACAGATACATTTACGGAAACACAACCTCACAGAATAAAAGCAATTAATCAAGGATCAAATACTAGCAATAAAAACGGAAGTGCTTTGTACTTCCAAACTTGCTGTAGTGAAGATGACTATTGATCAAAACACTTTCATAGAAACTCCCACATCGATAGCTGTATGTAGAAACAACAACAAAAAATTACATAGTCAAATTCTGTATTGACAAAAATTGATCAAACAAAATCTGTCTCATGGTTCTTTCCAAAGTAGATCTGTTTAAGTCCATTTTCTCTCTTTGATAAAAAGACAATGAGTCAGGCTTTTACAAAACCTGGAGAGTAGACAGTTTTCCAAAGTATTTACAAAGTATGGCTCTCCCCAAGTTCCATCCAAGCTCTCAGCATACTCAGAAATTTCTTTGGGTAAAATAAGAATATTTAAGAGAATTGCTCTCAATACTTTTCAGGCTCTATAATCTTTCAATTTGATTCCTGTATTTCTTTTCAAATGTCGTACGCAACAGTTTTCAAATTACAGCCTGCAACAGCATGAAATCTCATTAGACCTATGCTGCTTTACTGCACTTTAATGACAACATGAAAATAAATAAATAAACAAATAAAATTTTATCCTGACACACAAACACTCACCAGTCCCTACTCACTGTCTTTATAGTATGTAAGTTGAAGTAGACTGATAGGAACTACTGTATTTTTCCCTGTAAAGGCTCTTTGGCTTTCAGAAGTTGTCTGGCATTAAGACTGCTTTGAAAGTATCTACACCCCCTTAATAAATCCACTGAATTGTGTATTTTTTCAGCACTACTAACTTCCTCAATAATCATTACAGAATAATTTCCTAGATAAAATCTGAAAATTCTCAACATCACTTTTGATGTTTTACAAAAGGTTTAGGTCTGTTAAGCTTTAAGTCATGATCCTTTTCTATGCATACGAATGCCTGTATACATAGCTATGTTACCAGTACAGTTGAAAACACAGTTTCAGGTCTTGCTCGTATTAGAGTTTAAAACACATCACCAGCATTTCAGCAACTTCCATATAAAACAGTTTGATCATAGCAAAGCCCCTAGCAGACTTCATGGTATATATGCTGCTCTTACAATATAATTTTTTAATATCCTGCACCCCAAAATAAATAGTTGCTCATTACTTATTTTAAGATGTTCCTTAAAAAACTTACAACTCTGCAAATTTTAACCTATTTTTTTTAAACCTTTTTTTTTTTTTTTGACCAAAAAGCTCAGCTACCAACAAACGGAGGTATCATCTTCTCATAACTACTACGTATGACCAGACCATACATATACCATCCCTTCAGAGCAAATAAAAATGTTTCAGTTCTTGCTTGAATATCCTTAGGATAGTCCTAAATGCACAGACATCATAGCTCTACAACACAGCTGCATCCAGTGGGGCTGTAAGTTCAAGGCATTCCCACAGTCTGTATCAGTATGACACAACATGATGGAATTTCTGCAATACTAAAAATTACTTTTAAAGACATTATGTTAAAAAAAATGCCATTAAGGTTGCAAATCCACATGTTATAAAATTGGAAAGAAGAGAATTAAAGTTTATTTACATGCTCACATAACTTTTTTCAAAGAAACCTTCAGTTCCTTTACTGTAGAAGGTAGATTGACTGTGAGAATGAACAAGGAGTTGGAAAACAAGGGAGACCCTTTTTACCTGAACCTCGCCTCATTTAGCCACTATTAAAGTTAATGAGAGCTACCTTTTGCATAATTAAAGTAGAAACAAATGCTTATTACACTGAAAACTCAGGTGCTTAAATTACATATTCAAGGTTAGTGGAGTTCAGGTGCTCCGGAGAATTGGGTGGGAAAAAAAACACAAAAACAAATAATAAATTAATCTGTGGCAGTTATCTTCCATGTTTTGTTAACCAACATCAACTATGTGGGTGTAGGTAAAATAAAACCACACATATTCAAATCAGTACATCTACTACCCTCTGAATAAGCCGGGAGAGGAAAGTTTTTTAAATCCTAGCGCTAATGGGAATTGCAGTCACATCATGATGAGGAAAGAGTTTGAGATTACAGAAAAAAAAAAGTGAAGTCATTGTAACTGAGCAAGTGAAAATACAGCTCTAGGCTGTATCTAGCTTCTGGACATTTTTTGCATGGGAAGTAACACGCATTTGTCCCATTTCCTACAAACATATCCACTTCTCCAAAGAAAGAACACCAAGCAAGATCCAGATCACAGTAGTTTCTCATGCCAGAAGTACACACTCTTTCTGTACTAAGTGCATCTAAATTGCAGAGAACTTGAGGGAAATAACACCTCTGAGCATATACAGAGATTTTAGTCCCTAGAACAGGACACGTGCAGTCTTTTAGTTACACCAGGAAAAAAATTAAAACCCTTCACTTACTTTTTAGAAATGGGCCTGAACAACTTGCTGTGTGACAGTCTATCTTATAGAACACAATGATAAATTCGAGATCAGTGAAGCCTGGATAAGCAACTCACAGATAACAGAATATGGTGGTCCAGCACTTGTGGAGAACCCAGACACCAGCTCCCAGGCAGTCAGCAGTGCCTGCTGCAAGCCCACAGCACAGATTCCTCCTGGCTCCTACAGGAACGTCTTAAAGTTGACCATGAAGAATCTATTCAGAGAACTTATCAGTGAAAGAACAACATTTGAACTATGGAAAGAGACCTCATACAGAATTTTGGTTCAACAGTGATTCTTACTTACCATTGAGGAATTTAGTGTGATGTAACAGCTATAGTGTGGAGTTACAATGGAAAAAATGACTGCAATTGAGGTTGTTTAATATCAGATAATTTTATATTACTTGTAACCTGATTTATTTACAACAAGCAAACAAAACTGTATGCTCTGGAGATCTCAAAAGCTTCAGAGCATTACTATTATTGTTTCCAAACTTTGGCTATTCTCTTTTGATAAAACATTTGCAAGTGCTAGCATTTAAATTCACATTTGATATACGAAACTTTTGAACATTTCTTACAGAAGTGTCTCTATACCTGGGCTCTTCTTGCTGAAGAGCAAAATGAGATTCTTCATCTCATTTTCAGGATTTCAGTTTGACTATCTTTCTCCTTCATTATAAAACCATCTGCAACTTTATATACTAGTTTCAACACATCCAGTTGCTCTTTGCATATTTATTTTCTCTTCTCAATTCTGCAGAGGGTAACTTCAAAAAACTGTTCTTTTCTTTAAAGACTCTGTTCTACACTGACTGTTCTCACATTTTCTGTCACCATAACTGTTCTTGTGCCTCTTTACTGTCCTCTCAAGATCTCAGGTTACATATGACTGGTTCTTTTCCATTATGTCTTACCAAAAGTCAGCTTCCAACATTCTGAATTTCAGCTAACCCCTTGTTCGGCCTGCTGAACATCTCTTATTCCTTTGTAAAGATTTTCTCACTTGTACCTAAAGAGTTAGCAAGACCACTCAGCTGTCTACTTTTTCACAAGCAATTAGTGATCCAAGTTGCCAAATTATGTAGCCTGCAAGTTCTCCAGTAGCTAGTAACTAGTAAAATAACTATGAGATATTTTGCAGCATAATATTTGCAGGCATTTAAGCTTTTTACATTTCTTATAACTTCCAATACTAGCTGAATTCTCAAACTCTTTGCTTCCAAATCCTTCCCAAATTTAGACCTATATTACTCACCAGTATTGCGTAAACATGCTATTGTTCTTTTCCTGCTGAGTTCCTGGTCTGTCATTCCAGCTAGTTCACTAGTATAAAAATAGTAGAATTAAATTGATTAAGATTTCCTACTATTCTTTCTTTCAGTTATCTTGTTGGAAATGCCCCACCTACTGAGATAGAAACCTGAAAAAAAATTTGGGATGCTGAAACTGAAAACTTCTACAGAAGAACAAAAAAAGGAAGAAAGGAGAAGAAAAATGGATAAAAATTCCTCTTATTTGTGAAATATAAAATTCTCTTAACAATACTCTTAACTCTAAGTTCAGTATAGGCTCTCAGCACATTGTAGACTCAAGACTGAAAATATAATATTTAGGTGTTACACTGCAGGTATTTTTGGTTACTGGTTTTCCAAAATACTGAAATATATACATAACATCAGTGAAGGGATTAGTTTCAGTTTATTAGGTACCTAAAGTCTCATAAACCCATAAAGTTTTTTTGCTAAAAAACTCCATAATATCATTAAATAAGTGCACATGAAGGTGTAAAAATGCTAAAAGATACTCCCCTTAGTTGTTAGAGAATAAAACAATGAACTCACAGGCTCCTACTAACTTACAGGCTTTGTGTAAAAAGTTTTAGCAAGCTTTTACTACAACAATCACATCTTAATAACTCCGAGCATATGTTTTGAACATACGTACTAAGAGCAAACAGTTATTTAATGAGGGTTTGAAAGCTGTGGAAATATCTTTGTAAAAGAGGAAATGGAAATCCCACCACCACCACATTATTACTTTATAAATATATTTCTAAAAAATTAACATCAGAGTCATGCATGAACTTGAATGTTTAGGAATATGGAGAAATCTTCCTGCATTTCTGATACTTTGAGGACATCCACAGGGCCTGTGTTGCTCCAAAAATCTCCTGCTTATAACTATTCTTTCCCTGTAAAAATCTAATATCTTTGAGATATTCACCCCTTCTATATTTTTTGTTGGAATTACTATTTAGCAAGACTACAGTAGAACTGAAAGAAAAGGAGAAGGAACGTACATGGTCAAACCAGCATCCTCCTCACCCAAATGCCGCAGACAGAAGAGCAGACAGAAACGTGGAGGTGAGGCTCATTCTCCGGCTTGTTCCACTGATGATAGAATATTCTCATCTTTTTTTCCTTAGGTCTCACCTGTGCTGGAGCAAAGCTGCTTGTAGACACTCCTATTCATAATAGAAATATTGTAATTTAGACCTGCATAAGTCCTCAGAGCTTAGACTCAGGCAGAAAACAGAGCAAGAGAAGAAGCAAAAAAAGAGCGAAGCACTAGCAAGTAGCAAGCGGGAACCTTTGCTCTTCCCTATGCAGCGGGCTGTGGCAGGAAGGCTGCTGCTCCTGGGAAGATGTCTTCCAGATGGGGAACAACTGAAGAAGCTGCAGCCGATTTCAAAGCTGTAAAGGAAAGCAATGCTTGGGCAGATGGACTGGAAACACTTGCACATACAGTATTACTATAGCCAGCAAAATTAAGTTTCAACGGGAGATGAAAAGAAAGATGTGTAGCTTTCCACAAGCTGTCTCTTTATCTACAAATGCAGTAGCAGACTTGAAATTTGCATCCTGAACTGGGGCAAGCAGAAGAATAGTTTTTCAACTTCAGCTCTTACTCTGTTCTCTGGCCTGTCTTCCTCAGCAGGAAGCCTGGAAGACACATTGTAGCTGGATTATTGCAACTAAGTTAGGGTATCCACCGAAATACTGGGCAAGCATTGGGAATCTCAGGTAATTTGCAAAGGAATTAAAAATGCAGCAAATATTCACAGCGGACTGATATTAAAAAAAAAAAAAAAAGAAAAACCAGAACACAACACAGCATAATTAATTTGGCATCTTCCAGAAAGTTAAACAAATGAATTCACCAGAAACACGTTTCTAAGCAGAAGAGCAATTTTTTAAGTTACTATTGCAAACAGACGCATTTACAAAGATCAGCTCTTCAAGTCAGTAAGCAGCAGAACGCTACTCTGCTAAAGAACCTATTCAACATCACATATATTATAATGTTATATATTGCTAATACATTCCTAGTATTGCTCAGAATATTTTCTTTGTAATTAATAATTGCTCATTAATTCAGAGCAATTAACAACCTTATGAAATGTTAGTATTTTCATGTACTCTCTTGGTCTTATGCTAGAAGACACAAAGTGCTAGGCCTGGTTAATGGGCCATTTGGACTTCCTTTGAACAGTCAGCAGACAAAATTTAATTATGCTATTAGTTTTTGTATTTTATAAATACGTTACTGTTTCCCCTTAAAATATGCTGCTTTGATGAACCATCTTGTGGATAAATTCATACAAGGACAGTGAGCTAAAATAAGTGGTTTCAACGTAAAGTAAACAATTAAAAAACTTATACAAATTTTTAGAACAATTATTTTAAATATTCTCTCAGATCTAAAACGCATTGAATTTATCAGCTCATGCTTTATTCTACTCACCTATGACACTAAATCAAAAAAATAATCATGCCTGATTTCTTGCTGAGTATGTTCATTTTAGGTTAGTTGCCGCAATCCAAAATTAGTACTTTACTTAGCATCAGCACTTTCTTGGAAACAAATACAAAGTTGATGGTTATTTTTAAGAATTTGCTGCATCACACATTTAGAAAATACAAATAATGCCAGCAAACATGAAGGGGACGTACCTTACACAGTGTCACAGGAAAGAGAAATCAGATAGAACAAGGAGATCTTCCTATCACCAATAACTAGAAACTGGACCTACTATTGTTTATTTAAAACATAGGGAAAAGTCTGCTTCCTCTCACCATACATGTATTTTGCCCCATATACAACATGACCCTTGACTTATCGTAGACATTAGAGAACTTCTTGGCTTCCATTCAGTTGATCCACTATAGACTGAACCTGCAGAAGGTTCAGCCAACATCCACACTACTTTAAACGGATTTGACACATCAGAAACAAGAAAATTTGAGTTTCCTTGAATTCTAGGGGGAAAGTACTTGAATGACAAAAAAAAGAAAAGAAGAAAAACGTTGCTAGGTCAGACAGTACTCTGTGGATGGTCCTTGTTGCTGAGGCAGCACAAAGCAAAACTTACAGCTATGCAAGTACTGTACCAGCACTACTGCATTTCTTAGTGCTTTTGAAGGCTGAAACCTGCAGTCAGTTCTTGAAAGTCAGGAGCCAAATGAGACATTACACAGTAATAAAGCAGTAGTAATACATTAATTAAGGACAAGACTCATGATCTGCCATGTGTGAATGTAAGCTGGAGGAATGATACTACTTAGTGCAGGATGCTCATTTTTCTGTGCAACATATGGCAGCTGGGTATTCAATGCAAATGCAGAGCAGAGCAGCAAGTAGGTGGTGTTTCTAAAATGCATTAACAGGAACCAGAGTTGTTCACGTGTTGTTGAAAGAAGGAAAATATTTTGTAAGTTGTTATAATTTATTCTGAATTTTCTTCCTAAATTCCTCCAGTTAGCCATTTTGGTCATGGAGGACTCTTTTAAGTTTTCCACCTCTCAGAAAGCATAATTTTTGCCACTTAAACTGCAAATATGTCCTCCTAGCATACTGAGACTAAGCACGGGGGCTAAAAAGAACTCCTGAATCATCAAGTACACAATAGAGCAGGGGCTGATAAATTCAGCGTATTTTGAAATGGGAGGAAGATCTCAAAAATAATTGCTTTGAATTTCATCTCACTTTTTTCCTTATTTTTAAGCAAAGTGCCATATTAAAAGCAATTGATTGATTGCTCTCTGCTAACCCAAGGGAAAGCTATTCAAGCATACAGTTGTTTTAATAGCCTGGTTCTTCAAATTTCCAACCTCATAGCCAATTAATACGGACCTGCTTCTCTGCAGACTTTCTACAAAATGACTTGTTTCTTCCAGTACGCCTTCTGCCTACAGATGATTCCCTCGTTTCAAGCCTCTCTTGAAGCATCTTCGATAAAATTCCTTACTGTGTCCTTGCCAGTATTTCATCTTGGCTATGTCCGCTATCTCAGTTTCACTCCCAATGAGGTGACATGTTCTCCTGTTCCTTCCGACCCCATTTTCTTCTCTTCAGTCCTACTCCCCAGCACTATTTCTCTTCCAGCTGCTAGTCCTTGGCCTTATTTGTACACAGTTTTGTGATTGTGTAAGGATTAAAATTCTGTAATTATATTAAGCTTTTCATTTCATCTTGCTAGTCACTTCTGCAGATTCTCCTGAAGTTCCTCAAGGGCCTCCCTACCAGTGACTAACCTCAAAGCTTTTCTGGCTTTTCCAAATCTGTTACGTTACTACCCATACCCTTTACTGTCACATTAAGGACATACTGAACTCTGAAGGAACAGTACGATATCCCATTGCTACCTTCTGCCATGATAAAATATTACAACATCGGTCATCTATTGTATGTGTTTTGTGACACATCCACGTCTTTAGCAGAAGAACTTAGTTCAAACATAGCATTGTCTCAATGCTGGACCCCTCACTGCATGAGCAAAATGACTAATGAAAAAGCCTAGAGGCTGGCTTCACTACAGACACAAAGTTATTTGGCTGCCTGGATGTTATTTACTTTCAAATGTTAAGACTTTCTTTAAACGCAGTATTAAGTTAGACCTCCCTAGATTTCCAAAGCTTAGGGATATTTTTGTTTATGTGTTTTGCTTTTTTAATAACTTTGACATTCTTATAAGGAATACTTAAGCTTATATTGCCTACTTCAACTGTTAAATACTAATTAGAGGTGAGGTAAAAGCTTTGCTTGGCCTTACAATTTTAATAAGAATTATATTAATATATTCTTCTCTGACTTTACTTTCTAATAAAAATACAAATGGATGAATTACATGTATTAGCTAACTAAAAACTACTATAACTTAATAAAAATAATTTTGTTCTGAAAATAGAGATTAAGAAAACAAATATGAAAGTTAAAATGTATGTATATAAAGATAACTTAGTGAGTGTCTTGCAATACCTACCCCAGATATCTGCTTGTACAACATTTACATTTGGCAATGAAGGTCTCTCTATCTCCATCCTTAAAAAAGGATCAAAGAAAAGTTTATAAGTGGATCAGGCTGGAATTTTTTCCCCTCCAGTTTCCTGGACTACATTAGATGTTTGTTTCCTTTAAATGCACAGATGTGGTGCATAACTTATCTACTTCCATACTTAGTAACATATTTGAGCAGAAGTATCTGAATGTATGTTTAAAATAAACAAATATGCGTAAGTAATGTTACGACAATGATGCACAACCTATTTCTCACAGTTTTATCTGTGTAGGTAATCTTAAAGCCATTTCACATCTGCAATCTTCTCTTTCATGTCCATGTGCTTCAATTTAAGTCTGCTTCCTGAACTATTCAAGTTGTTGTCAGTGTTAGAAAACAAAAGCTAAATAATTGCATCAGTGGAAACCCTGTTCTCTCTCTCATTCCATTTCAGGAATTCTGACCCTGTTTTTGCTGATATCTGTCAAAATGTAGAGGCATTTTAGACCAGATGCCTTACGCAGCTTCATTTTTTTCAGTTGCAGCAGCACATGATCTCCTTGGACCATAGTGCCATCTAGCTTCTCTTTTCCTGGCCTCAGTAATTCTATGGTGAACACGACAGTTGGATGTAACAAAAGGAGAAGTCCCAAGGACCTATGGTTAACAAAACTGCCAAGATACCCTTGACTATTTATCTAGACATATAAAGGCTCACTGAGCCTCTCAAGGAACTCTTCTCTGACCATCCGTTCAAAAATGGGAGACAAAAGTATGTATTTTCCTTTGGAATAGGTCTTACTCCTTTCCTCCAAAATGGAAAATCAAGATCCATACCAATGCTCTAGGCAAGCTACCTGTGCCTTTGCTGAAGCTCTGGCACCACACCAATACTAATACAAACTTCACAGGACATCAAGGGCAACATAGCTAAATCCTTTCACATTGCTGAAGGCAGTTCTTAAAGAAGAATTCCTGCTCTCAAAGGAGCAATATTTGAAAATATTTGGAAGATCCCCTGATGTGTCAAGAAAGGAAAAAGCAGAATAGACGAAGACACTTTTCATTCATATGACGGCTTTTTTGTGCCTCTTCCTTTAGCAACAAAGGCCCTTTTATAAGAATTGCAGAGCAGACATGAAATGATCCACCATAACTCCTTGTAACAAGCTGTGTGAAATAGGAACCCTTTTTGGGTAATGGATTTCCCTGTATTCATCTGGAATCTGAGACCCACTCAGAGCTGTCTGGGTTTCATTTGCCTTTGCAATATATTCAGGACCTACCTATACACAAGCACACAGCAACAAATCCAGTCCCCTTAACAAAGACATAAGCTCGTAACAAAGGCGTAAGCTCTTAAAAATGCCGCAGTAGAACAGCAGATAAAGTCTCCCCCGGGTCTGGCTCATGCCCTTGGCAGCTTCTGGTGAGCCGGGAATACACAAGATCCATCCTAGTGTTCTTGATCTTTCTTCCTAATTCACTGACGTGCTCTTTACTGCTAGGAGGGACATTTCCTGCTGTGTCTCATAAGCATGGTTCAATTCATCACCACTGGCATCATTACATGAACTTCCTGCTGCCAATGCCCAGCAACAGTGGGCAGTGAAACAGCCAAGCCTTCCAATTCTCACTTTGGACCCAACAGCAACACAAAGATTTTCCATGAAATTCTACTAATCAACCAAACTTCTTAAATGGTTAGGGTAAACCACAGCCTTAAGCCCTAAACAATGAACAAACTAATTGAGATTCCACTGCCCTATCTTCCTTTTCACATAACTTCACTTGAAGTCTGTGAAGATATGAGGATAAACGTGCTACTCAGTGTGTAAAAGTGGCATAAATGAGCACATTTTAAAGGGATGCAGTAGTTATGACCTTTTGCAACTGGCTTCTGTGAGGGAGAACAAATCAGTCACTTCCCTCTTTTGTACTGGCTGGCTGGCCACAGTAAAAGAGTAGGCTGCAGGCTAGCAGCCTTCTTGCTCCCAAATTGCACACAGACAGATGTCCTCACTGCCGACAGCATCCACTAGCATCAGACACCCTTGCTGAACATCTACAACCTCACAATCACTGAAAGTTTTAATGGACATTCTTGGCAATAGTTTGTTCACAGACTATCTGAATAAAAGCATTCACATAATAGGGATCTATGAGCTGTCACATAAATATGTACATTCATGCTTGAAATCAAACATTGATGTAAAAATATTACCAAAAATGTATTAACCAACATTCCTTGTTTCAAAATCAATAAAAAGTAGTATTTCAATATAGTATTGTGTAAGTGATGAGAACAGGAAGCAAAACAATATTGCAGTATTTCTACAGATATCTCATTCACAGATTAAAAAACTGTACCTGCCATTCTATCCTGGTTATGGTGATCATAATTATTTTCAAATTACAGATAAAATTAACGTATAATCAGCTATTTTATTCATTAGCTTAACATAAAATTTATACTGTTAGATGTTAGAAAATGAGGTAATGGCTATAAGATCCTTGGTTTTACATGCAATGGGTTTTTGTTTTGAACTGCTGTTTTATTTTATGGACAATTTTATTTTGCCTTTGCTCATAGAGTTGCATTCACAAGATTCCTCAGAACCTTTTTACATTTGGGAAGATAATTGCTTTATACATTTGTACACATATCAGAGAATATTCTTTTCTTTAGAATTAAATAAACAATTGTCTCCCAAATCTAAAAGAAAATAGACCAATGACAGCAAGAAAATCTGAAGAAGATACCAGATAATGACTTAAAATTTATTCTCGGAGTTCTGCCCTTACATTCTACAGAAATCAGATCACTCTGTGAAAGTATGTCTTTTATTCTCTGGCAAGTCTTCCTCTACCTGTACCTGCTACCTGCAGTCCACAGTCTCATAAAAGTGGATCTCACAGACCTCCTGGCTCTGGTTTCCTGATCAGCTTCTGGGCTTCAGAGGTTACCAGCCTCTGCCACAAGTGACGCCTTAATAGGGACGGTCTGAACATTCGGGGCACGGTGCATTATATCACAAAAGGGTATGGGCTTATCTGACACACTGACACATGCTGCCAAACAAGCTTTTAAGTGATTTTGTTGATCTCTGAGTTGTTACAGTTGTTACTGTGGTCTTTTGTATTCTTAAATTCCCAAACTCAGCCAAAGGCTGATAGGTTTTATCACAGGTTTATCTCAAATGAAGCAAAAATGTAGTTCAAAAGGCTATATATTTTTCAATATATACACACATATATACATATAAGTATATAATTTTCCTTGAATGTTAATGACTCAGAAGTAAATTATTTCTCCCTCAAAAATCTCAGAATGTATTTGTGTTTGGGCCAAGACCAAGCATGGGGCACCACCATCTCAAAGATACATTTTTAAGCATAGTATGACTACATCGCAGAAGGGACTATAATTATAATCTTGACATTACCATAACGACCGAGGTTGCTGTCAGGTGACAGGTATAATATAGATAATCAGTACACAGTACAATAGCAATATTTAATGATGCATGAGATAGAAAATTAATTCATGCCTTTAATTCAGCTCAGATCCATCATTTGTTATATTTGAGTGTGAACTGCCTAATCCTGTTAGTATGTACATAACAGTTACAATAAACAGCAAAGAGCCAAGCAAGATATCTACTGCAGAATCCCCAGAGCTTACATTTACTTATCATATACAATGAATATTTGTGTTCCTATTTATCTTTTTTTTTTTTTTAA
>VXAL01002742.1:9623-34557 GCA_013399475.1 Chauna torquata | reverse complement strand
GGCGTGTCGCGGGGCGGCGGCGGCGCCCTCGGCGCGGGGCAGGACGGAGCGCGCCGCCCGGCGGAACTCCTCGCTGCGCCACGTGTAGAGCAGCGGGTTGAGGGCCGAGAGCGAGCAGAGCAGCAGCCAGCTGGCGGCCTGCAGCGCCGCCGGCGCCGGCCGCAGGAAGAAGCCCAGGAGGCTCACCCAGACCAGGGGCTGGGTGCCCAGCAGGAAGACGCAGCAGAGCAGCAGGACGGAGACGCTGCTGAGGCGGCGCTGGGCGCGGCGGGGCGGCGGCGGGGCGGCGGGGAAGGGCAGCTGGTGGAGGAGGTGGAAGTTGAGGACGCTGACCCGCTTGGCGCTGCCCCGCACCCGCCGCACGATGCCGAGGTAGCAGTGGAGCAGCAGCGCGGTCTGGCCGAGCACGGCCAGGGCGAGGAGCAGCGCGGGGTAGCGAGAGCTGCCGTCCGTCTGCCGCGGGGGCGGCTGCTGGGCAGAGCCCGGCGTCCAGAGCCCGGGCAGCAGCAGGAGCAGGAGCAGGGCGAGGGCCCAGGAGAGCCCGATCATGCAGCCCGTGTGCCTCCGCTGGTAGAGGGCCTGGTAGACGCTGGGCAGCTTGGTGATGAGCACGTACCTGTTGAAGGCCACCAGCAGGTGAGAGGCCAGGGAGACGGTGAGGCCGAGGCCGAGGAGCCCCCCGCGGAGCAGCCGGTACTCCACCGAGCGAAGGGAAGAGGAGTTGGGAGGCAGCAGCCCCAGCACTGCCTCCTGGGGCATCCACAGGGCGCACACGCTCAGGTCGGCCGCGCAGCCGTTCACAATGAAGGCATTACTGGTTGTCTGCAGCTTCTTGAAGGAGAAAACTAAATAGATGACCATCACATTGGATAAAGTCCCTGAGATAGCTAAGACTGCATAGAGCAGCGACAGGAAGATGCGGGTGCCGGAGGAGTCCTCCCAGAGCAGCAGCAGAGGCGAGCTAGCACTCCAGGAAGAGGCGTTGGGCATCTCGCTGAATGCAGCTCAGTTTTGGCTTCTCCCTGTAAATCCCATCCTCATCTGGGGCAGAAGATCCTGCTGCAGAAGTCCCTCACCAAACACAAGAGAGGATGACTGAGGGACTCTAAGGCAGATTTCAGTCATACAAGCTGCAAGTCCAGAAAATGCAGTTTGCAGTAACGACCCGGAGAACAGGAGTGTCCAAGGTAGGTAGGTAGCAAGAAATCCCAGAGACTAGCTAGTGAAGGTGGGTCCACAGGGTGCAGATAGCTCTTAGCAGACTGGAGCATGACTGAGGATTCTGTAGCTGTGAAAATGCCAAAAGCAGCAGCACCTTGCAATCAGCAGCAGGAACGGCAGCAACTGATACAAAGCTTTGCAGTTTCTCCAGTGCCACAGTACGTACGCTGTATATCATTCCAGGAAGATTCAGCCCTTCCACTCTTCATGAATTATTCAGCAGATTTTCAACTTGTTAAATCAAGGAGAAAAAAAAAAAAACCCTCTATCATGCTCCAGAAATACTGCAACTACACAATCTGACTCTTTTCTCTTTGCTTTGCCAGTTTCCTGGTTCTAGCCCATTTACACAACAACTTTAATTTTCAGCAAGCATTCAAACTAATATCAGTCACTTATCTGAAATACAGTCCATTTACTGTAGAAACTCCTCTGCCAGATACTGAAGCTGATTTTTCTGATCTTATTTTTGTTAAGCAAAAGCATACTGTGTTTCTTTAAACAATTTTAGAACTGGTCTATAATAATAATATCATTTCCAAATTAAATCTTTCAGATGTAATAGATAGATACACAGATCCTTGGTAAGACAGCACTTCTTATTTGAGGAAGCTGGTCCTCAATCTATATATTATACATTTCTTCATAAAAGACAGCCTGTCTTCTGAAACAGGACATCCTGCATCACTAACCTGATGGAGGTGAATGTTTGTGTCACTAAGCACACAGGTGACAAGGAATAAGTGTAGCCTTTGAAACAGTCTCACACCAAGACCAATTCAGAAAGCAAGTTCCCGCAGAACTGAATGAAAGGTTCTCACACGGACTAAAAGCTAGATGAAGAGCAGGGCTTAACAGTCACAGATTGGAGAAGAGTTAGCACTAGGATTCTGCCAGGTGCTCTCCAGTGCTTTACTGAGGGACAAAATGTTAACTGTCCGTACCCTGGACAAGATTTAATAAGTAACTGAGAAAAACAACTTACATTTCCTCTTAATAGCATTCTGGAAAAGGAACGCTGATGAAGTGAGAAACTGCTTTTGCACATGAATTACACGTGAGCTAGATAAGTAATCTCTCAGCTGGTAAGGTATTATCTGTGTGTTGACCACAGGTATCTTTATAAGGTATTTTTAGATATTGTTAAATCACTATGCTAATAAATGACAATACCAAAATAGTACGCTAGGAGGTAATTACACTGTAAATTCTTTAAGATAATGAAGTTTATTTGTGTGGGACAGTGAGTTATTTTGTTGCAACATAGCACATCCATTATTTGACAGAAGGGCTTATGTTTGTAATTGACAGGACTGTTGATCCAAGTATGGATTCGTTACAAACCTGAGTATCTGTTCTTTTTTAATTAACTGGATTGCTCATGTGCTTAAGGTTAAAGACATACCTGAGCGATTTACTTGATCAGGCCCTTAATTACCATATTTTTTGCCTGCTGCACTTTACAGTGTAGATCTAATCATGTGTCAAACCTTTTGAGGCCTTTCATTGTTTAGCTGTCAGTAGAGAACAGTTATTATAGAAACTAAAATCCTCCTCTTTCTGCAGTACTGTAATTGAAAAATATTCTTTAAATCCGTAACAAGAAATATCTCCCTAACCAAAAAGCTTCATAAAGCATACTTTGAAGAGAGATTAACAGTTCCATAAGGCATTATCCACAGAATCACAGGCCCAGTGGAGACCTCTAGATTTATTTAATCCATCCTTACATGTTTATGCAACCTCCTTTTGAAGATCTCATGTGCTACAGCTTTTTTTCCCAGAACAAGGAGATGCATTTGTATATGAAGCAATGGAAGTGGTAAAGTTCAAGGATAAGTGAACAGAGGATATAAAACAAAATTCAGGGTATTTCTTACAAGCTAAAAGGTTCTAAAGACTTCTTAACCTTTAACTGTCCCCAAACTTATTTTGTTCTGGCTATATTTATAACAAACTTTCCAGAACACAAAACATCATCCATTAACTGGCATTTACTGTCTTTCACATAATAAATCAATAGAAGTAAGTAGAAAAAAAGAGAAAGGGCAGAATTGTTTTCAATGTACTAGGTGCTTTTAAGTTAGCTGTTCTTCCTTTGTATTTACTATACACATCCAAATCAACATCCATTAACTGTTTCAATGTAGTGACAGAAACCCTTTATTGTGTTACTGGAATAGACGTTCACTGGAATTTGGGCAGCTTCTAAAACATCTCTTCTGTTTGTGGCTTTGCCACTCCTTCAGAGTGGCTATGCAAGTTACATACTGTCCACATCACGGAACCACAGACTGGCTTGTGTTGGAAGGGACCTTAAAGACCACCTAGTTCCAACCCCCCTGCCGTGGGCAGGAACAGCTCCCACTGGACCAGGTTGCCCAAAGCCCCATCCAGCCTGGCCTTGAACACCTCTGGGGATGGGGCATCCACAACTTCTCTGGGCACCCTGTTCCAGTGCCTCACCACCCTCACAGTGAAGAATTTCTTCCGGATATCTAACCTAAACCTACCCTCTTTCAGTTTAAAGCCATTACCCCTTGTCCTGTCCCTACACCCCCTGGTAAAGAGTCCCTCCCCAGCTTTCCTGTAGGCCCCCTTTAGGTACTGGAAGGCTGCTATGAGGTCTCCCTGGAGCCTTCTCTTCTCCAGGCTAAAGAACCACAGCTCTCTCAGCCTGTCTTCATAGGAGAGGTGCTCCAGCCCTCCTTTATTGCAGTACTGACTTATCTGACAGGAATATTAAGCACCATGGATCAATTATCATGCAACACAACAAATTTGCTGAAAATCATCAGCAGAGTTAAACTATGTTAGTACCATTTGTGACTAATTTTTAACTAAAGGAAGGAGAAAAAGCTAAATGAAAATATCATTGTTTGCTTTCTTATGGACAAACCCTACTATTAGTGAGGCTAAATAAAACTGTTGCACATGCAAAAAAGGTATAGTACACCATTAACAAGGATCCTTCTCCAGGAAAACAAGTTTCCTCAATTAAGACATTTTAAATTATGGTATTTAGAAATGTAATCCTTAGATAATAATATTGCCACATTGATTAAATACTTGAGACTGTTATACAAAGCAAATACAAGAATGTTAGCTAGAAAGATTAGATATAAAAGATACCCATCATACTAATTTCTTTTTACAATGTTATCTTATTTGTAAATATATGCTTCAAAAGGTGATTTTGCTGCTTATGATGCTAGACTAAGAGTAAGAAAAGCCAAGAAAAACAAGGAAGCTGACTGATATATGCATTTTATTATCAATTAGCTGTATGTATAATATATATATCTATATTCCAAAATTAAACAATATTTTATTAAGGAAAACTATTACAAAGCACATCACAACCTTTTTTTCATAGGAGGTAGAATTACCTTACCATTAATCTATAATTCATATAAAGTATATTGTGTGTATATATATGTATATGCACACACATGCTACTTTGTGTGAATATGTTACATATACACAATTGTGGAAAAATACAGTATTGCATGTAAATTTTATTCAGTGATTCAGATAGCTGCTCTCAGTATTGCTTATTAACACTTTCAGTATAACTTCATATAGCAATTTTTGATCTGAACTTTTTCAAAAATAATGTGGCACTTAACTTCAGTTGCAGAGCAAATGCAGGTCATTCAGAGGTCTTCAAGAACAAAGACTGACAAGTCAACCAAGTTTTATTTTCAGGTTCCTGTACATATTGGAAAAACTCATGAGTTAAAAAATCTGTATTGTTTGTCTTCTGAATTACAATGGCAAATGAATTTTTCACAGCTGCTTGAATTTTTTTCCTGACATTTGTGGAGTTCTGTGATTTTTATGTGATCTCTAATACTTCACTGTAACACCATTTCATTCAAAGTTTGATTCCTAATTGCACCTGATTATATATTAAAGATATCTTTACTACTGAGAAAACTGTTCTGTGATATAGCAGGTTACACCATATGTTTAACAATAATTTTCAAATTAAAAGGTTTATGGAACATCCAGTCAATATGTGAAAATTCAATATACTTCCAACATTTACTTCAGTATGCTTTGCTAATGAAACTGTATGCATACTGCCAAATGTAGGTTAACAACATGCAAGTATGCAGCACGGCCAAATTCATTGTACAAACATTCTTCCCAACTTAAGCTTTGTCTATATTTTTGCAGTATATATTGCATAGCAAAATGTAACATTCTACATTGAAAAGTAAAAGTTAAAACATTCCTTTAAGACAAATTGAAAGTATTAATTATATAATTAAATCACCAGCTAAATTACTTTCTCTTTGCAATGGACGATGCAAGTTATCTTGCGTCTCAATTTTTTTTCTTTCATAGTGTTTCCTTATGAAAGATTAGCAGCTGAAACTGGAAGCAGACTATGTATTCAAGTGCTTTCAGTTGATAGTGTAATAACTAGTCTCTCACTAGTTAGACTTCCATTAAGTTACCAGAAGACCAATTAGAGATAGAGGTAATTACCTTAGGCTTTAAACAATAATGATGGACCCATAAAACAAGAAAAAACTTTTGTTCATAAAAAAAGTCATATCTTTGATAAACTCATAAAAATTCTTTAAAATACACATTTTGGTAGCAAAGAAGTGAACTAAATTAAACATTCTAATTTTACATTATTTTTTTAATATATATTGCTTAATAAAATATTCTCAATACATTTTAAGACTGTACACAAGTTAATAAATGTCAATGAAACTCATTAGAAATATATTCAAGTAGTTTCAACATTAAAAATTTAAATCTGTATATAACATGGAGTAATAACTTCCATAAATTCAACTTCAGTGCATCTGCAGTAGTCATTAACCAGAAATTTCCGGCTGTTGAGAAGTCACCTTTTGGTGTTAAGGTTTTAACATATCTTGTATTGAAGACTCCTCATCTGAATGAGCAGCTTCTTTCCTTAAATTCTTCATGAAGGACTTCCGTTGTAAGAGCTCAACAGGTTTCACCAAAGCAGCAAGGCTTTAGTACTGAACATATTCAGACTGAAGGGACTGTGCAGAGAAGAAAAACTGATTAAAACTCACTAAGGAGGTTATACTTGTATGTAATATGCATTTTGCACTTAAAGATAAGGAGTAGAGGAAGGACAGGAAGAAGAAAAAAAAACAGGAGTTGGAAGGGGATCTGAATTTCTGCATAGGTAAAACACAAGAAGCTCAAAAACTGGACACAGTAAAAATCCATCAACTTTCTGTATCTACATTTACTTCTCCAAAACAAATTCTAGAGATTCTTGGAGAAAGTACTAGAAATCCTCTAAAATAACACCTTAAAATGTATTGGGAAAATGTATGATTGCAGATATTATAGTTGAGTTCTTTCCATTTATCCTGAAGTAGAATGAAAGTGCTACTGTGAAAAAATAGAGCATACTTGAGGTGTTGATTCAGGAAACGATATAGGAAATTCATATGGTGTGGCTAATTTCTGAGAAAAAAATTACAGCATCACAGTTTTCTAAGTGAATAAATTAATGTATAATTACTAAAAAGAGATGAAAATTACACTGTTACTGTGAATTGTTCATCTGGGTCTGCAAATAGTATATTTAAGAGGAAGGCATAACCCAATCTACTGTGTTTATTTGCATTTCTGGTTCTATTAAAGTTTTCTTATAAAGTAATCGGTTTAGAGGGCATTCAAACATTTTATTACCTCCTGCACAAATGTGTTCAGGAAGTTGTTGTGATAACCAGAAAGTCCTACCTGAGAGCTCTTCATTGTACTCGTATGGTTGTGAACAAATAAACAACCCATCTACACCCCACACCTCACCCCAGCCTCGTATTTTAAAACTGCATCAATTCAGTAGGATTAGAGAAAACTACTGGAAAACAATACGAGTCCTAAGAAACCTCAAAGTCTTTTCTTTTTCCACTATTCCAAAGTTGTGACTATGGAAATGCACTCTGGCATCCGTAATAAAACCTGTTAGTAGAAAATGACAAATATAAACCTTTAGAGCTCTACCACCCTTTTTTTTTTTTGTCCTATACACTGAGACTAAACAAGATACATTTCTGAAGTTGTCTTTTAAATGCATTTTTCACATCTTCAAGATCTGAGACCATCTGGATAGTCTTTCCTAGGTTGAGAAAGAAGTGCTGTCAGCATATACACAGATTTGAATACCACTGACTAAAAAGGGTCTGGTTTTTAGTACCAAAAGGACTTGATATGAAGGGCATCATGTAATAGAAAATTATTTGCTGTAAAACAAAGCAGATGTAAAAAGCATTCTTTTTGCATTATAGGCTCAGAGTCACCGTGAAATACACAATCACAGAAGTTTATTTTTCCCCCACTGTGTTCTCTAATCATTCTGAATTATGAGCTTTGGTGAGAACATTTGTCAAGCCATTACATATGTAAGAGGGAGGCAGAACGAATATCCCTTTGTTAACAAGCACTTAAAACTTCTGCTCTTTTAATGATCCTCAAAGCTTTCTCATTTTCAGAAGAGTATTTTAACAATCAGAATGATGGTTGCACTAACTAAAGAAGGATTTTAAATTGATCCTTGAAAACTGAATTCCAAGTAAAGTTGATTAACAGACATCAAAAATGCAGGACATTTAATGAAATACCCTTGTGTGATGTACAGTAATAGATTACTTTAAGCTTGGACAGGTGAAAGATGACCAGAAAACACTGTACATACTCGATGCTCTCGGGAACAGCTGGCATTAGTTGACAAAGAACTATGAGTTGCAAGCCTTTACATAATAGACAGTAGTAACCAGAAATTGTACATCATAATTTAAATAAATAACTTTAAGTTAAGCATTCTGAAATTTGAAATAAAATTATTTAAATTGTTAACCTAAGCTACAAAAGTATTGAAGAAAAATTAATGGCTATATATATAAAAAAAACAAATATCCATGCATTCAGATTGCTTGAAAACAAGATAGCATGTTTTGTTAATTTTCATTACAGATGGGTGTTGTTTTTTTTTTTAATTTAAATATTTATTTTAAAAACAAGAAGCATGTTCTTCAGTGTTTCCACCCTTACCATAGCTCTACTTCATATTGCAATGAGTTCTTCCTAATTTTTCGAAGCCTCTTCTGAATTCGGGGAAGAATTAAATTAAAATCTAAGTAGCATTTTTTCCAGAGTAAGATTAATTGACATAACTTCCCATGAAGTTCCTATTACTAAAAACATGGTGGCAGTTATGACAACTGAGCTGTTGTAATGCATACAGACTAATTTTTGAGTTTGAAAAGTTACAATATAACTGGGGTGTTGTTTATTTTTTCTTTTTTTTTTGCAGTTAATGCTCTTAACATCTTACATTGTCCAAAGAGATTGACTGTAATATTTCAAAATCTTTTTTTTTTTTTTTNGAGGAGTTTTATATTTTAAAATTCACATTCCTACCTCCTATTTGCAGTGACTCAAAGTATAGCCTGTAATTCTGAAAGCTTTGTTAAAAACAGAAAGCCCCAGTCCACCTTTACAAGTCACAGGCTGGTATTTAAGAAAGTCTTACTTAAAATAGAGGAAAAAGTAGAAAAATAAAACAAAATCGCTGAATTGCCACAAAGAGAGAATAAAGTTAGTTGAGTAAAATCCTCAAATGTGTAATCCTACAATGGTTTCCTGCAGTGTCAGGCCTGGCATTTTATACCCAAGCATCGGACATTTAAACAAACTAAGAATTAGATGGCATTCCTACGGATAATGACATCTTTCTAATCAAGTTCATGCTGAAGCAATTGCTTAGATTATCATCATTTTCCTTGTTCAGTAGGAGACAATGAAAGCCTCCTGGAAAAGAAAATAAACCACAGATCCATCTAGGTGCTAGAATCATACTCACACACATTTAATTTCAAGACTAAGTCAGCTGCAACCTAACTTTTTAAAGGCAACAGCCCAATAGCATTTAGGTCTATCTGTCAGGAACTGAACATGCACCTTCTCCAGAAAATAGCAAAATTCTAATGTTACATCGCGATTTTTTAGGATAAAACCCTCATCTCTACTTACAAGTAGTTTTTTTTTTTTTTTTGGAATGGCCCATCAACTCTCCCAAAATGTTGCTGCAAACAGGAGTGTTGTAGAAGGCAAGAAGTAACATGAAAACATAAGATCCACTAAAATAAATCAGGATATATTATAGGGACTACATACACACTTGAAGTGACCCTTTGAGTCTGCTAGATTTACAGATCAGTAAGATATACTAGTGTTTTTTTTGTTTTGTTGGTAAAAGATGTCCTATATTACCTAACGTTAAGCTGTGGTTAAAGAAATCTACATGTATCAAGCTCACATACATAAATTTTAAAATACTGTTATACTTCTCAATTTTTTGAAATTTTTCCATCTTGCCAGTTTCTATGACAGCTATAGAAGCAAAAGGTGACTCATCTTAAGACTACCCAGATACATACTCTCTGGTAAAAATACATTTTAAGGAATGATATTTTGTTTTTACAATAGTTATAAATCCAAGGAAAGAATCTTATTATAGTACCTTAGATGTGGTTATACTTGATAAGAGTATTTCAGCAAATTATAATTGTGAGATTATGTTTAATCAAAGCATCCTACTTGTTAAATTTGCAAAATAAAATATTTATTCTACTTGGTTAGAATGACAAGTTGTCTATTCTATGAAAATCAAGTTTTTCGTCTAGTCAATCAGCATACATCATAAAACATGATAATATGGAAATGAATTCATTTCCAAGCTTACTCTGATGAAAGAACAAAAGCCATTAGGGAAAAATATATGGCTGACAACAGGAAGACAGTCATGGTTATTTTTGTTTGTAGAATAGTAGAATAGTAGTATTAATAAATAGGTGTTAAAATTTTTCATGACAAAACAGAAAATAAGAGTATTAATGTTCTCTTCCGTACTGGAAAAAAGAATGATGTATTTGCATCACCTAAAAATTAAGTTCCTTATTTTCTCACTAACGAGATTAAAGAACATTCATTAGAAATGAATATTTACTGCCCTAACCATTTTAAAATGCTCCTCCACCACTGGCATTAATAGTTAACAAACTAATAAGGAGAAATAACAACAATAGGGTGATTTTCTAAAATAAGAGTACCTGCACAACTACAGATGGTTAATTTGATATTAACTCTGGTAAGTGAATTCTGCTAATAAAAAGCACAGGCATGTAATTCATTTCATTCAAGAGCTCTTTGATGAGCAGTTAAATGAGTAAATATAACCATTGGTATACGCAATAGACTTCTGTCAGGTATATTATCTGATGTGCTCCAATTAGAAAAAAAGTGCAATGTAATACAAACACATACTGCATGAAGACTAAGGTTTGGCTGACAAGACTTCAAGTAAAATCAAAATTGTATCGCAGAACTTCTAAGAGGTATCAAGTTCCCTCACAACAACTTCATTTTCAATATACATTTTATACTAGCTAGGTTTCAGTCCCGCACACAAATTAAATCCACAATGGAACAATGAAAATTTATTTCCTACTGTTGCCTATTCTCAGACAGCATAACTTCTACTCCCAACCTATAATCATGTGGCTTCTGAACTGTAAGTGGTGCATATACTAGCTGTTAATGAGAAGATAGGTCCCTCACTTGTTCAGGAAAAAGAGAACACAACCCATTGTGCTGACATCCTAATTGCATGCAGTGTGTGTATTGCCTGTTTTAGGACAGGGGACTCGCCACACTGAAAAACAGTAGCAGGTATAAAGCTACAACTTTCTTGATACTGAAACAAATAGTCTATCAGTGGTAACGAAACAGAAAAGGTGCAATATTTTGAAGTTAATTTTATAGGAAGTTCATTTTATTTCCAGTGGCTGAAAAATGAAAAATGTGAAGTGTCAGTGATAAACAGAGGCTGATGGGCTCAATTAATTATATGCAATATAGTCTATTAAGAACACCATCAGTAATTTTTATAATTAGTACGATATGAAATCTTTGTAAACCAGATATTTCATTTCAATATTTATTTTCTCTAAAATTGACATTCTGTAGCTGAAGTTTTCTGATTTCATAAGTGAAGTCTCTCTTCTCTGCACTTTGTATAGAATCACGTTCAAGTTGCACTAATTTATTCATGTATCCTTTTTATACATACTCTTTCACACAGAAAAAGGGCAAATATAAGGGAAAATAAGCCCGAGGCAGCAAAGCTGTAAAGGTATGAAAGCTAAAGCAGTGAGACCATCGGAAATATATTGCCCTAAAATACTTTTCATTTGGTGTTAGGAAAGAACTTAGATTTCAAGTCAAGCACGCTCATCTTTTAAACGTGTCCTAATTTTAAGAATATAGTATCTTCAGTTTAGTATGACACATACAAAGGTTCCTTTAAATCTATTACTGCATGAAGATTAAAATACATAATAAACTTGAGCTATATTATGGATAATATGAAATGAAAATCTAAAGGGGACAGAGGTCCTTTAAAAATGGTATCATGAAAGATATTAGTTTAAGTTTAGGACTGATTTATTTTCATGAAACCTCCATGATCTAGATTCTCAAAAGAAGCAGGAAGAAAAGCAGCTGCAATGATAGTTATTTAAAAAGGCAACAGACAACTAACTGCTCAGAAATATTAAAGGAAGTCAGAAGATTATGCTAGTTTAAGATTTATTTTTTTTTTGCGACAGCTTTGCTCACAGAAGCAAGGAAGATAAGCATTGGCCAGATGCCTGAAAGAGTTGTGACTGTGAACTTACAGGAACTGATCGACTCTGGTATTGTGCTGGAGGAGCTGTAAGGCCCATAAAGGCCCGTTGATGCGTACTCATCTGTCACGGTGCTGTGAAAACTGGTTTGGCTGCTCAGGTTGTTGCCACTACGGCTGCTTCTGTTGTACAAGTTGTTGTTCAGTTCATGGTTATTTCTGCGAGGCAGCTGCAAGCTGCCATGTAAGTGGCTGGAGATTTGGCTTACAGAAAAACCTGTCCTAGAGGACAATGATGTCATTTTGGTCTCATCATCATCTGAAGCAGCATACAGGTTCCCTAGAGAACTGGCTAGTCTGGAGTTTATGGAAACGCTGAATGGAAAACATGTGGGGAAAAAATACACACAATGTATGTACAGATATATGCAAAAAATAACAGACAATTCAGAAGACATTAGCTGAATAATATGGACCATTCTGAAATAATTAATGTGTGCACACAGCTTCATCTTCTCGCTCTTGAATAACGAACAACAGAATTCTGTGTCAGGAGTCCCAAACTTCATTTACTCAAGCACTATCACTGCCAGCTTTCACCTCTGTCAAACCATGTGCACATGCAGGAGATTGTGTTAAAAGGTTCAGGCAGTGGCTGACCTACACTTGAAGTACATCATCTACATGTAAGTTTAGGAACTCCTCTTCTGTTTCTTAAAAGTAGTAATGTGATACAAGTCTTCAAGGAACCAAGGAGGAATATGATAAAATTTTGGACTAAAAATACAGTGTCCAGAAATATCTCTTTGATTAAGTTAGTTGTTTTCAAGTAAATATTTGTGCCCAGAAGTTATGAAAAACGCATCGTTCTAAATTTCATTTAACATGCATAATTACTTAGTACAGTAGTAATAATGGAATTGAATAACAACAAATCAAGGGTTCATAAAAATAATTTCAATTACTGCTCAGTATTCTTCTGAGATTAATAATATACAGATTTATAGGAATACTTGCAAAGCTTCTATAAATTCAGATGAATATAAGAAAACCTGAGCAACATAATACTGTTTCTGAATTGATGCAATCCTCCCAAAACTCTCATATCAGTAGGGTTTTTTTGTTTGTTTGTTTGTTTTAAATCTGCGGGCAACTAAAGTTTGACTAGTGGAACTGCAAATCATTTTGTAAGTAAATTTAAGCCTTCTTACACCCAAGAACAGCAAGTCCTTCATAGACTGCATGCGTGCTGAAAGGCATTGTAATATACAATAAGTATTTGTACCAAAATGAGAAGAAAAAAACCTTTTAAGGTTAGAGCCTGAGGATGTTGTAATTCTGCTTATTCTTTCTGCAGATGGTGAATTAACTGTCATGACTTTGGAAGCCTTCAGCGGAGACATGGATCCTTCAGTGCTGCCTGAAGTATTCAGTCTAAAAGTAGTGGAGTTTTAGTGAGAAGCAAGATTATTATAATTGAAATACACATCTCAAACACATAGTCTTTCAATGTATAGACAGATATTTTCAAAAGCAGTAATTTCAAGATGTGCTGAGAACTCAACAGCAAACAATTTGCCTGATTTGAGAAACTTTTCTTAATATCCCCATCCCACATTTTTCCCCTGCTATACCATATTATACAGTTATAGTCTACTTTTCACCTTGATATTTTCTGTCAAACATAAAACGACAAAGAATACTTTTGGTGCTTATAAAGCAAGTCTTAGTAGCAAAATAGACAATGCAGCTTTCATGAGAAGAGCACCATCTTTTCCAAATGACAGCAAGAACGTTTATAAAGTTGCATCAAACATACAGCTCTTTCTAGGGTGTGACTCTTAGTGAACAAATTCATCATATTTTGACAGTGAGCTTTAAGTATGGTGCATTGGACTACTCCTAAAATGTTAGCATTATAGCTGTCCGTATTAGTTTAATAAAACTTAGTATATGAATAGCCTAGCAGTAGTGTGAAATTCTCTCCATCCTTAGACCAGGGGCTATTATCGCGATCAGCTCTTAGAGATGGAAGGCCTTGGGTACAAGTCTCCAACTACAAGCACAGAAATGACGACATGGAGCAGAAATAGCTTTAATATGACATCAAGAAAAGGTAAACAGAAGTCTTCAAGGTTAGCCATCTGGAGTAATCCATCTCACATATCCAGGCTGTAATAAAACTGAAGGTAATCTGTTCTTTCTCATATTAATGCTTTATAATGACAAATATTTTGTCTTTCATACTGTATTTTAAATGCAATGGTAAAGGGTGTAGTGGTTACAAAAGCATAAGACCTAATTCTACCGTTCCTATAGCTCTTAATTTTAAGTCAATTTTCATTTTAGGTTTTATTTTCTTAGAGGGGAACTCTCGGTACTGTTTCAACTTCAATACAGGTCATAAATTAAACAAACATTTAGAAAGTGAGGTGAAACTATTGGTTTTATTGGTTCCACAGAAACTTCTTGGAAAAGAACTTGTAGTAAAATGTACACTACCCCGTATTAAACTATCAGAAGGTACTAAAACTCAATATTCATCTGGTACACCTTCTGATAAAAGTATTGATTGTATACACTAAGCTGTAACTCTAGTCCATCTACAAAAACCACACAGGCCAAAAGTTGTGATATACAGGCAACATTTTGCTGATTTAGGCTTTTGAGACAAGTATTTTTATGGAAATGAAAGGGTTATGAGTTAGCTATCCATCCTTCATTGCATAACAGCATAAATATCTGAAAACATGCCTGAGGAAATTACTTGTATGCACTAGTTATTTTGGAGAATTCAAGGTATCCATGAAGTAGAGCTGTACCCCTCCATCTGTTAACTATTTTTTTTTTTCCGTATTTGCAGCTGTTTAAAAAAGTTTGTTCCCTGCCACTTCTCAGAAGTCTGAAACTGCTAATCAATTGATGTGATACGTGTAACTCTAACACTGAAAACAGAAGACCAGAGTATACATTTAGAACTATAATTGAATATATTAGATAATTTCTTAAAGTTAATACCTGAAAGGTTGTGATATGGACCTGGTGTGCAGTTTCATTTCTTGCAGCCTGAAGAAACTAAAGAAGCAATTTTACAAATCAAAGGATAATTTATTTTATTTAACTATATTTGCATGTTTCACACAGGCTTTAAAGTATGAAACTAACAAGAGTTAAGAATTATTGATGATCGTTATTTTAAGTTAAAAAAATGAGGTTGTTTAGAGTTAAACTGCAGGTTTAATTCCAAACTTTACATTCTTACTGATCCTCAAAGATTCAAAATTGATACAAAGAATAAAGAAAAATCACAGGAATTAAAGATTGTTTTTGTTAGGGACGAAAGTTTTAAAACGCTAGATAGACAAATTTGAAGGTTTTGAAGTATTTTTCTGCTTTATCTTTTACTGCTAAATAGTAAGTAGTTATCTTGAACAGGAAGACAGAAAATAAAAGAAGAAATTAATAAAACAAATCTGCAACTAATACACAGAGAAATTTCCACCATGGAAGTGGCACAACTAGTACCACTGCTTAAACAAGACTATGTACTTACCATAAAGATCTGACAGTACAGATTGAATTTAAAATTGCAAATTACCTCAGAATTATTTAATTACCTCAGAGCTCCAGCTGTAGTTGAACATGGCCGTCTCCGACTTTTTAAGGCATGAAGCTTATCTCCCTGCGTCATGCCATTCTTAGTTTCCATACCTGCTTTGTCTTCAAAATCATTCTGGGAAACACAAAGTATGCAAGCAAAGAAACAAAATCTTTCGGAGCAATGCAGTTTTAAAGTACTGAACATCTCCTTTGCAAAGATTAACATTTAAAAGGCTAATTTACAACCTTTTGCATTTATGGGGCACTAGTCTTTGCACAGTTCCAGTGAATAAAATGTGTCACTGCACAAATGCACACTCACGGAGGCCTTTTGCAGAATCTAACCTCAAAATGTGTTCAGGATGCTTGAATCTAATGCCATTATTTATTTAAAGAAGTCTGTTTTTATAGAACCTGAATTCCAGCTCTTTCCTCCATAACTATTTATAAAGTTATCATCAACATGGAGGGGAAGCAGTAACTGCTTATTTGAAATTCTTCCTATGAAACCTTACCTCCCCGTATGGATCCAAGTCTTGTTCTTTCTTCAAGCTGTCACTGACTGACATATCATTCAAGCCACAAAGAACTCTGTTAATGTTTCCATCAGCTACTCGTTGTTTCTGTTTTGATTGGATGAGATCTCCCTCCAGCCATAACATTGCTTGCTTCCTTTTAGATTCAAAGCAATTAATATCAATAAATTTGCATACAGATAAAAAACAATATGAAAACATGCTATTTTTACAGATCACCAACATTTGAATCCTCTGTACGTCTTCACCTGAAAAAGAAATCTGCATACCTATCACTAAAAAAAAAAAGCATCTTCAACGGTTAAAAAGTATAAAACAAGAAAGCTAACAATCACTAAACAAGTCTGTAGCCATCAAAGATATGTTACAGATACTAAACTTCATTTTACAAAATCCTAATGGGAGAAGAGATTAACTGGAATTGCAATAGTATTTAAAGGCTCTCAAAAGCCATCTTAAAAATTCATATAAATTAATGCTTTTATATACATAATGGGTAGAACAAGCAATGACACTGCATTTTTAACTATTACCATGAGTTTTGTGTATATGAATATTGTGTGGTAAAACTACTGCTGACTTGCACAGCAGAAGTGGTCATAGTCATGTAAAGTTAAACAGGGCGTTAGAATCAACTTCCAAAAAAGCCAAGATTATATCCTTTAGACATGTGGCAAAAATAATTGTCATTTAATTGCTATGTGCATGGGCTGAGGAGGCTTTTGCTGGATAGGTACCTGTCAGGCTTCTATACATAGAAGTGCCAATTCAAGAACTGAGATCCTACTACATATTATCATAAAATTAAATTCCTATACTGAATAGAAAAAAGCCTGAGGAATTAAGTGAGAAGATACTTTGACTGGAAACTTTTCCTTAAAAAGAAAATATTAAGGTAAAGCCTAAGAGTCAAGCAGCCTGAACCAGTTGCCCAAGGTTGCACAATAATGAATGGGAAAGGCAAACATTTCCTGAAAGATTTCATTACATCCCCAAAAAAACATTAAGGGTAGGGGGAGGCACATGCGCCACTTAATCTACCTAACAGAAGTAGCCTAGAAAGCATGCTTGAATTTGAATACCTTTGAAATCTTTCAAGATTAATTGCATTCACAGTTGCAGACTCATTTGATACCCTCCTACCCAAGTGATGTCTCTACTAAAAAAAAAACAACAAAAACCGCTCAAACCTCCCTTGATAAACCTCAAAGGACCTAAGAGATGAAGCTTTTACATCTATGAAGGCAGGGAGAGCAAATTTGTAAGATTTAACCTTTTTGTCAGATGCAATTTTGCAGTCCTGAGGCCAAGACATTTTATATTAGACTGATAAAACTGATACTAGCTCCTTCCTCCTCATTCCCATTTTGACACTACTGGTGATACCACTTGAATTTTGTCTGAATATCAAAACAGGTATCTACTGCCATTAGGACAACAGAAAATTCTCATTGACAATAATACAGCTCTTAGCTATAAAGAAATATAGGTATGAATGACAAAAATCTGAAAGGTCTTTGGCTAGCTACAAAATGAAAGCAAGTATTTAAAGGCCCCTGCAGAAAAGACATGGGTCCTGTATTTTTTGTCTTTCAAGTGAACAGCACTTACTAACCACCCTACCTATTATCTTTCTCTCTCAATTTTGCTGTTTTGTAGAAGCTGTTTTTAAAAATGCATCATCCAAGCATCTGCAGGGTGTGGAAAAGTTTAAGCTGTCTTCAGTGAGCACTTGTGGTTTGTGAAAGTTTGTGATTCACAGTATTTTGAACAATGGTGGGCCACCTTTCAAATAAAGGAGCATCCATTCCAAGGAATGGAAAGTAAACAGGAATCCTAATTCATGCTCCATTTCTGTTATGAATTATAGTAATACTTCTTTCTCTCATGTCCTATTTTAGATGCAAGGTCAGATAATGTTTTAATGTGTTTATACAGTATCATTTTCTTATAACAATGAAAACGTCTTCAGCTAAATATCAAAAGGTATCAACTCAGAAGTATCAGCATGGCCTCAGTCATAGTAAACGTACAATGTAGAAGCCACTATGAAATTAATACTGCATCACTGAAGCCAGTGTAATTGTGCCGTACATTTCCAGTCACAGTCAGGATCAAACCTTGAATCTCCCATTCAAATTACCTATACATAAAATGTTTTCAAAACAAAGTATACAGTATTTTGAGAAGCTGCCGTATTAAAACTGTACAATTATGTTTTGCTAACAACTGTATAAGCTCCAAGTCAGAAGTGTTCATACGTTATGCTAGGAATCTGACAGAGCATAAGCTGTCCATCGCATGCTTATTTAATCCTGTGTTACAAGAAAGAAAAAACATATCAATTATTACTATGGTAAGATTCAAGTGTCATCATAGGCTTGAAGTACATAAAGTCTATCCTTTCTATGTTAAGATTTTATTAGATCTTTATTGTTGATTTAATCTTACATCTACATCTGGAATTTATACAGCCAACACTTTGTCTTTACCTCCTAAATACCCCAGAACACAAACACAGAGTATTGAAACCCTCTGCCCCTGAAGGCAACAAAATGCACAGTGCTCCAGAGAAGAGGACTGCTACCAATTGTTTGATCTCAATCTCACATTAACTGACCTTAAATATATTACAACAGACAGTACTATGCAATATCAGTAGAGAGAAAGGATCCTATACAATAGCACAAGATGCATAAGGATGTAGAAAAGCAGTTAATTCTTAGTAGCAAATGAAGTACACATACTCTTCCAAGAAATGTTGCTGTGGTCCTATAATAGAGCCTGGACGACATATTCTTATCCAAGCAATGGCTTCAGCATGCGTGAACCTGTAGTGTTTCATTATGTAACAGGCAATCAGTGTTCCTGTTCTCCCCAGGCCAGCTAAAGAAACACAAATATCAACATTCACATATGAAGTCATGAGCATTTCCTAATTATCAAATTCAAGGATGAGATATGACTTTTTTGTAATGCTGTTTACCACCTTAGTATTTGAAGAAAGAATTTCTGATTTGGTATCCTGTTTATCACAATACTGGATTTCAGTGCTGTACATATATGAACTAGTATATCATATTTACAAAAAAATTAACACCTTTAAGAACATATGCAACTGATTACTCTTCTACCTCATGCACTTCTACCTCAAACTTTTTTTTTAAGGGCTGTGAAAAGAAAACTGACCAAGCTGGATTTTATACTTACAAAACCAGTAACCCCCATGCACCCACCCACCCAAAACTGAAGTACCTTTGTACAGAGGCCAACATTAATACTTTACAAATCAGGGTTCAAGTACATGCGAGTTACATATACACCACAAGAGTTAGCAGCACGTGTCTTCCCAGCTAGTGGGATTTTCTTTCTGAATCAGATTTATTGTGATTATAGAACTATTCACTGCTTTCATAGAATGGTTGAGGCTGGAAGGGACCTCTGGAGGTCATCTGGTCCAACTCTCTGCTCAAGCAGGGACACCCGCAGGAGGTTGCCCAGGACCATGTCCAGCTGGCTTTTGAAGATCTCCAAGGAGGGAGACTCCACAAGCTCTCTGGGCAACCTGTTCCAGTGCTCTGTCACCCACACAGTAAAGAAGTGCTTCCTATGTTCAGATGGAACCTCCTGTGTTCCAGTTTGTGCCTATTGCCTCTTGTCCTGTTACTGGGCACCACTGAGAAGAGCCCGGCTCCATCCCCTTTGCACCCTCCCTTCAGGTGTTTATCGACTTTGATAAGACCCCCCCACACACACCCCGAGCCTCCTCTTTTCCAGGCTGAACAGTCCCAACTCTCTCCTCACACAAGTGGTGCTCCAGTCCCTTGATCATCGTGGTGGCCCTGTGTTGGACTGTTTCTAATAAGTCCATGTCTGTCTTGTACCGAGGAGCACAGAACTGGACACAGCACTTCAGGAGCAGCCTCACCAGTGCTGAGTAGAGGGTAAGGATCACCTCTCTTGACCTGCTTGCAATACTTTACCTACAGCAGCCACGAATACTGTTAGCCCTCTTAGCGATAAGGGCATGTTGCTGACGTGTTCAACTTGGTGTCCACAAGGACTCCTAGGTCCTTTTCTGCAGAGCTGCTGTCCAGCCAGGTGAGCCCCAGCACATACTGGTGCCTGCATTTCCTCCCCCGCACTTCTTGAATTAAACTCTCTCTATAAAAAGCAATGTATGTTGACCAGCATATAGTTTTATATGGCAATAGCTCAAAGAAATTCAGCCCACTCTCCAAAACTACAAACTAATCCTGGTTTTAAGAAAGGGTAGAAGAGAAAGACAGAAAATTAGCTTTCCCTATCAGACAAATCTATAACTATAGAAAAAAAATCTCTTTCTAGCCATGTGTCTTACCTGCGGGTAAAGTGTCTCCCCATTTAAACCTTATTGTTTGTGGTCTTCTGTATTGTTTATGCACCAACAGCTATCTAAATAGAATCTCTCCAACTGGCCAGCTGTCTTTGCCAACAATTTTATACAGAACTACGAGCTCTTTACATTTAACCAATAGCTAAATATTGCTGTGACTTTTTGGAGAGTTAACATGATTCAGGTAAGAGTATGAAGGTTAAAAGTTCACAAATAGGGAGATTCTGTAACTGTATGCTGGAAGACTAGCTCTGAAGAATCATTTAGAAGGTAGTATTGTTAGATTGTTAGTGTTTTTTTTTGTTTTGGATTTATTATTTTTTTAATGCAGAAGGAATGCAACTTGCAAATAGTTTACCAAGAACTGTACTATGCTAAACATACATCTGAATAAGAAAATGGTCTATGAAAATAGCAGGTAACATGCAACACAAAGATTGCAGTTCTTTCCTGTAACTTCCTCCTAATGTACAAACTTTCCATAGCAACCTTATGCACTGAACAATTCTATAACTTCTGGGACAAGCAATGTCTAGTGTGGAAACTGTGGCTGGAATACTTGCTCAATAAGAATACAAGAAAACTATAGAGAGTACATTAACTCCAAGTTAACTGCTGATTTAACTTTTCATATGTTTATTTAGAAGAGTGTAAAAAAATAAAAAGGTGTTTTTTTGTTTTTTGTTTTTTTTATTAAGTAGTCAGATGAAAGATTAAAAAACTTCAGATTAGCAAGTACACATCTAAATCCCTAGAAAAGTATACTGTATTCCTTTAGTAACTAAGCCTGGAGAATGACAGCCTACTCCTGCCAATCAATAATTTATACTTTAGTCAATTAGCAGATGTCCAGCTTATTAATGCCAGAATTTCCGCGTTCTAGCCACACTAACAAGTTGTTGGCAAATAAACAGGTTTACCTGATATGCATGCTTAGTGCTCACAGAAAAAAAAAGTTATGAACGGATAGTGCTATTCTCATTTCAGATCAGCAAGACATTTGTCTCCACAATGTCTTTATACGATTCTTTAAACATAAATCAAGCTGAACCCTTCAGAGCCTTTGTTAATCCTTCTTGACTAAGCATGTTCTGTATATTTCCTAGCTGATATGCTGACACAGGCTGGTTTGAAATACTGGCATCATAATAATTTACATTAACTTGAAATGTGGAAGTCATGCTCCACAGAAAAATGTGGAACAACAGTCCCAAAAGCACAAAGAAAACCTTTCAGTCTTTAGCATTTCCTAGCCAATTAGTATAATGCTAACTATGAAAGCAAAATGCAAAAGAGAAGTCTGCGTTAACTAAAACTCATGCCTTCAAGTAATGCTAAGAAAAAACAGAACAATGAACAACAGATTGTCAGTTTCTGTAAGCAGTAGTGTAGGCTGAAAGAACTTAATATGCACATGAAAATATTCAGTATTTGTTCTCTATTTAGTCAAATTATAAAGCAGTATTACTTTCATAAGAAAGGGTTATTTTCAGTTTTTTTTATTATTATTATTATTTCTGGAGTAAACTATGCATTTATACCTATTTTGAACTTCAATCTGAGAAATAAGTAAGTGCACATACCTTTACAATGTACAGCAATAGCACCATCAGCATTTTCACAGATGTTCAGGAACCTCTGAACTATACTGTCGCTTGGTGTGCTTCCGTCTACGAAGAACAGGTCATAATGCTCAAAACCAGCATCAGTAAAGCGTTTTGACTCATAAATTTTTTTGTTTAGTCTTATGACTGATGTGACATTATGTTTCCTGAAATAGGGAAAGTACGCTTCAGGTGCATGAAGAGGATAACCTATAAAAAAAAAAACAAGAATGTCTTGCAACAATCATTTTATAAGGATGAAGTTCAATGTCCTGCTAATCAAAATCCTTCTAAAACAATTTCACCAGTAAACATTCTAATACTGAAGATGCTGTAATATTTTACTTGTAACAACAGAGAAAGATGTTGATATTAAGTCCACAAAATGCTCATGAAGACCACTATAATTAAAAAAAGGATCAGAAAAAAATTAAAGCACAGTATTTCTGAAGCACTATACCATCTCTTGTTTAGCCCATTCCCCTCTACTTGTAGAGATATATAGATATTTGAAAGCTAAGTACATGTATGAATTCAGCATTCCGAACAGTTCTATCTGTAAACAATCTGCAGATCATAAGAATAAAACATGCTTTAAGAGGAAACACTATGTTTATGAGAAAAATAGATTGATGATCTACATTATGGACAAGAGGAGCAGTCAAGGGGAAAGTAGCGCCAGAAATATTTATGCTCCACTGTGAAGGAAAAAAAGCTTTACTGCCTTGTTTCAGTTGAGACACAAAATGATCCTCTAGATGAAGTATTCATAAAGGTAGAGAGAAAAGAAAGGAATAACTGATGTTATCATCAAATCTGTACTTAGTTTACTTCTCCTTTACCTTTGGCTTGCCAACTACTTTCTTTTCCCAGGTCCTTCTTGATAAGTTTCCAGTAATTTATACTTATTAAGAAGTTTCACCTCTTAGCCCGTATAATTTTCGTTTTGATTCCTAAATAGGTTTACAGTTACTTCCCTACACATCAATTACACTCAAAAATTAAACTACTTGCTATATTCAGGAACATGTGCAGATACCATTTTTAAATATTAGAGGCCTAGGCAATAAGTAGTGTAAAACTGCAGAAAAGGTGCAGGTGAAATTAGTCAGGACATTAATTCCCCCCCACTACAACAGCATTACTTGATCCAACTTTGCCCTAGATCAAACAGGTTTCTGGGACATTTCTACAAGTCATATATGCATTGATAAATGCAACTGGAGTCGCAGCATAATGAGAAAAATGTAGCTTTGTAACATGTACTTACACTCATAACGGGATTTTAAGTATTAGTGTTCATTTTACAGTATTTCAGTTGTATACATGGCAAAAACAAAACATAGGTTTTCCAAATTCTGAGGAAGAATTTAGAGCACTTTTGAAGATGTTCTGCAAGAAGGGACTGTAACAGTGACTGAGGGAAAAACCCAAACCAACCAAAATATTTTCTCCCTAGATTTTGATTAATCTTCAGTGGACACATTGTGCAATTAACAGCATTCCATTCATAAAGGAAACATGACAGAGCAGAAATGAGGAAAAGTAGCAGCTATTCAGAAAACATGCCCATAGAAACAAAATGGCATGGCACAAGGAATGAGGTGAAATTCAGCAAAAATGACTGATTTTCCTTCTAGCTGGACCAAATCTCTACTTTCCTTGTCAGTCAAGTTTCTCTTTTATATCCCATTAGAATTGCATATGTTCTCCAACTATCCCAATTAGAAAAGACAAACTTCTTTTTGAAGTCTTTCCTGGCCTTTGTTACAAAACACTTAATACAGTCTCCTTTTACTTTATGCAACTTACCTTAAATTCTGCATACTTATCATATCAGGAGTCAGGTTCCAGAAGATAAGTAAGGGACCTGAGTTTGTCAGGCACTTTTTCACTGAATGGAAATCATTGACTGTTAGAAGAGACCTTTGGAATTAAGTTCTATGACTGTATATAAAATGTTCATTGTATGATTATTTCAGAAGAAGAAAATTAATCCATAAACCTCTATGATCTTTTGCTCATTTGCTATAAATGTTTAACATGCTGCAAAAAAATAAGTTCAAAGAATAGCTGTAAAAAGTACACATTAAAACCCTGAACCATACCATTTTCAAGTTTGCTTTTTGGGTGTGGTCCACTAAATGCCAGAAATTTTCCTGGAACAATCCAGTTGAAGTCACCATTTTCTACTCGCTAGAAAAATTACAAAAGAAAGAAAAGTGTTTTAGTATCTGTACATACAAGGTTAAAAAATTACTCTATTATTATTATACTATGTTCTTGCTGCATTAAAACACTTCAAATGTAATTATTTAGCTTACATATATAGGACAAACTAACTAACCATAAGGTGTTTCTCAAATCCTTAATAAACAAAGCCACAACGAATTTTACTGAAGTTTTCAAATAAAAACAGAAGATCCTATATCTAAGGTATTTATCCCATAGAGGGCTCAGGGTTTTAAGACACCTACATATATCATCACTGGCAAACACCAGCATTATTGTATGTTTTAATCAAAGAATATGGAAAAAAGCTTCCCTATAAGGCATTGGGAAGTGGGCGCTAAAAAGCCAATTAATGGAAAACAAATTAAAAAAAAACAATTAGCCTTCAGAAACAATTACCCTTTCTCTGCAGAAAGTGAAATTCACATATTGGCATAGCTCTAATGAGCTAGTAATCATAGAAGCAAAGCATAAAACAAAAGACAAAAAAAGGAATAAACTGAAGTTTTGCATCTTTGCAAAAATGGTGCTCATTTTTAAATGAAAACTTCAGAAAGGTTCTGTGAGTTCTTTTATTGCCCAAACTAGAGAATGCTTTTTTTTTTTTTTTTTTTTAAATAAAGAGATCTCTTTTTTAATTTGACATGGCATTTATTCTCATCTTGACTTTTAA
>VXAL01002741.1:125937-152026 GCA_013399475.1 Chauna torquata | reverse complement strand
AAGACCTTCTGAAGAGTTAAAAGCATAACCAAAAAAAATCACCACCATAATACAAAAATTTATATAAGCAAAGGAACAGAATGTCTTCTGTACTCCCATTTAGTAAGCAGCATAAGAATTGTCATTAGAGTAGTTCAACAAAGCATGGAAGACAAAGATTAAATTACATCACTTTCTCCTTACGCAATGTGTTCTATCCACAGATTTTCAGCTGGTGTTTTTGTGTTTTATATTCAGAAATGATGTACCTGTGGTTGGTTAGTGATATCTATATTAACAAATACAACCCTCCTCCTTCCCTTCCTCTACTTACAATAATTATTTCTTCTCCTTTTAAACACCTTAGGTGTGGTCTAGCACCTGCATTTAAAGAGTTAAGTTTCTAATACCTGAAGGTGTTCAGGTCCAGAATACCTCAATGCATCAGTCTGAAAAGCTCATCTTCAGCAACTAGTTATGTGACCAAGGCAATGATTGAAGCATGTAGCACATTTGTTTTCCCTGAAACCTCACATGAAAAATTAACAAAGTTACCCTGTGTTCATGTTCAGATTGCATTTTGTTTCCTACTTACTGCAGGCACCAGGTGCAAGTCCACCACAATCTACGTCACAGCTCTTCCTACCAGAAATAATCATCTGAAATATTCTAGGCTTTCTGTTGTAATCTGTTTTGTAGTGTTAAATAGTCTGCAGAAATGCTGTAGCACACCCTGGGACAAAAAAATCATTAGATGAACGTGGAACAGTCCCCCTACATAACTGTTTATATCTGTAATCACAAAACTGCAAAAGGAGATGGCTCCTGCAGCTTTTCACAGCAGCTCCTACCCTTGTTTACCAACTGCGGGTTCCTGTAGGACCCTGAATTGTCTGCACTACAGAATCAGAATAATCAAATTGAGATACGACTTTGCCTTGAAAGAGTAAGGTCCCAACCCACATTGCTATAGCTTCAGAAATCTTATGCAAAATTAACCCTCAAAGATTTGAGCCTCATCTGCTTTGAATGAAGTACCATATGCACAAAAACCCAAAGCATGCGCCTAATGTCATCACAGTATTTTTAGGAGCCACCTTAATGATCATAATGGTAGTTTTTAAAATACACACAGGAGGAAAACACATGTGTGGTAGCTCTCCACCCCTATTTACCCACCTGATAATATTAGACTTATTATAGAAGCTAAATCTACATTAGGGAAAATTAAGGCTTCAGCCTTTTCGTGTGGAGTTAAAAGCACAGACTCAGTATTGGGATAACATTCATTTGCCATCTGCCCTCAGCTGCTCCTCCTCTTCATCTTCCAAGGTCACAGTCTCTATATTATCTAGAGGTGATCTTTGACATCTCTAACTAATTTTGGAAGCTCCTATGTTAATAATAAGGGCATTAGAGATAGGGAGAAAAAAACAACTTCTGACGAGGCATTGTTCGGGACAGAATGGCTAAAAATGATCCCTTCTGTCGGAGTGGGCTGATCTCCAGATGTCACTGCAATACACTCTGCTGCTTCTCAGATCTTCGATAAAGTAGGACTATACACTTGGGAGCCATATAGTACTCAACCTACTAAGCATGCCTTGCTAACAGCTAATGTTATACTCCTCCTCTCTGATAGGATTTTGCTTTTCCAGATCAAGTGAGTCCAAGGATCAATGTGATTTACACTTTGTTTGTCTGATGTATGTTATATACAATATAATAAACTAATCAGAATAACATTTTGAGATCGCTAACAAAGATGTGTGCATGCATCAATACAGGAAAATCTGCTCTATTTTTAATTTATGGTCTCGAGTTAACAGTCATTCACGTATGACTGAAAGAAAGCCCACAAGCACTATTTTCGCCACTTCTGTTGACAGGTGGAAATCTAAAATCAAAGCAGCCATTTTTCTTCGGACCGTGTTCGACTATTCAAGAAGTATTCAGGAACACAAGTATGTTTTACATTCCTGGCATACTGCACTGCTAACAGAAAGCAGACATTTGACACAGAACATTTGGAAGATACAGAAGCAGCTACACAACTGCACAAACAGTAAGATCTGCGAGAACGTCAGCGTGGTTTCAAGACTGTAAGCCAACCTTTAAAGTTAAAAAACAAGTACTTTACGAGGAGTTGTGAATTTCAGCAATTTCAAGAAACCAACCCCTATAAAGGGTACCTCATTTATAATTACTTTTACAAGCCGTAAAGAGCAGACAGGTGATGTTCAGTTCGATTTATCTTCGCACTTTTTAAGCAGCTGCAATTCTTACATCTATTACCATTTTGCTTTAGGGCACAGTTTTGTGTGTCAACCATTAGCTCTTCTTGAAGGATTTTATTTTATTTCCAACAGGCTGCTACGTTTTTCCTCCTCTGTCCTTGATTTTCTACAAAGCTTTTAATATCAAAGTCATTTGCCTTGGGTCCCCTATTTTTATTACAGTGTAAGAGATGTTGTTATTTAATTAGGTTAAAGAGTCTAATTCCCAGTCTGCACTTAAAACTATATCTCATGCACCAAAGCCTTATAAAACTTTAATCTTTATAATAGTAATTGCCTTGACTTAAGATTTCCTACATGTTGAGGGACAGTGTTATAAAAATGGTGCTTTATTTGCACGATATTTCTCTAGCACAAAATGAGAGAATTTTCATTTAAGGAAATGCATTTTAACTGTTAACAGTCATCTTCACAGACACTACAGAGACAGAACAAAAAAGTCCCACTGCACACAAGAAACTGTCTCATTTTTCTTTAGAGTACAGAACTTTTTTTTTTTCCAAGAAAACCACTAGCACCTTTCCCTTTTTTTTTTTAAAGAATAGATACCATTTCTTATGAAAACAAACCTGCATTGTATTTGCCTAGTGAAACAGAATTCAGCTCAGTTTTTCCAGAACTTCATATACCTGCCCTAACTTTGAGCTCACCTTCCCTCTGCTTGCAATTCCTCTTCTTGTGCATTACATAAACTTTGCCTTACTTAAAAAAGCGAAACCAAAACACAGGCCAGTCCTACGGTCTCCTTTGTTAGACAGATGGACGCCTCCAGGGCAGCTCCATGCCACCGGCTAAAAGAGGCAGCATAGAGAAAAATTCTACACTGATAAAAAAAATGATCTTTCCTTGTTTTTTGGGANAAAAAAATGACCTTTCCTTGTTTTTTGGGATCTAAAAACCCCCAAAAGTTACTTTAAAAGTCTTCTGTTCAAAGCACAAGGACAGCAACAATGGAACAGCTGATGCCCAAGAGCTGGTTACCCCCCACGCTCATACAGATGCTTATTCCCTTTTCATCAAGGGATAAACCATCTCCAATTACTGTGGGCTAACATGTTATTCGAGGATAAACATGTGCAGGCTCTTGTTCCACAATAAAAGGCAGGCAATTCAAGTAGCTCATGTCTGATTCTAATTATATGAATGTTTTAAAAATCTGTATTCTATCTTGATGTGAGATACGGCTTTCGTTCCTCACCCAGCTATTAAGCCTGTACCCTTTATTTCCACCTCCCAACAGCATTATCACTGGAACAGAGGGAGAGGAAGACATTTGCAATGAATTCCACCAACATTTTTTTTAAAGCAAATTGAAATGCTCCAAAAAGAACAAGAAAAGTGTGAGGTATAATTTTCCTTACTTGAAAAAATTCCAGTTTTAATAATTCTCCTTTTATACCTTGTCTCTTCTAAAGTTTTCTTGAAAATCGGTAAAAAAAATTCTTGAAAAGATGGTTGTATTTATTCTTTTGAGATTTACAATATAGTCAATAGAGAGAAAAAAAAGGAAATTATTTCTTGATAAAAATTCATTTACAGTAGTTTTCCTCAGCAATCCTGTGTACTTGTTTAAGGGGTTTGGGGTGGGGTTAGAGTTCAGCTTGGTTCAGATTTGGGTATCTAATACAACAGGACAACTGAAGACCTGCATATGAAGCCAATGCAGCAAGCGCCTGCAGACAACCTGAAAAATGGCATTTCTTAATTTTTGAATACTTAATCTCACAGTTCAAACAACACTGGGTGGATTGCGATTTGCCTGAAATCGCAAGCAGTTAGATCCAAGGGAACAATACATTCATTGCGATATCACCAGCTACATGTTCTTCCACTTCATGAAAAAAAGAAGAGACACCCCTGCAGACCTGTCCTCCACCACCTTTGCCACCTTCTGAACAGACCGGCAAAAAAAGACGACAATTCTAGCATGAGTCTTTTGATCGGAGCTCTCAGCTGGGAAGTAAAATGATTCATCTTAAACACATAACTGCTCCAGTCCAGAGGAACGACCTGAGGAGCACCAGGCTCTCCTCCATCTCAAGTCTCAAAGCTGAGCAGCAAACCAGCCTGAAACACAGATGCTTCGACAAACCGCACAGTATCAATATTAGCATGACTAACTCTGACATTACAAACAAGTTGCAGCATTTCCCCCCCCCACATATTGATTTTAATCCTTTGCTGTACAGCTTGCAGAACAGGGGCACTCTTGTGAAAGGTCTCATTAAGTGCCCTGCTTTTATACTTCCAATTAGAACTGATTACGCCCACTGCAGCTGGCAGAATGACTGTCACTGCTTGCAAATGGCTCAGCATTGAGCTACAAACTGTTCTAGTTGCAGGTTCTTGGTTTGTTCAAGACTCCTGACAATAAAAAATACGTAATACTAAGAAAGGTCACAGCATCCTTAATATAGTCAAAAACCAAGAAAAAAAGATTCCACATATTAAGTACAAGCTAAGAAGACTTAAATGCTTGCACCAAAATTTATACAAGGCAATGCACACATTGAAGTGAATGGGAGTAGTCATGCATGTGGAGTTACAAATGTGTGCCAGTTTTCAGTTCAACAGCCTGATAACTATGGTTAGGTTTAACTGTATGAATAAACTGTCTGTTGACAGTGATTAAGGCAACTTTTTTTTTTTTTTTAATCTTCACTAATGTTCTGTGCTTTTATGAAAGATGAGGGATCACTTGAGGATTCAGTATTACCCCAACTTTCAGCTTTTCAACAATATTGCTGCTCTGAAATTAAAAAATAAAAAGTAATGACATGATTTCTAAAATCTATGGACATTTCACAGGTGACAGAAGTCACCAGATTTATTTTCTTTCTCCATGACCTTTTTAATGTGATGTTGTACATTTTTAATCAGCCAGACAACATGTGTTTAGATGTTATCAAGACAGTAACAGGTCCTCAGCCACGTCTTGAAAACAGATTTAGTCATGGGCAGCACCTGGTCCTCAAAATCTTTTTTTTCTCATTTATAACACATGAGGCAAGAATATATTTGACTTTTACATCCAGAAAAGCGAATGTGAATCTAGAATTGTTACTTTGTTTTCTGTTTTATTTTCCTTAATTCTGTAACTGGGTCCTATGCTCATTATCGCTAATGTAGTTATTTCTGTGCAGAAACCTCATGATATCTGTGTACGCATATACTTTACAAGTGCATTTCATCGTTCTTGCCTATACACAACATGCTGTGTCCGATGACACAACGTCCGATTGTGAGGGTTGAGCTGTGGCTTGCAGAAAAGAACGCTAAAAGGTTGTGGGAATGATGATTAGAGACAAATAGAATGTGAAAAATTCTTTCCATGCCCCTCCCTGTTTTAGGTCCATTTTATGCTGCAGCATTACTCAAAACCTGTTCCTGCTTTCTTTTCATAACTCAGCGGGGTTACCTTACAAGATAAAAGTAACTGTCCTTCCTAATTTACTCAAGAAGCCAAGTGAGAATTATGGAGCAAAACAGAAGCAGGGACTGAGTTTGATAGCTCTGAAAGTTATGCACCTGATTTCCATGACAACAGAGACCCAAATACCTTGCAGGACCCCAGAAGAAAGAACACGCACTTTTGAAGAACTGGGTTTAGAAATATCTCATGATAACATGGAGAAGAAAGGGGAAGAGAAAAAAAAAAGTACGGTGTGCAGAAAAAGAAGACAAGAACCTCTGATTATCATTTTATAACAGACAGAACCAGGATCTTGGGAATCATCAGATACATATAGCTGTGTCTTCTTTGCATATCAGTTCCTGCACACCTTCATAAGCCTTCTTGCTGTCCTCAGACATTTGTACCTGTATATAATGATTTCTTCAAATTTAGTAAAAGCATCTCTGCCAAAAAAAACCTACAAGTATTCCTCTGGCACTTTCAATTCCTTGCTTGAAAGAAATACTTCTTGTGTGTGCCTTATGGAACAAGCTGCAGACTTGGAGTGCCACTGTTTGCAAACAAAACAAATCTTTACATATGAAGAAAAAAAAAATAAGTACATCACAAGGGGTTCAAAATATACAGCTGCTCCCCTTCCTAGGGTTGAATTGTGGGATTAAAAAAAACAACCTGAACATAACTGTGTGTTCTTACCCAGATTTGAGCTGCAGCAGCTGGGTGACTTCTGTCACACTACAATAATAGCCTCCCGAAACAGAAAGGGAGCAACCTGGGGGAGTTCTCCTGAACTCTTCCCACCTGTTGAGCAGGCAAACGATGGAGTTCAGGGAATGATTTTGGAGCTCATCACCCACTTTTGCATTATAGAAAACAAAATACTTATATGTTTAAAGCCAGTATGAAGAAAGTCACTTGCTGCTGAAGTAAAAAGGAACATGAAGTTGTTGCTTCTTCAAGAACCCCTGGCAGTACTAAAAAATCACCAATATCCAGACTTTTTTAGTCTGAAACAAGCATATCACACAGATTGGTTAAACTGGAATGTTAAATCCAGACAAGCACTGCATTAGAATTGCCTTCTCAGATGTCAACTCCAGCACATAGCAATACAAGAATTTGGTTACATACTAAAAAAACATTACAAGTCATTTACCTAAGGCAGGAGCATGTGTGCCTACAACGAAGTGTAACAGATGTTTAAGAAATTAGTACGAGGATAATACTTCCATATACTGATTTAAGATGAAGGATTGGGGGTGATTACGTTTTCCTCTTTCTAGAAACTTAAAGAGAAAATTTAATCAGAATTACTGTTTCCTCATTCCTCATCTGCAAATGTAATAGGACTGCGTCTGTTCACGAGGGCAGAAGAGTAACGTGCTTTGCTCCAGCTCCAGTTACATCCTAATTTTAGGTGATGTTGCTCAAGAGTTATGGCATGCCCCAAGCAACTGACCTAAGACTGGGATATTTCTGAACCTGGCAGATGCACGACAAAAAGAACAGGAGTCCGTGAGAATACTTTTCCTTGGTAGAAGCCTTTGGGGTCTGAATAATGTTATCAGCACTTCATATTGTTGCTCCTTTGACTCTGCAAAATGCATGAGGTAAAAATAATTCCCATTTCAAAACAAAACACCAGAGCTTTCACAGTGCATTTGAGCTGACTTCACAAGCCCTCTTCTCCTGCCTCAGTTCTACGTTATTCTGTCTCTATTATGACAATACTCTATAAAATGTCTCCTTTTAAGTGATTTAGATTTAATTTTAATCTTCCATATAGTAGTATAAAGTATTGTTTATAACATAGAAGCGTATCTGGTTCACAAACATGCCACCATTAGTAACACAAAATTGTTAAGAACTGACAATATTCAAGTGCATGAAGAAAGACATCACATCACCCAGAAACCGCAAAAGACCTACCTAACATGTAGCAAATGAGTAACCTTGTTCGAATTTTCAGGGATGCACACAGTCTTAAAGTTAGGGATACTATTACCACTCAAGTCCAAACTCCTCTAAAAGATATCCCCACAGAAGTTCTACTTTGAGCTCCCCAGTCTAAAAGCAGATCGAAAATACTGAAGAGTATCTAATGAAGATTTAGGTGCTTAATTTATAAAAGTTTTACTATTATGCAGTTTTACTAATCAAGACAGACTGTAAAAGGATACTCAAGAAAAAAACTAAAAATGTAACTGGAAAAAACATTTCATGGTTGTGGTAAAAAAAACACTCAGCAATTTAATAAAATAAAGTAGTAAATACAGAAAGCCAGCTGAACAACAATAAATTTCATCTGAGTTAAGACAACAACTGCAGAATTACCAGAAAATATTCCTCATCACCTCTCAGGGAGAAAGACACCTTTGTCAGTTCCCTTTATGCTTTATATAGGAAACCTTAGATTTTTTTTATTTTTTTATTTTTTACCAATTTTTGTTTCTGCAATAATATGTTATCCACATAAACAAAGCAAGAATTTTCCAAACTGATGCCAGCAAAATAGAAAGTAGCAGAACTGAATATACCTGCTGATAGAAAAAATTTAAAGTTGGTTTGTCCTCAGTGAACTGGTTTAGAAATCCTTTTGGCAAATACCGAATTCTCAGTTCATATCTGAAAAGCAAGAGAGAATTAAACTGGTGAGATGAGCAATAATCAAGACTTCCGCACAATTAAAGACAGTCTTCAAAGGTTGTGCAAAATAAAGATAAAATCAAAACTCAGAAAGCTAAGGGAAAATTCTCTCTTTTGACCACTAGGAAAACTAAACTGGAGGGCATGCAGTACCTGACATTTTATGAAGATGTTTCCACACGACTTTTGTATAGAAGCAAACATAAAACCCTGGTGCCTTGCCTTCTCAAAGCTTCAGTGAGGACTGAAGCAGGTCCAGCTCCATGGGCAGGGTGGCCCCAGTGAGGTGAGGACAGCAGGTGACCTGCCATAACCACTGCCATGACCCCCTGGCAACTGCTTTTCTCTTTGGTTATCAGAAGCACAATACTCTATGCGCAGAGCCCACTGCTCCAACCAGCATTACTCACCAGGGAGCCACATCCTACAGACAAAACAAGGCTTACTCAAGCAAAATGACTCAGCTCCTTCTTGGATCAAGTGCTGCAATATTCACCTCTGATTTGTTCCAAAGGTTTTGAAGGGATTTACCTGTAAAAAGGTTTCCTACTTCATCATTAAAATGCATGCAAAAGCTGAACGAACTGGTTGTCAATGTGGCATTCGTAGTCTACAAGCTAACAGCACATAATGGGTGAGATTCAGAATTACCCTTGATTCATGACCTATATCAAATTTCTATCCTTTCTCAAAGCCTCAACTTCTATTTCCAAATCCTAAATTTAGAATTATTGCTTGTCCTGCAGTAACAGCTAATGATGTTTGGCACACACTGCATGCTTCTGCCTCCTGCAATGAAATCCTGACAATAAGTGTATTCATCCCTTTGCGTGTGTCAACACAGCATTCTGCAAGGATAAAATTCTTTACAGCCCTTCCCCATAATAAGTATATTTAACAATCTACTTATGATGGCAAGAGCAAATATTGCAACATCTCAATCTCTTGGTACCAGCAAGACAAGAACTTCTTTTAAGCAAGCAATCTGGCTGCCTGTAACCAAGATTTATATGGAGATGCGATAAAAAGTTACTAGGAGTTCCGCACAACATACTGCAAAGAGAAGCCGCAGGATTCTTCTTTGCTTTGAAACCATTGAAAATACTTTGTCTAGTTAGAAGTCATCAAACTAAGGAAAATATTTAGAAACCATAAACACATGCACACACTTTATACAAACTAGGAATATTAAGAATGAAGGTTTTTCCACAGTACAGTAAGTTTCTTTTCATAAAGGGAAAAGTGCACTCAGTCTTCTTGTGCACAGAAACCAGTGTTCTTAAAACAATCTTCAGGCTGCAGGATACAAAAGAGATGGAGGACACAGCCAGGTATAAATGAAAAAAAAAAAAAAGACAACTTGCAGTTAAGAAGAGTCATTTTTTGAGTTTGTCTTGAGAAGATTCACAGAAGCACCTTTTATCACTGATCCATGTTTGCATTTCATGGATGATGACACATAGCGGATATGTAGTTCTTCACTGAAATTTTAGCTATCAGGCAAATTGTACCCACAGGTGTGTAAGTGCTGGGGAAAGAAAGCAGCACGAGCACACTATCCAGAAGCAGAAAAGCAGAGCATTCCCTGTGGCCTCCTTCTGCTGTCTCCCCTGAAATCTATCACTGAACACCACTGCAGAGATTGATAGGGAATAAAACAAATCTGTGTACAAAGATGACCCGTTTGCACTTTTATTTTCTTTGCTCTGTAACCCGGTACATTTTAGTTGTCTTTCTACATTTAAAGATTAAAAACAACAGTGTGCTCTGAAAGCCATCCTTATCGATTTCTCATCACTTCTCAGGTGCACTTGAGAAGTCGAGCCTGTTTTGCCTGTGATGGTAATTGGTAAGTGACCTCCCTGTCTTTACCTTGACCCATGAGCTTTCTCATCCTATTTTCGTCTCCTGCCCTGTTGAAAGAGTGGCTGGGTGGGTGGGTGTCTGCAGCCGGCCGGCCTCAGCCCACCACAGAGTATCTTCTGCCACAAGCGCCTGATCAACGGGACCTTCTATAAGCATAATGTTTCTTCAGGAAGCATCGTGATTCAACGCATGCATTTCGGACATCTCATTTAATAACAGATTCTAAAGACGGGGTCGAGTTTTCACACTACGCAAATAAGAACCTTTTATTTGGTCTTCCGAAGTACAAAGAACAAACATTGACTAAATACCATTAGTCACCCTACACCACCTCTTTTCCTCTTTTTCAGTCATCCTGCAAGCAAAAATCAGAGATCACTCAGGCCTGAAGGCATATAGAACTTATTTCAGACCTCCAGGAGCACGCACACCGACTCAGTCACCCTCATAAAGAGGTAAGAAAATGTGGGAAAAGCAGTATTTCCTATTTACAGAGACTCCTCTGCTTCACTGAGGAACCATGAAAAGAATTGCTTTTTGCAGCAGGATCTCATGAGAACATAAGGTAAAGTAAAAAGCTTGGCTGGGACAGCAATAGTGACCTTCATTACCTATTTATAAACTAATCTCTGACTACACTTATGGGAATGAAGAAGCTGATTTTCAAACGCCAACTCAAGGATGGGCTTGATTTTCAATATCCTCTAGCCCTACTCTTCGAAACACAGCCAACTAAAGAGGATGATGAGTCCCTTCTCATAAAACAGATTGGCTAGCTGAGTGAGTAACCCAGATGGTGTTCACCTCCCTTAAGTTTGATAAAAACACTACCAGAAGACTACAACTCCAGTTGCGGCTCTTTATCTATACTGGGGTATAGGTGCTTCCACGTGCACAGTGACTCTGGACCCTACTCAGACCTGCAGAAGGGTGGGCACCAGCAGAGCTAACAAGTGTGGTTAAGTGACCCATCCACAGCACGGCATACACCACTGAGAAGTTCTGGGAGATCCTCTTTGAGCAACAAGCACTACCCGGGCAGCTGGTAGAGCGGAAAAAGAAAGGATGATCCAAGTCTTAATAACTTGGGGAGCTGGAAGAAATAATCCGACCACTCCCAACCACATAGGTTGGTTCCAGCAGGTTCCAACTCAGTTCACATCAGCTGAAAAGTAACCAGAAAGGAGAAGATGGGAACAAATAGCGTGGACATAGGAGGGAGAAAATAGCCTTGGTGTGAGTTTAATGAGCTGAATCAGTTTGCTGAAGGACTGGATAAGCATTAGGGCTCACAGAAGCAAAAGGAAAGGGCTGGATAACTGGAAGCACAAGAGAGGAGAAGACACTGTGGAGAGGAGAGCTATGAGGTTAACTTGTCACCTCATTAAATCACACCACAGGTGTTCTGGCCTTTGTGCCAGGGCAGAGGCACTTGTGTGGAAGCTATCAAAACCTGTAGCACGAGATTGCTAAGCACTGGGCTTCCTTCACAGCCACAGCATGAAGGACGTCCTGTTACAAGGACCAGCTTTACCTACGCACCTATCAAACTGGACGATCTCTACCCCATGAGGAACACAGTTGTTCCAAGAGATATAATTTGTTACGTGAACCTCTTGATTTTCCCCTTTTGGGACAAAAAAGGTCAGCAAATGGAACAGTGCTTTGGCACATACCATTTTTAAGAGACAGGAAGGATAGCTGCTGTGATTGCTAGTCAAGGCTCAGTCTTATTAAAAATGACCAGGGCTGATGCTATGATTCAGAGTCCCACACCCTGGCAATCCTAGTTCACCTAGCTCCAAAGGGATAAAGATGACAGTTAAAGGAGGAAGCTTCTTTCTTCTTTTACCCTCATGCCCTTTGAAACATCCAATCATTAAAACAATACCACAACTGAAGAGGAATTTCTTCATTAAAAAATGAGTTTAAAGCATGCCCAGGTCTGCCTTGCTAGCATAAACACTAAGAGGAAACCTAGGAAACCTGTAGCAAATACATCAAAGGCACTTCAGTCTTGATTACCTTCCCATAAAAATGAACCGGGATTTTGTTTGTATTTCACTCATTATCTGGGACCATCTCGCACATACAGGTGGACAGGCCTTCATACAACCAAATGCTTAACAAAGAATTAACAATTTATGCTACGGTAAGATAAACGTAATAGCAGCAGTGGTACTGGAATTCAATAATGAACAAAACTCTCAGACTGCATTTGGATGACTACAGTTATTCTAAAACAATTGCATGAAAATATGCTCAAATTATACAATGCTTCTGTAGTGCTAAACCTTGGACATCTCAAAGATAAGACAGCATTACCCAAGCCGACGTAGAACAGACTGGAGAGTATTTATTTCCTGAAAAAACTATCACAAACAAATAAGCATGCAGTTCCAATAATTATAACTCTAAAGATTTTTTGGCACTATTATTTAGATTCATGTGGGATCTTCTGATGCTGGAAGGAACTATCTTCATTTCCAGAGATTAAAATGAAATGGGAAGAGGGTATTCTGTTTGATTCCGTTAACTAGCACGAGCATTCCTAAAGTGAAGATGCGGGCACAGTTAATACACGGCTGCTATCTGAATTTTAGTGCCAATCTTTGTAGGAAAAACTGAAGTATCAGGTCTCTACCGATTATTTTTTTAAACCACAAGACAGTTCAACATTTGCTATCTTGTGCAAAACACAAACTTTTTTTTTTTTTTAAGCAAGGAGGAGGTCAAAGCAAACATGAGGGTGGGAAAAAAAGACTTCCAGTAAGCAATGATTTCCTGTTCGTCTTTTGCCACATAATTGAGGTTATCCACTGGCAGCCTGGCAAAGCTAAATTGTGTGTCCTCCTGCAGCTGAGCTGCTGGCCACAGGAAGAGGGAAGAGAAATTGAAATGACAGAATTTTGGGTGACCCCGTTGCCCTGACGTCCACTATTATTTACTCTTCCTAAGCTCTAACTACAGATGTGTCATCTGGGGCACAGTCATATCCCTATTGTTCCCCGCCACTAGCCCATCCTCTGCAGAACTATAAATAGTACAGCACCAGACAAAAGCTGCGTACGCAGGAGACAGATTTTATTCTGGAAACTTTTGCGTACATCCTACTGACAACCAGTGTAACTTCTGGTACCTGGATTAGTCCAGGAAAACATCTGAGATCTTATTTCTGAGCACTGAATATACAGCCCTTTAAATTTAGATGATTAAAAACATCACACGAGAGGCAGTTACTGGATTATTAATACTATAGGAAGCTTTTAATTTAAGAACCATTCCAAGACTTCTTTCCCTTTACTAATCTAAATATTTTTACAAGTACTGTCATATGATCTTAAACACTCAGTTTTATGGTATTACAAATATGACAGCAACATTTTGATTATGCACAGCAAATCTCCACGGGTTTAAAAGGTATGTCAGCTGCATATATTCGATAAAATGTGAAATGACTCCCTGGAAAGGTATTGAATAATTTACATCTTATCATAGCTCCTTCATGAGTACTTTATACAATTCCTTTCCACAAACTTCAAAACAATCATCTAACTTTGCTTTTAAAACTGATTAACTCTGTTCTGCAACGTGTACAACGCGAGTTGCACCACGTAATAAAAATCGAAGCGGCACTTGTACACTATGTACCAAATTTCCAGTACATAAATAATTCACATCTTATTCACAGCACGACTATCATGGAAGGGATTCAGGAATCCCTTACTTCCAAAGCTGTGATTTCACAGTACTATCAATAAAAAAATTTCTTGTGAGGTAAAGAAGGATAAATATTGATGCACATCCCAGAAACAATAAAATGTCACATGCATAGAAGAGAACATGCTATGTTTCTGACAGCCAAGTTTTAAAAATTAATTTGTTTGATATATGGAAGTCAGGACGCTAAAGAGAATTTATAAACTGTGACATCTGCTGCTAATATGACACTAACTCAATTTGCAAGAAATTAAGTGTAGAGTATTTACAATAATTCTGTACAAGATAATAAATGTAGCCTTCAAAATAATAGCAAATTTTGCACAAATTGTGGCTATGAACATAAAACTCAGTTACGAACATGCACAAAACCCCTGTAATGACCTAGTAATCACACCCATCCTCACATAAGCTTAACACTATAGTTGGTTAATGGTATTTTAAAACTCTGAGTGCTCTCTCTTCTCTAGCAGCCTACTGTGTCCGTCTGCAAGTAATACTCGTTTCCTCTCATCTTCCTACCAGGAAAGTGGACCATCTTTCTCTCCAGTCTACATCTTCTCCCGAGCATGCACCCTCAGCTTGCTCTTTTCTGAAGAAAACTCAACCTTCAACAGAGCACAGGTCATAGCACTTCTTCTAACCAACAAACTGGTATCATGAAAATATATCAGCAAAAGTACCCAGGCTATGAAAAAAACATAGAACACATCTGCAGTTATCTTTCTATTCTTCATTACTCCTGGTATAACTGAGGAAGATCCCAGTTAGAAGAAAGGCAGACGTCACTCGCTGTTCTGTGCCTCAACTCGTTACCCAATAAATAGTTTTACAACTAAAATGTTTTACAACTGCAGAGGGATAAACTGATCTACTCACTGCATTTCATTCCTTTCAAATTACTTTCCTCCTAGTTAATCTGTACATAAATACACCCAATGCTTAACAATATTTTCTTGTTCTCATTTCAATAACAAGATCTGTCCTTTTATATTTTTAGAGGTGTGCTTACACCACAGATAACACTAAGATTCTTCTACTAAAACCTTAAGGATGACAAAACCCGAGGTGAGGTTCACTAGATGTATCACAGACCTTTGTCCTGAAAATCTGCAAAACTCGAGATTTCTGTATCACAAGTTTTGCAGATTTTCAGGACAAATGTCTGAGATTTCTGCTCCTGCTTTATAGCTCCTCTAAATCCCAGGTTAGATTTATCTGTTCTCCTCAGTTTGCAGGAAACCCCTTCCAACTACAAAAAGCATTCTTTACTACTTACAGCTCTTTGATGTGAAAAGTATTTTATTTTTTTCCTGTTCCACCACAAGAGGATCTTCCTTAATAAAGCAAATTATAGAGCCGACTTTTATGACAAGGCAAACAGACTCAATATGACTTGATTTTAACTCTGAACAGATTTATGGTCTTACTTCCATTCTTCTGGAGGGTGGGCTAGTTCAAATTTCTCTCTCACATTGGACACCCCCATGTCCAGATGTAGCCAGTGAACCTCCTCAGACTGCAGATGACTGAGCCGCAACCCATAGCAGGCCACATTTTTCACTTTGTGACTGTCCACAATCTTCTGAATTATGCCCTAAAACAGAGAAACATATACTCCTTACAAGCCGTAAAATGCAATACATATATTTTAAAAATTCTACAGTAAGGCTTTAAAACGTAACCATGTCATACCCTATACAAAATACTAAGCAATATATCAGATATAATCTTTATTAAGAATACTAAACATTTTAAGCTACTGTTTCAAACGTTTTCCATTTCTGAAGCTTTACTGGCGTAGCTTCAGAAATCATCACATAAACAGGTTTCTATGTATCTTATGAGAATTAAGCCACTATTCCCTCTATGTAAAATAACGTAAAAGACAAAAATATAAAAAGTAGATTTGTGGATGAAGGCGAAATGTATTTGTTCAAGAAAAAACACCAGCCGCCTTTAAATATCTCTCTCCATCTACATCTGGAAAAAGTGTTTTACATTTTCATCCTGTTCATTGCCTGAACAGCCAGGATTTAGCAGGTCACATCACAGCCCCCTGAATTCCCTACCCCCCCACTCATTTGTTCCACAGATCCCATACAAAATGAGGCAAGAGACAATTATTTGGGAAGATTCTTAAAACAAACATACTACTTGTTTGTGCTGAAGTAAATTTCAGAATTTGAGGATCTCATGTCAGAGAAAGGAACCATGCAAGAAACACGTAACAGATCGCCGTTTTCCTTCCCAAATGAGAGGTTTAACATGTGGTAACTAATGTTCGAATGTGTTAATAGATCATGGATTAGCAACCTCTCAAGTGCCACGCGCTGGGCTGTCCTGCTCTTATCCAGATTAGAAAGTCAGCAGGAGACCAAATTTGCTGCCTCACAGCCTGCTAGAAGGTAAGAGGCGTCTCTGCAAGGCAGCAGAGCCCTGCCAGGGCTGAGTTCCCAGCTCAGCAGGAGCACAGGCTATCACTGCTCCCAGATGCTTCTTTCAGCAAATCAGCATCCTTTGCTTTTGACCCTTTAAGGAGACAGAAGCATCCTATTGAAAATGCTCGTGTTTGCATGCATGTATACACACATATACATATACATACACACAAGCTGCTGATTCTTGCACAGAAGTTCAGAAAACATCAACACGCAGGCAACAGCAAGTTTTGCAGGAGCCAGATGTGGGCTGTTGGAGCTGGTTAGGCAAAAGTTTGTTACACTATGACATTGTTATCCCAAATTTATGATTTTATATCCCAAATAAATTAAGACCCTGCTTCTGCAAATTAAGCATGCAGAAAACTGCAAAAAAATTAAGGAAGCACTAAGTCTGAATAGAGGGAGAAGGTGATAAGTGTAGGAGTGGAATCATGCTTTTGGTGAGAGTGAGCTTGCACATCTTATCAAACTGCAACCTTTAAAAGATCTTCTAACAGCAACAGAGTGCACAGTGAAACGTAAAAAAAAAAAATTGTTTAAAGGCTACAGGAAGGAAACACAAGCTGTGTTTAGTAAGTTTAGAGTCTGAGTTAGAAGCAGTTCCATCAAGCCCAGCACCCTGTCTCCAGCAGCATCAGCATGAGCATCCTTAGCAGCATCCTTCTGTTCAGTACCAACAATGCCTCCAAAACCCTCGTCTTCCACAGCCAGGAGCCAGGCGTCCTGCCAAATCCTCCCTGCCAAGTGGATTACAAGCCCTGTGCTTGCAGGAAAACGGACACAAACAGCAAAGCGTGTGAGATGCTTGCGGAGGACTGTATCGTACAGGAAGAACACTTCAAAACACACTGGGCAAGTCAAGATCTTCGAGTGGTCCCTACCTGCTGGCAGCACCACACAGACAAAGCAGCAAGAGCCGAGCCCTGGCAGCCAGGAGCCTGGGTTGCTGGGACCAATGTCTTACACAAATGAAAATAAGCTCCCTACAGGCTGGTAAAACCACTGAAGGAAGAGCCACAGCGGCCACAGCTGGATGCCCAGGGAAGAGGCAACACCAAGCAAGCACATGTGACACTGCCTCTAAGTGCTCTCCCAGCCTCTATTTTTATCCGAGTGGATTTCCTGAGCCAAGCCTTGTGTCATTCCTCAGCCTTCAGTGAGACTCTTCCAATTACTTGTCCAGCCTCCCCTTAAGGCAGTTAACTTCCTGCAGCCTTCACCAATAAGCTGCAAAGGTCTATTACCCAGACAGTGAATGGCTTCAAAGCTGAATTAAAGGTATTGACGACAGGGTACAAAAATTGGTTAAGTTTGCTTCTTGTCTCTATTTATGGGTCTTTGTGTAAACCAGTAAATACAGCAGAACAGTTGCCAGTATCCAGGGAAACCCATAACAACCAAGTGCTCTCCGAAGTGACAAAGAGAGGAACATTTAACCTCTTCTTCACCCAAAGGACAACCTCTGCTTAGTTAGTGAAGCCTAATATTTTGGCAGGCGTGCTTTCCCCTAAAGGGCACACCACCAGCTTTTCTATATGCGTGCAGACAGAACAGATTCATTCATTTTCATCACTTACTGAATGCTGCATGAATAGAGTACATAATATGCAGCATTTGTTTTTGGAAATCCAACCCTTTGCCTGACTCCGTTGCTGTCAGTTGATAGTGAAAGTAAGCGTACATGTTCTTAAAAGACAGTTATGCCTGCTGTGATAAGAAATGACTTCGGAAAGAAAAAAAAATCAATCATTTTTCTAAGAACACCGATGCATAAGGCAGCTGAAACTATTAGTATCTACTCAGGAAAGAATCAAGCTGGACATTTAAGAACCTCTCTAATCTTCAGGTTGAGATTTCAAAAGGACTGAGGAAGCCAGGTATCTTCATTCCTATCAAAAGCGAGTGAGATTTTTCAAGTCTCTATCCCTTTTACATTATCAACCAATTATAAACTTACCACAGAATCAGTAAAAAAAAAAAAGCATATAGATATTTATTACTATTTATTTCAGAAGGGCACCATAAGCCCTCTGGTCAGGTAATTAATACCACACCAAGAAAATAATTAGCAAGAGTATATACTGCAACTCAAGAAAATGTTGACTTTCACATAAACGCTAAGGAGGTAGCAGTATTGGTGCAAAAGAGGTCAAGTATTTAAAAACATAATCTAAAAACTACTATGTATACCCAGAAAGGAAGAAGTGATGCTTTACATGAAGCAAACATGTAGGTGACTTCTTTTTGGTTTAGAAATTCCAGAGAGCTCATTCCGGATGCTAATATATTATAGCCAGAATCAAAAACCAGAGAGATAAGGAAACGTGGTGGTCAAACTGCTCAAAATGGCTGGTGTGCAGGGGAAACCTCTCGGGTAAAACATGTACTTGCTTATTTACTTCTATATTAATATATCAGGGAAGCTGAATTTTAAACATTTAGAGTCGCACCTTCAATCAGTATAATCCAGCACAACAGTGCAGTTCATTCAGCAAGACGAACTCACACCAGGGGAGCACGACATATAAACAGCGTAGTAAGTTCCCATGCAGTAGGATAGGCTTTGTTTTATCTGGCTGCAGTTTCCAAACCATACAAAATGAATCTCCAAGAGCTGCACTGGCACCACGGCCATAATTGAGCCAGGGCATTTAACCCCGACCGGGCAGTAACCACGCACAGAGCCTCCCCAGGTTCTGGACAGCCTCCCCAGGCCAAGTGGAGATGTTCAGGGTGCCAAACAAAGCCACTGCCATCGCTCCGGGACGGGTGACAGCTTCTCTGTCTTTCACGGTCACAATGTGAGGAGCCTTGCCAGAAGCACGCCTGATGTTCTGCGCAGGAGTGGATCAGAATGCTTAATCAGAAGTTTCCAGACAAATAGTTTAACTGCTTAACCACTGCACAATAGTGACTAAAACACCCCGCTGAGATATGTCATAACAATCTTTTAACTGGAAGCATCGCCAAAGAAATCTGAAGTGTCTCCAGACTTGACAGCAACCAGCCTTTTAGCTCGGGAAGCTCTCGAGTGCGTTCTCAAGTGAAAAACAGGTAAGGAACACCAAAGTTTCAACCCTGATGACAAACTTATGACCTCCAACCCGTCACAGCTGGTAGGAGAGTTGGACTCCAGCAGACACTTACACCAGAATAAGATTTTACGTTGGGTGAACATAAATTTCTGCCAGGAGTTTTCATCTGTCTGTTGTCATTCTTGTGTAAACACATTACAACTGCGGTGAAGTCACACAATCATATGCAAGCTGAATGCTGTTTACTGTAATCGCATTGACTTTAATTAGGTTTGCAGAGCTGACATTCACACCCCAAACAAAAAATAGGCTAGTACAGCTGAGCAAAAGAGAATGGGAAGCCCTTAGAGGAAGTTCCTATCAATAATAGGTGATAGGTCACCTTTTCCCTCCCTTTAACCCAGAGGAGAGGCCAAAAAAAGCTTTTTCAACAGCTAGAAAACTGGGTAGCACTGGTTGTTATTCACTCGTCCATAGAACCTACATTTTCAACACAGTTAATGCACAAAATAGATTAATATTTGTCCTCAATTAAAAGGAAAAAGTGTCCAAAAATAGAATTTACAGTACAGTATAGTTAGGAAGCTGTTGAAAATCAAGACAGGCGAGAGAAAGGCTGAAAGGCACAGGATGATACCCTAGGCTCTCCCAGTATGTATCAATAATATCTTGTGCTTCTGCAAATGACTGAAAATGAATTGCTTGCTTGTAAATTAACAAAGCTGGTGTGCTATTACGAATAAATTGAAGTTGGAATAATATATTCCCAGTGTGACTACAAACCTAATTTCCCTATTTAGCAGGAAGGAGAAAGTCTCCTGCACTAGAAAAAGTCTTTAAGCAGCACCTCCTGCACAGGGACACAGCGTTAATGTTTGTGAAGCTCTTTAAATATGTCAAATGCTATTTATATATCAAGTATTATCATTTCTGATGATTTATACGGGGAGCTTAAATGAAGAGCTGAGCAGAAATAAACTACAAAGCTCTGGTGCAAGTTAGATTTAAAATTTCCATTAAAAAAAACCTCCAGAATGCCTTCACACCACCAAGGTTTGGGTTGTCCTCTGATGACACTGCCCGACATTTCAACAGCAAAGCCCAACCCCCTTTTTTTTTCCCCCTCATTGTCATGTTATTTTTTTCCCTCTCTCTCTCCTACACTGATCCAACAAACACGTTTGTACACTACATGACAAAGCAGACTGGGGAGCTGAACAAGAACCTTGTCGCTGAACAAGTAGATATCAAAATGATAGCCTGAAAACATTATTCAGGTGCCTAGGATTTTGTCACTGTGCAAGCCCAGAGACATCATCAATTCGGAAAACAGCGCAACGTAAGTGCCTCGGCACCTCTCACACTTAAGCCATGCACAGATCACTTATCCCAAGTGCCAAAGCACAAGGAACCTCTGAGCACGTGTGCCAAACGCACAGCTGGTACAGCCATGCTTTCCAGTCCCCTTGGCTGAATTAACACTGTGCTGATCCTCCTGCACACTGGTACAGCTTCCTAAATAACCGTCACAGTGTTTTAAATGTTGACACTAAGTTTAGTTTTCTGCAACCTTAACATCCAGAACTCACTATACCCTATCCTCAGCTACACTTGCAAGGCCTAAGAGGTTCCTTGGATCCAGCCCCCTATGGCTGAACTCTAACGCAGGAAGTATTGTTGACTTGAAGGCCATCTGTAGGTGCAGGTATTTTCACTAAAATGTCAAAGGGCTATTTATATTGTTTTAGGCATTGTTTTGCACGTCTCTTTCATCCAAGGATATCCAGGGTATTTTCTTTCCACAAGCAAAGGAAGCATTCTAAAGACCAAAGGTACTTCTGCCTGTTACAATTGGTTACATTATCACAGTACAGTACACCTTTTTTAATGCTGCTTCCATTTGCAGGTCTGTAGTTTTGTGTTCTTGATAATTTTTTCCAAGTTCTCAGAAATGCAGTTCATATTAATTAAAAATACAACTATGCCCTGTCATCTGGCACAATGCAGGTAGGCGTATACCATACAAAAGGAAGAAAAATGGTAAATACCTGGTACTTATTTTCTAGCTCCTTTACTACATCAGGATCATTTTGTACATTAATACATTAGCAATCTCCTTTACAGGTAGCAGCAGATAAATCAGAACAGCCCTACAACATGCCCAACCCTCTATAACTCTTCAAGCTATCTGCTTAGTTTATGCGGAACCAGGGAGCACTAAAGCCTATCTGGCCCATCCAGCAGCTGGGAAGCCACAAGTTCAATTTCTGGCTACCTGATAGCAGCGCCCTGGTAGCCTGCCAGGATCAGTGCCATGCAGACCAGCTTTGCTCCAGACTAGCCAAAGCATCTGCTGTCTTTTGTTCAGATATCAGGTCAAAATAAGGTGGGTTTGAAAAAGGGGAAAAGGCTTGAAGGACAGAGATGAAGATGAATGGGTAGAAACCTGCAAGTCTTCTCATGGACTGAAGCTAGACTGACATGCATCTAATTCCCTCCTTGCTCTTCTTCAAGACAGGCAACATCCTTCTTGAAGCGTGGCTGCAGACCAGGAATGCTGCAGTGGATGATAAGGGACACTCACAAACACAAGCTTTAAGTGCCTACTCCCTGGTGGTGCAGTAACTCTGCAAACCTGAGCCGTGCCAGCATAAACAGGCATTTCCTTTCGTCCTGCGGTCTTCTCAGTTGGGTCTGTCTGCAAGATGATGCAGCTAACCAGACTGCAGAACTGATCTGGATTAGAAACACCACTGAAAGAATGATTCCTTTTGACTTGGACTGAACTTACCAAATGGTCACAACACCTGTGCTAGCACAACTAAGGTGGCTTGAGAAAACAATGAGAAGGGAGCTGGCACTGCTGCCAGAAGAAATGAATGCCTAAGATACTATTTGAGCTGTAGACCTTTGCAGCAGAGACTCTTTCCATTCCACCACCATGAACTGTGAAACACTCAGGTCTCCCGCAGTGCTGGGTAAAACACAGCAACAGTCCATGGTGCATAAACACCTGCAATAATTCAAGGGCTTAATGCAGACAAACCTGGAGGGAAGAGAAATACTGCAAGAACAGCTAGCCAATACTGAATGAAATACAGACACTAGGGTAGAGTAAGACATGGAAATTGCAAATAGTTTGGGATGGTAAAAACAGTGTATGGATTGAACGGGAGAGGCCAACAGGAAAAAGCAAGCAACACACACTAACACAGTAACGCAGTTTATTCAACTGCTTTAGTGATGTCTTGGCTGAATGTGCTTTAGCCCTTCTTCCAAAAAGCTCAGATTAGGTAGCTGGCTGTGATACACAGCTCTTCCAACCCTGCACCTATGCTTTCTACCTGTGAAAAATATGATTCTGCAGGTGGGTAGAGGGAAGCTGATGAATTTGCTCTGGACTTTTTCCTTTGACATACGGATGGGACAAAGCCAAAGGATGCCTCTTGACTTCTAACTTCGAGTCCATCAGGTTAGATGTATCCTTATCCTTAGTCAGTGATGTCGTTCTTTTTTTCTTCACCTTTTTGAGTTCTCATTCTGCCAATATTAAAGAAGCCAGTATCTTGAGTAGTACTGCTTAGAAAAGGGAGGAAAAAACATCTTAATGATGAACAGGCTAAAAGAGCTATGGATGTTTCATCTTTATGCTTCTCTCCAACTCCAAAAGCAAGGACAAAGCTGACTGCCAAAAGCTTTAATGTTAACTCTATCCAGACCATCTTTCAGTGAGCTAGTCTCACAAAACTGGAAGAAAATAAACCCGTGTAACAATCCGGGTGGGATGCATGTCTGGCAATAACCCAGTTTGAGATTTCTAGTGGTTATTTCTACACAAATAATGCCACCTTTACTTCTCACAACTACTATTCAAGAATCGAGGACAACTTTCGAAGGCTAGAAGTTGAAAAGAAGATATAATGGAACTAGACACCTTTGGGGTGGGAATGCAGAGCACGAAGCAGAACTGCACTTGACCAAAAAGCCTTCTATCTAGACCAGCTCACGCAAGTTTTTCAATGGCTTGTTTAACAAAAATCCACCCCTCCCATCCCCCAATCTGCTAAATGTCAACAATCCATTCATTTCTCTATCAAATATGGTTGTTACAGCTCTGCTTCAACCACGTCTTCTGGAAACAGAAAGGTGATTTACTTGTAAATGCTGATCAAGATGCAGTGGCATGAGTGTTTACATTTAGGGCACACTTGAGACCAAAGAAATTCCATCTCAGCACCACCCACCCACCTGCATGCCCAACCTGAGGCATGCCCTGCATCCTGTCCAGCCCTGGAAATCTCTTTGTGAACATGCGTGTAGACAACACATCTTAACATCAACAGGCAAGATAAACAACCTTTCTTTCTCTGCATAACAAATATACAAATTTGCAGTAGGAGACCAACGTTTGCAGTTCATAAAAGTACTTTTTCTTTTGGAAACAAAACATGTCTTTAGTATAACAAGAAGGAAAAAAAGACATAAAGAGAGTATGCCAGTTCTTTGAAATCCAAGAAAGCATTTCCAAGAATTGAAAAGCTGCCCTTCAATACAGATTCATCCTTCAGAGGAAACAGCTGTCTTTGAGGGACTAAATCCATCTAGAAAAAACAGAGCTTCACAGCCAGGAACGTCTCCTTAGAGCAAAGCCCACGTATAACCACTGCTGTTTTGGTTCAAGATATTTCAAGAGGAATAGCAAGGAAATTGTACCTTTAATCTGGGCACCTGGGCACTCTTACGGAAAGCTAAGTTCTGTTCATCACAGCTTAACAGTATGAGTCATCTCATTAAAAGGGTTTCCCCTCAAGATCAAGGATTTGCGTATAATGTATACAGCTAAAGCACTGTTTCCACTCTGCTCTTGAAAAATCAAAAAGATCTTTTTTTTTGGAAGGCAAGAGGGTTTTCCCTCACTTCTTTAACTGTCAAACACATCCTTTCCATTGACAAGGCAAATTTGACTTGGTTTGAAACAGAAGATCTTAGGTTAGAAGATGTTAGGTTCGGTTTAAACACCAGAAATCAGGAAAAACTTCAATGCTTACTTTCCCTTGGTGTTAGTACATTCCACAAAGTCCTCCGCTTTACCAGCAGAAATACCTTTAATTGCCTCTTTGAGAGATTTCAGCCCAAGTCTGACTTCCTTTGAATACTGGAAAGGTTCCTTGGTTATCATCCCAGAACCTAACCAGGGAGAAGTCTTAAATAAATAAATAAATAAACAACCCACTTTTTTTTTCCTCTCCTTTTACCTGCAGAGCTGTCTCAAAGACACCCACCCACTGAATATTTTCAAGAGTTGATCAGAAACAAGCCAAAAGCCAAACCCAGCACAGGTCTCCTTCCCAGTTTGTAATTCAGAAGAAATGGAAGCTCTGTTGCAGATGATCTCCTCCATAACAGGAGGAAGGAAAAAACTAAAGGCATGAAAACCTTAAAGGCTATTTTCATCTTAAATTATTCAGCTTGGTTGAACAGCAGTCACTTCAATGGAATGCAGGCTTGTACTCCAACAACGGTTTACTGTTTCTAAAATAAATGTCAGGATGTAGTAATACATCAGTGCTAGATCATTACTACAGAGTACCTGCACATTTCCACAGTCACTGTCCCAGTCTGACAAAATAAAAAGGCAATCACATTTGTTAAAAGAGTGAAGGGTAACAGTGATCCATCACTTGCGCAAAGTACATTCTTCTTTCTTAGAAAAGGAGAGCACCACAAAAATAACATTACTTTTAGAAACAAACATCCAAAGAAACATATATATATGAAAACTAAAAATTAAGGCAAGCCTCAGGTAACTGTTACTTGTCTGTTCTTTTAATCCAGTTTTTATAAAAAACAACGTTTGTACTTAAAACAAGGATATGTAGCTCTGCAAATTGAACTCGGCACTGAATTTCTTACAGGGAGTGTAAGTTTTAGATCCTGAAAGCCCATAACCACAGGTGTTTCTGAGATGCAGAAACCAGAGATGTAATCTCTGCTTTTGTTTTTCAGGTTTCTACATATTTCTTTGGAAAGATAACCTGGATTTCAACTACTGTAAAAAGAACCCTAGACCTACATTCACAGTAGAGGCTTGCAAGTAAGGTTAAAAGAACTGAGATAGTCACACGGGATATATCAAACCAATATACTTAAGTCAGGGAGTAAAGATGTTTCAAGTGGCACCCAAAAACACCCTATTTCATGTAAAGTAAGTGTATGCTGCTGATAGCAATTATTCCCACTGCTGTATGTCTAATTTGTCCAGTCACCAAGTTATCCCTAAACACAGATGTGAGCTTATTAAATTGACAAGAGGAAGACTGATGATCACCAATGAAAATCCTTGAATTTCACAGGTCTACGAACACTGTCACAAGACTTACTCTACTTAGGAACGCTCTTGGGTCTTTTCATACACAGTGATGCTAGAAAGTAGTAGGAAAGGAAGAGAAAGCATTCAAAATTAATTAGTCTTTTTTCTTAAGATTTCTTTTACACAGAAGAAACTCAACAGTGGGCAGAAGGAGACAACAGATCTCCTTAACTCTGACAGTCCTTTCCCTTCAGCAGATCGGAGTTGCATCTCTGAAGTGGAATGTGAAGCACTGTACAGAGAATACAAGTGTTGGAAGGAATGAGCAGATGGGAACCTGCTCCTACAGCAAGAACCTCACAGAAAAATACCCCCCC